>JBAMJV010002101.1:0-101232 GCA_037951105.1 Echinarachnius parma
CATCTCAACTCCCAGGGAAGCATACTAGTCCAAGCTGCCCTATGATGTAGAGCGCTAATTTAACACCCGACCAAGTACCAATTTATACTCCTGGGTAGAGAGCAGCAATATGGATTAAACAAATGTTATAATACAATCAGTACAAACTAAGTTACTCTCATGCGAACAAATATTATCGGCCTTAATCTTAGTCTTTCCAGGTAAACATGTACGTGATAACGGTGATAACTGTAGCATTATGATGTATGACATCACTATTGATTACTCCCTACAAAACAAAATAAAAATGTGCAGCATTTAATCGCCATGATGATAGAAAAGGGTCCATTTCCAGACGGTCGTGAAACCAGTTTGCGAAGTCCCCAAGCAAAGATGTGGGAATCTTGTATCATTCCCCTATTATCTCTTTCCGGGTAAGTTATGATTACTCCGTAAAAAATAGAAAATACTCGTGAACTCGAAAACATCCTTGATGAAATGAAAATAGTGGCAAGGGATTAACAGGGATTAACATGTACTAGAGAATGATGCATTGCATAAACGAATGCTTTGGCCATGTTGGCTGGTTGATAATCATGCATAAACAAAACTGTTTACTATAGTGGCGTAGCGGGGTAGGAATGACGGGAGGGGGGGGGGGGGGGGGGGGTGCTGGGTTCAGATGTCCCTGTTACTATGTTCCTGGTGAGATGTGACGTCAGGGTGAATGACGGTACCAAACACACAAATTGGGAGAAATAGAGATATAAGACATATTATTCTGTGTAAGGATTATTGCATACTGAAGACAAACAAATAATCGTGGACGCGCTTACATACATTTTGTAAAAATGAATATTGTTTTTCTGGCAAAGTATTATTTAACAAAAGTACACTAAATGCAGAATCATGCAATATTATTGGTAACGAATAAATATATTTGCTGGATCGGGTGCCCTTGTCACTACTTCCTGGTAAGGTTTGACACTTTGACATATACTAGATACAGAGTTCTCAACCATGAACACAAATATAAGAGAAATAGTGAGTAAAATTAATAATGAAATTTGTTGAACCCAAATAATCGTGATCCCGCACACATCCGGGTTACAATAATAGGAAAATATGATCCTCTTTATGGAACATGGAAATCATATAGCGACGAGGGATTGAGAGTTCGCGGAGAACCAGCTTTGTGCTGCATCATCCTCATCATCATCCTGGAAACCAAGACGCCCTGTGACCCCAAACCTTCAGGTAGATTTTGTTTAAACATGATTGTAGTTTATAACGCAGACCTTTCTAGCCACTTACAACCGTTGCCAGCCTCAAACATAACTACCTACAAGAAGAAAGCAATTTATAGATGCAACAAGATCAATAATATTTTAGGGACAATTCACCACTCAACTAGACGTACTGTATATGTTGTGCTATTCCCACGTTGTTCATATTATATTCTTTAGTTTATTCAATGTATTAGTTTTGAAGTTTGAACATTTTGAATCGTGGTGGTGTGTATCTGCGTTTAGTTTTTGTCAAATTTTAGTCATTTTTTCTTTTACGATTATAATAGTATATACAATCATTTGGTCGCCCTGGACCCCCTTTTAAACAGACACAGCTGAATACTACTACTAGGGATATCCGACTTTATAATGTCATTATGTATTTTGTATGAATATTTTTTAATTACATACAGGCCTATTCAAATAAGTACAAACTTACATATTTATCAAAGACATACAAACATGCACCAAATTATGTAGAACAATCTGATATGTTTAACAATAACGCCGTATGTTAGCGGCATAGCATGGTATATAGTGGTAGATGATAAAAGAGGGGGGGGGGGGGGAGAGGGGTTGGTATGAGCAGAGCCGTTTATGTCTATAATTATATTCGTCTCTTAATTCGTAAGGGGGGGGGGGGGGTACGTGGAGAAGATGCTGAGAGGGTGTACTTTGAAAATTGATGTAAATTGTGGTATTTATTCCGACAACCGTATTCGTAGTATACTATTTATTAAAATGAGGATTTGCGAACTAACACACGATAATAATCAACCAATATTAACAGTGCATGATGCAAGATGCATGAAGCAAGAATTTCAGACTTTTCATAAATGTTGCATCAAGAACATGAAATCTCTCATAATATAAAATATTAATGATTTCAATCAACATTTTGTGCCTTTTAAAAGAACTTTTACAACAAATTTTCAAAGAAACTAATGGCTTTCCATAATATTTAAGTCCAACTAAGTCCAACTTAGAGTGAAGTTCAACTTAGGATCTTTGTGAAACTCCGTTGCGTGTAATGCAAAACATTACTCATGTACATTGTGACATTTTCATTTTCATTTCAGTCGATTTGATTACCACTATTTTGCATTCTGTCAAGTACCTGAAAGTAAATGATTCCTTATTTATAACTCTCTTCAGTCTTCACGCAGATAAAACCTTAATGCAGTAAAATGTGTAATCAATCAAAGACTGTTACAAACTGTATACTTCATAGGCGCCGGAAGTGGGGGGGGGGGGGGAGGCGGCCGCCCCCCAATCCAAAAAGTGTGGGGGCAAAACAGAATTTTGCCCCCCCCCCCCCCAAAAGCCCCCCCCCCCTCCCAAAAAATTTTAAAAAGAGTGGGAAAGACAATATCAAATGTATGAACTAACGTTCAAAAACTAGTTTATACATCCATTTTCAATTTTCGCTACGCGCTTCGCGCGAACAGATTATCTCAGTTTGTTGTAAACATCTGATGAGAGCATAGATATTTTATTCTTTTTTGGTTTAACTCGGATTCTAAATTTCCTTCACAGGTATGGCATGAAGTGCACCAAATTGCGCCATTTCAAGTATATAAATGCAAAATCTTCCCCGTGGGAGGGGGATACCCCCTCCCAAACCCTCCCCCTCTGGCTCTGCCCAAGCCCTCGGTCGCTTCGCTCCCTCGGGATTCATTATTGGCTGTAGGCCATGTTGTTAGATCATAGATGCGCCATAATGGTTTATGTTGGAACTGTTTAGGACACTAAATACAATATTTATTTGTGAGTTTGGGTGCATATTTATAGTGCGTCAATTATATATTTTCTTCGTGAAAAAAATATCAAATCATAACACGCTTTCCCAGATACAGTTAATCTTAAGCCCGAATTCCATGCACCAGATTGCACAATTTCAAGTTCATACATGCAAAATCTTTCTTACCGTGGGAGGGGGATACCCCCTCCCAAACCCTCCCCCTCCTCTCCCTGCCCCAGCCCTCATGCTCTTCGCACCTCGGGACTCATTATTGGCTGTGTGTTGTTGTGTTGGCTCATACATAATGTTGCATAATTATGGTTTATATTTGTATGTGTGTGTTTTGGGGTACATATTTATTAGTGTGTCAATTATTTGTTTTCTACGTGAAAAATATATTAAAACTTTCTGGTCGATCAAATCGTATCACGCTTTCCAAAATACAGCCGAATTTCCTATCTAGGTATGCACCATATTGCACAATTTCAAGTCCAAAAAAGCAAAAGCTCCCTACTGTGGGAGGGGACACCCCCCTCCCACACTCTGCCCCCGCTCAGTCGCTTCGCTCCCGGCGCCGTAATTTCTCACTCTCACATCTGGCTCAAAGTTGGCAACCCAGAGTGTGGTTGGGCATGAGCCCCTACACACACAAATTGTGAGCCCCCTTGGGGTTTTGCCCCCCCCCCCCCCCAATCCAAAACTGCTTCCGGCGCGCCTGGTATACTTTAGACTATCACCCATACTATATACGCATGCGTGCCAGTTATTTGTCGTGCTCGCAGTGCTCAGCTCAGAGAGATAGGACGGGACATAAACATTTAAATGGGACATGCAGAACTCTCGCTACAATACAAATCCAGAGCTGGAAGCAAAACACGTTGTACAGCTCTGCGGTGTTACCGATACTAAAGTATAATATATTTGATCTTGATCTGTTTTATTTACATCGCGATATCGGACAGGATCAGACATTCAAACTTATTTCATTTTGGGGGGAAATTCTACAAAATCTTTGGATCTGGATGCTCAACTTTTATTTTATTTTTCGACGAGGACGAAACTATCACCGATCATAGAGGCCTTGGAAATCAGAAGAGCTGACTAATTGGTAAGTTAACAATTCAACTTATCCATGGTTATTTCAGGTGTATTTATATGTAGTATGTTTCAAGAAAATATATGTTTTCTGGAGAGGCCGTGCATGACTTGTTATAGAAACATGAATGAATTGGTGTATGTTCTGTGAGTTGCGATGAAATACGAGAATGTATTCTTACTTTTGACAATAAAATTTGATTTTTACTGTCGTAAGTCTGGTCGTCTCAATATTTTCATTCCTGCATTTTTTAAAATTCATCTTTGTTTTAAATTATGATTATTTTAACTTTGGTTAAATTTGTTTTAACTAATTTTTTACTACGCTACGATTGTTGATAGTCAATAGTCATCATGTAGACATAATTGAGTATGTCTGACTCTTCTTTTGCTTTGATTTTTACATCGCATTGATTTCTTACGTTCCTTTCATCATCGTTCTGTACCCCCGTGTCCCCCTCTTCATTTATATATTCCATTCATTGTCAATTCATCTAACTCTACAGAATAAAAACTTGCATTATGCTAGACCATTGGTCAATGCGCATGCAAACGTAACTAATAGCCTCCTAAATTGCTTTAAATGGCAATTTGCAGCACGAACTCTCATTGTGCTTCAAATGGTATCACCTAATCTCTTTTTTAGTATATATGTAAGATATAAGTATATCGATGCAACCAAAATTGTTAATCTTGTTCGACTCTTGTATGTAGCAGGAAATGAGTTTGTATCTTGTTATCGCCATTTGTGTCAGAGATAGGAAGTTCGATCATAAAGATTACTTATTTAGGGTCCATACATGTATTTATAAACATGACACGGCTAGTATGGAAAATCGAGATCATTATATACTAAGTACTATTTTACAGTTTTACTTCGGTTCATGTTTTGAAGTTACTTTTGAAGTTACTTTTTAAGTTGTTTAGAAATTCCAGGCATCATATGCTCATGATGTAGTAAACCAAAAAACTTAGATCAAGCAAGACTCCCAGTGATACCCAACAGTAACGTGTGGGTAAAGATGAAGTGATACTCTAAAACAATTATTACTTGTATATCATTCACTTCATTCATCTGCCCCTGCCTACTTACAAAAGAGCCTCACAATGTACACACCTTCACGTAGTCTTCGCTCGTCTAACACACAATCCCTCCAAGTACCCAGAGTAAAACGCTCATGGGGAGATCGTTCCTTCTCATACCTTGGCCCAAAACATTGGAATGATCTCCCCATTGAAATTCGCCAATCACCTTCCTTAGATACCTTTAAAACTCTGTTGAAAACTTATTTATTTGAACAATAGGTGTACTCTAATTTGTTTTTGTATGTCTGTCTGTTTGTTTGTTTATTTGTTTTCTTTTTCTCTAAGCGCCGCGAGCGTCGAAAGACGGAACGTGCGCTATATAAGTATCCACTATTTATTATAAGATTCATCTTGGCACCAACCGATATGAATACAAGGCCTACCCAAGAAACGTATATAGGTATAGGGTTAATATCCATAACTATACACGTCTTGATTGTGGAGGGTATTCCCCGGATGATGGAGCAACCATGTGAGAATGTTTCATCGTTAGGATGGCGTTAGAGTATAAATCCAGTTAGCGTATTAAAGTACTCGATGGTACGGATGGGGATTGAAAACATAATCACGTTGGAGTAGGTCACAGTGCGCATGGTTTATGCTCGATGATAAAATGATGCTACGAGTTTGCTATAGAGTGTGTGAAGATGTTATGCAGTGATGCTCAGGATATGTTTTTATTTTTGGTGTATGATGGGTATTTCCCTGATGTTAGAGTGAGACCATGATATAAAGTGCTCGATGGTATGAGTATTTGGTATGTTACAGTGATCGTGTGCGTGAAGATTGTCATGTAAGGTGACGCTAACATACGACTACGGGTATGTTTTAGTTTGGTGCATGGGTATTCCCCTAAATAATGATGGAGCGACCATATGAGAATGTTCCATCTTTAGGATAGCTTTGGACATGTACGTCCCTTCAGCCTCGGAGGAAGAATGTGCATGCGAGATGATTTGATATATGATGAAACGAGTATGTCTGATATTTTATATGTTAGTAGTGATGTTATGGATACAGGCGCGCCGGAAGCAGTTTTGGATTGGGGGTGGGGGGGGGGGGGGGGCAAAACCCTAAGGGGGCTCACGATTTATGTGTTTAGGGGCTCATGCCCAACCACACTCACAGGGTTGCCAGAGGTGAGAGTGAGACATTGCGAGGATACAGCGACCAAGCCCGAGGGAGCGAAGTGACTGAGGGGGGGGGGGGGGGGGGGGGGGGGGTGGGAGGAGGGTGTCCCCCCTCCCACGGTAATGAGCTTTTGCATTTGGGGACTTGAAAATGTGCAATCTGGTGGATAAAAACATAAACCAATAATTGCCACATTATGTATGATCCAACAACATAGCTTACAGCCAAAAATGAGTCCCGAGTGAGCGAAGCGACTGAAGGCTGGGGCAGAGCCAGAGGGGGAGGGTTTGGGAGGGGGTATCCCCCTCCCACAGGGAAGATTTTGCATTTGCACCAGATGTTTCATCTTTAGGACGGGGATTGTTTGAACTTATCTCTAAGTTGGACTTAACTATTATGGAAAGCCATTTGTAGCCTTGGAATACAATATACTCAAAAGCAAAAAAAGCAAGAATTTTAGACTTTTCATAAATGTTGCATCAAGAACATGAAATCTCCTTTATAATAGAAAATATTAATGATTTGAATCAACATTTTGTGCCTTTTAAAAGAAACTAATGGCTTTTCATAATATTTAAGTTCAACTTAGGATCTTTGTGAAACATCCCCCAGGTTGCTAACATCAATTGCGTGTAATGCAAAACATGTTTACTACATTGTGACATTTCATTTTCATTTCAGTCGATTTTATTACCACTATTTTGCGATCTGTCAAGTACCTGAAAGTACATGATTGTTTCATTACTTTTTAACTCTCTTCACGAAGATAAAATCTTAATTAAAACAAATGTGTAATCAATCAAAGGCAGTTGCAAACTGCACACCCTTCAAACATTAGACTATCACCCATCACAATACTGCGCATGCGTGCCAGTGATTTGTCACGCTTTCAGCAGCTCAGAGAGACGATCGATAGGACGGAACATAAAACATAAATGGGACATGCATGCAGAACGCTTGCTACAAATCCAGAACTGGAAGCAAAACACGTTGTGCAGCTCTGCGGTGTTACCGATACTAAGTATACTATATTTGATCTTGATCTGTTTTTATTTACATCGCGACATCGGACAGGATAAGACATTCAAACTTATTTCAGTTTAATTGGAAATTCTATCGAATCAGGAATCCTAGAGGCCTTGGAAATCAGAAGAGCTGATTAATTGGTAAGTTAAAAATTGCACTCACCCGTGGTTAGTTCAGGTGTATTTATTTAGTATGTTAAAACAAAATGTGTTTTCTGGAGAGGCAGTGCATGACTTGTTATAGAAACATGAATGAATTGGTGTATGTTCTGTGAGTTGCGATGAAATACGAGAATGTATTCTTACTTTTGACAATAAAATTTGATTTTTACTGTCGTAAGTCTGGTCGTCTCAATATTTTCATTCCTGCATTTTTAAAAATTCATCTTTGTTTTAAATTATGATTATTTTAACTTTGGTTAAATTTGTTTTAACTAATTTTTTACTACGCTACGATTGTTGATAGTCAATAGTCATCATGTAGACATAATTGAGTATGTCTGACTCTTCTTTTGCTTTGATTTTTACATCGCATTGATTTCTTACGTTCCTTTCATCATCGTTCTGTACCCCCGTGTCCCCCTCTTCATTTATATATTCCATTCATTGTCAATTCATCTAACTCTACAGAATAAAAACTTGCATTATGCTAGACCATTGGTCAATGCGCATGCAAACGTAACTAATAGGTTAATAGCCTCCTAAATTGCTTTAAATGGCGATTTGCAGCACGAACTCTCATTGTGCTTCAAACGGTATCACCTAATCTCGTTTTTAGTATATATGTAAGATATAAGTATATCGATGCAACCAAAATTGTTAATCTTGTTCGACTCTTGTATGTAGCAGGAAATGAGTTTGTATCTTGTTATCGCCATTTGTGTCAGAGATAGGAAGTTCGATCGCAAAGATTGCTTATTTAGGTCCATAAGTGTATGTATACAAACAAACATGACACGGCTAGTATCGAAAACCGAGATCATTACTAAGTACTATTTTACATTTTTATTTCGGTTCATGTTTTGAAGTTACCTTTGAAGTTACTTTTGAAGTTGTTTTGAAATTCCAGGCATCATGCTCATGATGTAGTAAACCAAATGAATGAGACGTAGATCAAGCAATACTCCCAGTGATATACCTAACAGTAACCTTTTTTGGTAAAGATGAAGTGATTCCTCTAAAACAATAATAAGATTCATCTTGGCACCAACCGATATGAACACTCAAGGCCTACCCAAGGAACTTATAGTTATAGGGTTAATATTCATAACTATACGTCTTGATTGGGGCGGGTAAGCCGGGTATTTCCCGGATGATGGAGCAACCATGTGAGAATGTTTCATCGTTAGGATGGCGTTAGAGACAGAGTATAAATCCAGTTAGCGTAACAAAGTGCTCGATGGTACGGATGAGGATTGAAAACATAATCAAGTTGGAGTAGGTCACAATGTGCATGGTTTATGCTCGATGATAACAGTCATGATGCTACGAGTTGCTATAGAGTGTGTGAAGATGTTATGCAGTGATGCTGAGGATATGTTGTTATTGTTGGTGTATGGGTATTTCCCTAATGATAGGGTGAGAAGTGCTCGAGGGTATGAGTATATTTGGTATGTTACAGTGATCGTGTGTGTGAAGATGTCATGTAAGGTGACGCTAACATACGACTACGGGTATTTTTTTATTTTGGTGAATGGGTATTCCCCCCAATGATGGAGCGACCATATGAGAATGTTCCATCCTTAGGATGGCTTTGGGCATGTAAGTCCCTTTAGCCGGAGGAATAATGTGCATGCGAGATGATTTGATGTAAGATGAAACGAGTATGTCTGATATTTTATATGTTAGTAGTGATGCTATGGATATGTTTTCATGTTGGTGCATGGGTATTTCCCTCACGATATAGAGGGACCAGATGTTTCATCTTTAGGACGGGGATTGAAAATAAATCAAATTGGAGTAGGTCACAAATTGCATGATATGCTCGATGATGAAATGATGATACGAGTTAACATGTTATAGAGTGTGTGAGGATGTAATCCGGGGATGTAATATAGTGATGCGGATATGTTTTCAAATTGTTCGTGCATTTGAGGACGTTTCATCTTAGGATGGGGTTAGAGTAGTCGGAGTGGGTATCAATTGAGTTCGATAATGTATGACCTCTTTGCAGAAAGAGAGGCAATCGATTGTAAATTTACAATAAATTGTAAGTCAGATCATGTGAGTAGATGCACAAATCTGATTGGTTCACATGGGCATATTTTCTGACTTTCAATTAATTGCAACTTTCAATCGATTGCAACTCCTTCTGCGACGGGACCCCTGCTAATGTATAGTGTTTTGATTTTGGCGCATGGGTATTTCCCCGTGATGAAATGGTGCTACGTTTATCTATTTATACATGTTATAAACTGTATGAGGATGTTGTGTCGTGATGCTATATGTTTGTTTTGATTGTGGTGCATGATTGTGGTGCCATGGGGATTTCCCCATGATAGACCAACCCCCAACCAAGTGTGGGAGAGTGTTTCTTCTTCGAAATCGAGATATAAATAAAGTTCCTACATGTCGAGCCGATACATTACAAGATGACAATCTAAAATCCAAACTGACATCATAATGTGTCACCTTAGCGGGAGATGCAGTACGAAAACACACTTATATAATGGTGGACTCACAGGACTGAGTGTAGAAGAAGGAAGATATTAAATCCATTGTTTTTCAATATGAATTGTGTTAGAAAATAACAATATTTGACATAAAAATATAGTAAAAGAACATCTTTGAGAACCGGCAAGAATATACATTTTTCAAAGGAGTCTTGGAGAAATCATATATTTACATGCCAATATCAATGTATGTCTCAGAGTTAGCACTTTTGTACTATTCTCGTTTTTAGTAATAGGATATAGGTAAACATCATTTTTGTTGAGCACAATCCAAGTCGGCACTGCGCTAGAAAATGTTTGCTATGACATGTTATGCTTGGTGCTTATTTGGTCCATGTCCATGTCCATGCCTAATGCATAAATGAATGCTTGTTTGACCATCACTATCCATGGATGTACAGATATTGAGGAGATTGTTCGACATTATAGTCATATTGAGTCAGCAGGTCAGTGTCATGAGAGGCTACTCCCGCTATGAACACGGTGGCGTAGCTATATACGGGGGGGGGGGGGTGCCCCCTAATTATTCGACCAGTGTCGCGTCGCAGAAAGACATATAATCGATTGCGCTTTACAATAAGTGTCAGTCACAGATGTTGCGAATTTAGTCACATGATATGACTTACAATTAATATCAACTTTACAATCGATTGCAACGTCAGGGTAAAATTGAAATAATTACGTGCCTCCTAAAAACACATAAAAAGTCAGTACACGCTACAACACTTTATAGTCGTGATATTTGTTCTCCATTGGCATGATTGGCCTAAACTAGATTACTACAAACAGACGTTGTTGAGTCTAATCAGTCAAAATCTTATTCTATATTTCTATAGCAAAGGGTACAATATAATTTTCAAATAATCTAGAGTCCTAAACCATTATTATTGCATGACCAGGCAGTGATTTGCAACATGAAAGGAAGCCGTCTTTGATAACGAGGGATTTTGCTTCTCCATAATCGACATCGGTCATCATATTTCTTGACCAAATTACGTCTATAATGTCCTCCACCAACATGACCAGTGCTATGGTCAGTCGGTCAGTGAATGTGTTGATTATTTATTTGTAATTATCATTATTCTTTTTAAAGGTCTTCAGCTATTAGTCATGTTAGTATACAGAGCGTAATGAGCAGTGACAAATAGCAAGGACCCTTTTCAGTGTGTGGGGGCGGGGGGGGGGGGGGGGGGGGGGCAAAAGGGGGCTATGTATTTAATTAGGGGGCAACGAAAAGTCTTTATATTTTGAAGTCCCCGAAAATGATATTTACCTTATACTGTTCACTTCTAGATTCTGAAATCCCCATAGACTTTGTACATAGCCAACCAGGTTCTTAAGTATGATATGAGCCCCCCCCCCCCCCCCCCCCCCGGTAGCTACGCCCTTGGTTATCAGTGATCATGTATATATAGCCCATCGTTGGTGTGAACATGTTTCTTATGTAATCTTCATTCTAATCGAAGTGAACCCTGACCAGACAACTATTCCTGTAATTCGGAAGTTGTGTTTGATAACGTGTGTTTTGGTCTACTTTTCGAAAAATAGATTATTTGATGATTATTTGCATAAGTAAACAGTTTAACATTACGTCACTTTCATTTGTTACAATTCCCATGTATATTATGTTCTTCATTTACTGTTTTCTTAAAGCTAAATCTCCCTTTTCCGTTTCACTTCAGTTTCAGCTTCAGTTTATTTTCATTTCCAACAAAAGGATAAATACATAACATTATACAAAACAAAACAAAGTTTACATAATTTGTAAAATTAAACCGGCTAAGTACACTGAAAACTAGTATACAGTGAATAACATACCGTAATTTGAAATGGAGAGATCGACTGAAAAGCAATGCTTTTTCTTATAATGACATTGATACCATAAATATATTGCTATATAATTATGATACCATACATTTGCTTTAATCTATTTACCTGGGAATGAAATACAGCATGTTATTGTGATTTCTGTATTGTATGTACACATAATAAGCAATTGCCTGATTTATCTCAACAATAAACATTGTCAATGTCGATGAGGATACAAATAGGCCTACCATATCATCATTGCAGTAACCATGTTATTGGAATCAGAGGGGATTCCCCTCCGTGCTAGATTTGATCATCGACCAATCAACTTTGTTATGATTACGTTTACTTTCCCATGTGTGATATTTTATTTGGATGTTTGCCTGTTATCCAAAGTAAACAAGGTTATGTCAAAACATGTCATCAGTTGTCTAATTGCCAAAGTCAGCCACAGTGACGAGCCAACACGTCGGGCGGTTGTGGTGCATACTCGGCCATGGGCGTCAACAGGCGGGGGACGGGGAGGAGGGGGGGAAGCATTCCCCCCCCCCCCCCCCCCCCACAAACACACTTTCGAAAGTGAAGGGGATTGTCCCCTTCCCACACTTTTTCATAAATGTATACATTATGTATGTTTGCTTCCATAGTTTGCACTATCATGTACATATTATGTGAAATTTCTGTCACAGGTATGCACTAAATCGCACAATTTCAAGCCCCAAATGCTAAAGCTCCCTCCCTTACCATTCCCCGTACGGTCGCTTCCCTCCCTCGCAATGTCCCCCCCCCCCCCCCCACACTTTGGAGAAGCTGTTGGAGACGCCCTTGCATACGCCCCCTCGTTGGAAAACAACATACTAAAACTTGAGTTATGTGGCACTGGCACAGTCATGATGAAGTTATTCACTTCCAATTAACCATAATTATTTGGAAGAACTCTCTTCTCCAACCCACATCTACATCAATAATAATGGTATTTTATTCAACAAACAAAATGTCACACTGGCAGCTATAAGCTGTATTACAGTGGCATGCACAATAAAATGCAACGATATTTAATAATAATAATAATAATAATATAGTTACTTATATAGCGCTAAATACATAGCGCTTTACACTATTATTACCCCGGTCATAGGATACAATGCAAACCAGCACACATTGTGTGCATCATCTCCACTCCCTGGGGAGCATTCCTTCCAAGCGCTCATGGGCTTAAGAAGATCGTTCACATAAAGGCTTTCACCTCCTACCGGTCCCCATTTATACACCTGGGTAGAGAGCAGCAATAGTGGATAAATTGTCTTGCTGAAGGACAAACGCGGTGGGCAGGGTTCGAACCCGGGATCTCACGATTGGAAAGCGCGCGCTCTACCAATGTTGCCACACCACATCAAATTACACCGTGTTGCCACACCAACATCAAATTACACCGTATCCCTGACTGTTGGTTTTATGACATTTACCCCGATGATAATTCATCGGCTATTATGTAGAATTGTTTTGCTCATATTACTGTATAAAGGGTTAGGTTTTTTTTGGACACATATTAACTTAATTTATCTAAATCCTTACCGCACTAGTAAGCCGAGCAGGCCTGAATCCCAATGCAGTCATCATAATTTGTTTACCTCCAACTGATTTGTAACTTGTTTGTCTTTCATTGGAAATGACAGTTTCGGTGAAAAAAGATATTCATGGGCTAATGGTGATTTTGCTCCCGAAAGGCCGAAAAAAGCCCCAAATAAGTAGGGGCTGCCTGTAAATCATATAGATTTCAATGCAAATTTGTTTATTTCCAGAGTGCTTGTTATATGCCTTGGCAGGCTTGATATGAAGCCATCGAGATGATGGAGAAGAATTATTCTCCCCTCGATATTCTACATTTTTGTTTTCGGTGGCTCGGTTTATCCAATTTAACCACATAAAGTATTTAGACACGAATGCAGTCATGGTTCCAGATCAATGTATTCCCTGCTAGCTATGTCAATACTGTACGTTGCATTAAATACTCAGACATGACTATTGACTACAGTAATTATTTCAGTTTATCAACGAAATCATATTTCACCACTATTTATTTTTCACAAATATATAAATACGAAAAGAGCACTGTACGGTAGCACATGCAGAAGGAGAACCTTATAAAACATGCAAACAAGAATCACGATTTGCTGACGTCTCAACCCTGGACAAAGTCAGATATCTTTGTTTCTGGTTCTTGCTGCATTGTTATAAACTACAAGACGCCATCAGCTCAAAAGATTAAAACTAACTTAGAAAATTGGCATGCTGTAAAACTGGCAATAGTTACCAAATTTGTTGCAAATGTAGAATAGAACTAGAAGATACAAATCATATATCTTTGTTTCTGGTTCTTTCATACATTGAATGTTTTAACCACAAGACGTTGTCAGCTCGATAAGTTGAAAAGTAATTTAGAAAATTGACACATTGCAAACAGTTGAAAAGTAACCAAATTTGTTGAAAATGCAAAGAAGAAGTAAACTTAAAAATATGAAACTCGAATGTTGTCAGCCATGGTATGCATACAAAGTCGCAACATATACAGACAACCCACGACGAAATCTTATTTCTTAGTTTGTGTCTGATGCTTTTTTTATTCTTTTAAAACACTCCACGTCATCAGCTCGATACGTTGAAAAGTTTTAAACTTAGTTAGAAAAGTGGCACTGTGCTAAATTTACAAAAGTCACAAGATGTCTTGAAAAAAGTTAAACTAAAACGCGAAACTCGAATGTTGTCAGCCATGGTATGCTAACAAGGTCGCATCATACATACGGTGCAGCGAGGGGGCAGGTATTCCCTCGGGAAGGGGGGGGGGGCGTTGCATGAGCTAAAATTAACGACAATGTTACGTATTCCTTTGAGTGTTAGTCTGAGCTAAAATTAATGACAGTGTTATGTACAACTTTGTTAATTTCCCCACTTTGGGGGTGACAATAAATCTACATACCGTCCCCACCCCCGCACCTCTTCAGCTCGAGTAAGTCACGATTGAACCAGAAACATTCAGATGTCAGGTCCGCTACGTTGCTCGATAAACTAAATTGTTTTGGTTCAGTGCGAAGAACGGGTTATGTGTTCTGTCGCAAAACGCAATATCTCCACTTCTTTCAGTTTGAGATATTTGCGATTGGCTGAAACTTCAGAAAATATAAAGAATTTGGAATCCCATTTTCTTTGCCTTCTTTTAATCACAATATATTTCTGGTCGGTTTACCTATATGTTTGAATTAAAATATAAAGAAAATAGTATACAAATATTAAATACTGTCGATCGGAAAAACAAATATATATAATTAAACATACGTGTACAGTGAGCAGAGGGACAAGAAAAATGGACACTGTTGATTGACAGGTGAGCTCTATTGACAGGTTCTATAACATTGTGTTTTTTCTCTGCAAGGGATCACTTTTGGTGGGCAGTTTGGCTGCAATAGATAGGTTGCCGCTATGCTGCATGGTTTGACTGTTTATCATAACTACTTATTCATTTTAAATCCTGGCGCTTATTGCCTTTTGCAATGAATTTCTCAAATATAATAATAATTATAGGTGATTGTAATACTGCGTGACATGGAGGTTGTGACACTGCAAAACATATATCGCAATGTCACGGTAACATACGTCTGTTTTGACAGTATTCACGAATGTTTTATTATCACGGCTTTACGGACGGACAACACGTCAACAAAAATGTTCGAAACGATCGCACTTGAATATACTGAAGGGTTTATTGGGTCATTTTGTATACTCCCAATTGGTCCGCGATTCTTTTCTCTTTGGTATACAACATTATGTATGAAACAATAATCTAGTAATCTAGTAATAATAATACAAATCCACAATTACTTATAACTCTAGTGGTTGATTCATATATTGTTGTATTTGTTTTATCAATAGAAGCATGGAACAGGTTTCAGTTTTTCGAATTTCCCTTTAAAATATATTTTCCCATATCACACAAATTACTCAGTGGACATATCAGATCAAATCAAGCACATTTTATTGTCAAAAATATATATTTTTCATGGCGTACGTTGTCTACTCATGACATATTATATATCCTTCGTCACTAGTCAGTTATACAAATCTGAAATATCATAATGATTTGTATATATATATTTGGCAAACTGACATCTAAGAACCCATGCTCAAAGGTACCGGACGTGATTGCATCCCTTGCATTTATTTTATATTTATACAGTAAACAAAAGCTGTCCACTGTAGACAGTTGACCTCTTTAGACAGGTTCCATTACATTGTTTTGTGTTCTCTGCAGGGGATTAACATAGGATTTCTCGGTCAATTTCGTAAGTTGGCCACACGAATTCAGTTCGTGTGCATTCAATTTCGCCGATACTTTGTAACCGCAGCTGTATTTTGTAGTTCAAATACGTTATTTAGCATTTGTATGCATTATATAACGATCACTCGTCGAGTTAAAACGTGTTTCTATTTCGTAAAATTGTCATTCAATTTAAAGCGAGAAAATTAGTGATTACCTAATACTGTCTTCCATGAATTCCGTTGGCGAAATTGAATGCTAATAGCGTGATTGTTCAATTGAATGCTATAAGTGCCCTATGTGCTAAACCACTTGACCGAAGAGCTTAATTTCGCGAATTGTAATGGACTGAATATCAATACGAATGAAAAGTTTAAGAAAGTGGCCAAGGAAACCTATATTTGTGACCACTGTAGGCAAGGTGACTAGCATGGACAGGTTGTTAAACACAAGTTAATTTATTTTTCAGACGGTAATGATCGTCACCATGACATGCACGAGTTGCTTTTGCGACATTTATGACTTGATTTATCATGCTCACGCATTCACGCACAGACACAACGCGCCACTGTATCATGCTCACGCACAGACACAACACGCCCACGTTTGTATAACTTCAGGTTACAAAATAAAACATCATTATCAATGACGACCTAACATTATCTTAGACAGACAGATTTCAAGCTGAGACATATGACGTTGACAAAAATAATGAACAATTATATTTATAAAAGTAACACATTTTTCTATATCTTAGCTCTGCTGATTTATGGTTAAGACATATGACGTTGACAAAATGAAATACAAAGCTATACGTATTTGTCGACATTATGGACTAAATCATAACCAAGAAATATGACGTTGACAAAGTGATACGCAAACAAATTTATTTGTCGAAATCATGGACTAATTTATTGCAAAGAAATATGGCGTTGGCAAACTGATATAAACGCTATCCATTTGTAATCATGGACAAAATTATAGACAAGAAATATACCTAACATTATTTGTCGTAATAATGGACCGATTTATAACTAAGACATCTGACGTTGGCAAAGTGATATAAACGCTATCCATTTGTCGTCACCATGACATTAATCATTCTTTTCGTTTTGATAAGAGCGTTACTTCAAAATAAACATATATCTTCTGATTATACCTTCTGTTACATTTAGTTTGGTGTAGAAAGGTTATTTCCCGGGCAAGAGAAATGATTTAAAGAAATCAAATACGAGAATAACGAGGTCTGTTGGTATGTTCTTCAGCATAGGGTGATCATGGGGATGCAAAATCGAAAAGAAAAAAATCCCGGGGACCAGCTTAAAAATAACCTTTAGATAAATGCTTGGAGTTGTTCCAAAACAATGTAGAATTGATTTGGATGCCTGGATTGGTCTCCTCTTAGGAGTGATTACATTTTAGAAATATTCTTTGTGACTACGTTTGCATGAATGTCAGCACAATAATCGTCTGTTTTATAACACAATGATATTAATATCATACGATATGTCTATTCGTAGGGTGGTGTAAATTACAAACTATGTTCTGAGGTTCATCTCTGAAGTAACAGGTGTTTGTCTCACAACATTATACATATTACATTGTTTGCTCAACGAGGAGGTTTGGGTATAGTTAGGGGTTATGTACATTTCAAATGATTCTCTGGGGAACCTCATAGAAATAACTTGATAAGATTTTTTTTTTTTTAATCTAACGAGGTCGTTTCGTTGGGGTGTTATAAATGTCACATTATTCTCCGGGAACCATCACATAAATATATACACATGAATACCTGCACAATACGTGTTTGTTCTCGAAGACAATACAGATATAATTACAGTACAATGACGTGTTTGTTAATCTCGTATTAGTTAGTTGATATCACCTGGAAGCTTGGAACTACAGTTTCAGACGATTACCTTTCCTATATTCGTTGTTGAAAATACCTGCACACATTTACCCCTATTGGTAACAAAGTTTACACAATACATCATTATTTGTTGAACTTTCAAAAGTTCGACCTTTTCTTCTACTTCACAAAGTTCAATATGAAAGAAATCATTGTTCGTGTCCTCCTTTCACACCATTACAAACAAAATTGTAGCAGAGAGGCAGTAATCTAGATATAAATTGTAATAATGTAGTTACCAATCAGATAGTTTGTTAGTTGGACTTTTTGCTGTTCCAGTTTGTTGAGACTTGGCCTAAAAAAAACACAAAAAGGAAACATGACATGCTGAAGATGCATTCGACGCAAACAGAGCCGACTCGACCCGATCCAACCCGATCCGACCCGACCCGACTGAAGCCACAGTCGGCCGATTCAGTTGCGGCCGAATGAACTTGTTGAATGTCTGACTGGCTTCCGACTGGCAAAACCGGAGTCGAGAGACAACGCACACAGAGCCGATCCGACTGTCTGCGCCGGGTTTTAGGCTTAGGTAGGAGAACAATGAAATCTATACTTATTTATATGAGTGCATAGTAATACCGATGTGGATAATAATTGATCAGTGATATAGCATTCCTCTTTTTTTCTAGATTATTTGGTTTCATAACAAACAACTCCTCTAATTGTTGCTTAAAATTGACGGAAGACGGGCGGAAGACACGCGTGGGTTTTTGTGGATAAACACGCTTTTGATTTGTCATCGCCTTTCCTGATGGTTTTCATGTTTGGGTCACCTCGTCACATGTTTACATATTTTTCGAGATCATTATTCAAAGAACTGTCGTGAATTTGGATGATTTATATGAAATCATCGGCGAACGAGGTGCAAGGAAGGGTGCAGCTCGCCCACCTCCCACCCCAACACAATGTTGTGAACGTTATAGGCAGTTATGGCGTCACCCTACCAGGAACCCATCCATTATACTACTGGGTTTGGAGACGCAATGTGCGAATAAAATGCTTTGCTGAATTGAAGGACACATGTGCTGCGACTAGGATTCGAACCTACGAACCTCGCATTGAAAAACAAAGGCTCGAACAACTATACCTCGACACTTCCCGCTAATACTAGACAACATCTCCCTGACAGAATGTTACCCTTATATTTAATGATGTATTTTGTTATTTTTAAATTATTTATGTTTTGTATTACTTTGAAAACTGACGTTTACTACTCTGCGGACTTTTTACGAAGTATTTATTTCAATAAACCATAATGCTTCCTCACGAAGTATCATGCTTTCATTATTTCCCCAGCTGCAGAAAGAAAATCCTTCCAGAAGATGCAGTCTCGATGATGTTTATACGACCGGACCAACTCGAAGCTGGATGAAAGGCTACTTGATTGGAATTTGATAAAAATATTGTTTTTGCATGAATGTGCTGCCAACTGGTCTCGTGTGTGTCTAGATTACCTGGAAGGAAACAATTGCGGTGTTGACATCTAAAGTATTCTGAACCTAATGTATCCTGTTTTCTCCCTATTTATACCTGGTCTTGCTAGCCAACTACATCCATCCATGAACCTAACCTTCAGTCCCTCGTCACGAACATTTTGCCCTTAGTCAGATACACACCAATAAATCAAAATTATCAGAATAAAAAACAAAACATCTGTTTTAACTTGGTGTTCCGTTTTGCGTTCGTTTTCTTGCGATTCGAATTCGTGCTTGCCAACCGGCTGCAACCTACCTTAACAAATATTGTGCTCGGGCTGTTTGATGAAATGTATAAATCAAAATGATCAACATGATACAAAACACCTGTTTTATAGCAAAATGTGTGTTTAGAAGTATGTTTTTGTTTTTTCTTTTGAATTATGTTTGTGCATTCATTTCTACAAATTAGTTATATCACCAATATCAAAATATATCACGTTTAAAATTCAACGTGATAATTATCATTCCAGAAATAATCATGCTATTTGCTCAAAACACGTTACATTGTAACTAACACGTCCGCTACATAATTCTCTACAATTTCCAATCCCAATCAAACTGAAACTTTAGCAATTAAAAACAGTACAAAATTGTGTTCTATAATGTTTCCATGTGTTCTTATATTATTTTGTTTTTATTAGGATAACATCCTATTTTTACAAATAAAAAAGATGTATGTTTCCATGCTTATCTTAAAGATGATAACATCCTATTTGTAAAAAAAAAACGGTTGTAACAAACAAGACAAAATTTCCTCCGTTCCTGACAATCATCATGACCAACATGACCTAAGTCTGAGTCATGAAGGAACACATCGATCAAAGCAACACGATAAGGCTATAATATGTCATACACCTGTCGCCTGTTTACCGCGGTCAGTAAATGTGTTGTGTGTTTACAAGTTTTCTTACTTGTACGTGAAAAAAAGAAAATTAATTGAAAATATAATTCTTCAGAATAAAATGTCCTGACACACATCATGCAGAAACAAAGCAAACAAACATCTTAATTACATGATACTCCTGTTTTCAGCGGAAATGTTTGTTTTTGTATGTTTTCATGGTTTTGTAAAATCACTGCCACAAAACTACTACATGACTGTAAGATAATCAGAATACCAACCGCCACCTTCTTCCTCCTCCACCACTTCAATCCTCCCCTCCCCCGCCTCCTCCTCGTTTTCATAATCAACACCATTATAACCATCATCTCCTACATCATCATCACCATCAGACATTGTCATCATTATCCTCATCATCATCGGCATCATTAGCACCCTCATCATCATCATCATCATCATCATCATCATCATCATCATCATCATCGTCATTGTCATCATTGTCATCATCATCTTCATCATCATCATCTTCTTCTTCATCATGAGCATCATCATCATCCTCATCATTCTTATCATCATCCTCATCATCCTCATCAGGCATCATATCTTCTTCTGTAATATGTGCCTCCTTCCTTGTTCTTCTCCCCTCTGTTATATATCGTGTGTATCTACATCGCCCATGTTTGGAATGATGGATAAATCACATCGATAGCGTAAACAGGGTCAAGCTATACAGAGTGGCCCACAAATAACGGAACGGGGTACAGGCCATACTAAAGACTCATGATGCCCGCCATACTGCATCGAGTAACGATCAACGCGTGCGCCATTGTGAGTGTGCGTTCAGCTGTGTATAGAGAAGAAGGGGTACTAACAATGGCGCACGCATTGAACGTTACTAGTTGCTATGACGGGCATCATGTGTCTTCATTATAGCAAGCACCCCGTTCCGTTATTTCTGGGCCACCCTGTATAGGCAGGTGGTATAAAGACAGGGTGGGCAAGAACCTTATATTAATAGTTCCATTTATCTTGTATTAAGATTAATGTAGTATTACCTCACACAGGCTTATTCAATATGTTTGTTTCGTTTTAATTTTATTTACAACATTTATTTAGTAACGTTGTGTGCGGTAATACAACATAAATAGTTTCGTTAACCTTGTCGGAATTAGATAAAAATATCTTGAAACTTGAAATGATCATATGTTTATTATGTTATGGATTTGGCGGCGATGTGTTTGTGTGACGAATGTGTGAGGTAAATGGGGGCGGGAGTGGGTTGTGACCTAAAACAATATGAATTACTCGGTCAATTTACCGATTGTAATACATTGCACTTTACATAATAATAGACGAATTTAATTAATTGAATTTGAATTTATTTCCATTTTTCACAAATTATATTTTTTTGAACAAAGTAAATATAGACACAGACAATATGAATAAAACACACTGTTAAATACGCAGAAGACTAATACATGTACATTATATCCTTTCTGGGCACAGTCTGTGATAGCGATAATACATGCTCTAGAAATAGCACAAACCAGTCACACAATGAAACCAAGAGTTATAACACTTATCTGTTTTCTAATGATGATAAGGGATCGTCTTGTCATTTGCATGTGGCCTAGTGTTTACTGATTCTCCAGGTCTAATGACGAAATATTACTTCAACGTATGCTAAAACGTGTTTTACAAATCATTACAAACCCGCAATTATAGTTGGACATAAGGTAAGGGGGACGCGAGGTTATTGGGCAAGGAACTTGGAAGTCATTCCCCGATAGCATTTCCTATCATTAAAAACTTCCGCTGCGTTTCCTCTTTTAGTATTATGTACACCTGGACAACTGGGCCTTAGTTCTGTCCGAATGACCCGATGAATTTGAAACGAGACAAGAGCTGTGATAAACCTCCTATATCACCAACCATGCGTTCATACTAGTGAGCTCGCATGAATTAATATGTTTATTAAGACAGGTGGGCTATGTCGTCCATGGTAATGGGCCTGTGGAGCAATTGCACCCCTCCCCCACCCCCACCATGCACCTCTTCTCGGTCGTGCTGGCAATTCTTGTACTTGGGTTGCATACGGGTGGAGGTGTTATCAAGGTGTTATTCGGGCAAAACATCATTCCACTCGAAATGTTTTGGGGAAAACAAACATGCTCAAACACCCATGGTTATCAGTGTGCCCCGTCCTGTGTTTCCTGTACCTATCTGTCATATCTGTATAGGTCTTCGCTACCATGCTACTCTGACACCTGTTCGCTGGCTACTCGTCTAGTTATGTTCAAGTTTGGAGCGTGTGAATTAGGCTACTTCAAGCTCCTTCCCCCCTCCTTAAAAGGGAAAACAGTTCAAGTTTGGGAGGAGATAATAATAAAGATTTGAAATCAAATGAATGTTTATGTCATGACACAGATTCCATTGTCCATGAAATATGACGGCGTTGGTTTACGTTAGTGCGTGACATAATGTATAAGACCGACACGTATCGTGTTTTTTTTAACCCGTTAATTGGGCAAGATTTACATTCTATATGTGTCGAGCTCCCCAGAAGATTCCATTTTTTTTATCTGTGGCAGTCGGCACGTCCATTGTCGAATTGGCATCAGGATCATTACATTGATTTATTCGAATGTCTTCGCTCCCATGACGTCATCGTCGAAATAAAAATAGAAATGTTCTGCATTGTTTTCCGAATGAATAATGGTCATGGCAGCTAATTTGACCTACCCATGGGGAAACTGTACAACAATTTGTAGTCGATCACTCCAGTCCTCTATTATAACATATCATCCTGAAAGAAGAATTGTTTATGTATTCAACACGTTTGTTACTATCGTATCTCATTGTGGGGCACTTTGTTTTGTCGTGAACATGATTTACAATTGCACGAGCTGATCTCATAGTGGTACTTAATTATGACATTGTTATTTTCATCATCGCGTCAGTTGATGACAATACAAAGGACAATGCCCCGGGCCACAGCTAGAGCTAGAATAATTCACACCCAACAAAGGACATTACTGCTTACTTAAATGGAAACAAATCATATTAAATTCGTTTGTCTTCACATTGCTTCAGACGCCAGAACGAAGTTACTCCGCAACCAACAGAGCATGTATTACAGGAGTTGGGCGTACAACGACGCTCTCATCTTATTTTCCATTTTTTGCCGAATTTTCAGTGCGTTGGCCGTGCGTTGGCCATCGGGATAAGCAATATATACCCACTTAAGTTAACCCTAGTTAGCAACTAAAATATCTTGTGTTTACTTTTGGGCCGCGCCATCCAAAACAGACTTAGCAAGGAACTAATCTAGCGGTCTTTCATGAATATGTGCCCTGGCTGCCTGGGTCAGCCTGGGCTTAGCTGCTCCCGATGGTGAAATATTCCATTTTGTTTGCGTTCACCACTACACGCTCAATGAAGACAATACATAAGAACAATGCTTCACATACCAGCAGAAGTTTAGTTTACAACACTGAAAGATGATTACATTAATGTATTACCTGGATGACGTCGTTAACAAAATACAAATATAACAGTGCTGCTTTGTTTTACAAATGAATAGTGAGAGCTAGTAGTAACCATGGTAACTAACCTGTCCTACCAAGGGGGAAAGTTATCATCTCATTGGGGTGCAAAGAGTCATGTGATGTATGGATACAACACCGTAATGTCTCATTGGGCCACTTTGTTTTGTCAAGATCATAATTTTCAACTGACATGAACCCCTGAGCCTACCTCCCGATGGTTACATGTTTAATTGGTGTTGTGTTCATCACGTTCATTGCCGATACAAACAAAATAATAATCTTTCAGACATCAGCACGAGTTTGGTAATGTTTACAACTGTTATATGATTTAATTGCCTTGTCCTAATTGTCATGACGTCATTGTAATAAAAATAGAACAGTGCTGCATTGTTTAACAAATAAAATGAGAGTGATAGCTAATGTATCCTATACCAAAGGGGAAAGCTATCATCTTGGTGTTTATAGAGTGATGTATGGATGCAACACTGTAATGTCAGAAAATGTCTCATGTGGGCCACTTTGTTTTGTCAGGATCATAATTTTCAGCAGACCCCAACCAAAGCTTAGATCCGAACGGTAAACAAAACCGTCTATCTTCATCTCGTCCTTTGTCGACAATAAAACAGGAATAATGCTTCAGCGCGATCTTAATAATGGTAATGGTTACAATTGATTATTATGTCTTCGCTTTATTGTCCTGATTGTTATGACGTCATTGTCGAAATAAAAAATAGAACAGTGCTGCATTGTTTTACGAATGAATGATGGGAGCAGTAGCTAATTTGACCTATATACACAGGCGTGCTTGGTTAAAAGTGCAAGCTACAGTTTGTACTAGTCAGATAACTCCAGTATTCTCTACTGGCAAATCATGCATATAATAATATTTCAACTTGTTGAAGCTGAAAAGTTGAAAAGATACAATATGACTATAAATGATATCACTGTTGCATTGTTTACAACCATGGAGGAATGGGAGTATAGTACCTAATTAATGAAAGCTAGTTTGTTACGTCAGATCACTTCGGTCAAGTCTCTGGAGGTACATCCTAATAATATTTCAACTTGTTGAAGTATAGGAAACTATAGATAAGATACAATATGACTTTAATTATATAACTGTTGTATTGTTTACAACCATGAAGAATGGAATAGTATCTTATTCGACCTACCCAAGGGGGACAGTGCAAGCTAGTTTATACAAGCTGGATCACTTCAGTTCTCTGTTTAGTGGTACATCATAATGATATCTATACTTTGTGAAGTTGAATAGTTCAACAAAATACAAGATGACTTTATATCACTGTTGGATTTGTTAAAAAATGCAGAATGGGAGTATAGTGTAGCTTTATTTGACTTACCCAAGGGAAAAGGTAAAAGCTAATTTGTAAAGGTCAAATCACCCCGGCCCTCTATATAGTGGTACATCATAATAATATTTCAACTTGTTGAAGTTGAACAGTTGAAAAGATAAAATATGACTATATCTCACTCAGTGTTCACTCTAAACACACCCGGGTCAGACTGACCCGGAAAAGAGTCCGTTGGGGCCACACTCCATTCCGGGTCAAAAAATGACTCGGAATGGGGTCAGATGTGACCCCATTCCGGGTCTTTGTGACCCTATTCCGAGTCATTTTTTGACCCCGAACGGAGTGTGGCCCCAACGGACTCTTTTCCGGGTCAATTCTGACCCGGGTGGTTTTAGAGTGTTGTATTGTTTAAAACAAAGAATAATGGAAAAGTATCTTATTCGACCAACCCAAGGGGAACAGTGTAAGCTAGTTTATACAAGTCACATCGCTCCGGTTCTCTGTTTAGTGGTACATCATAATGATATCTACACTTTGTGAAGTTGAATAGTTGAAAAGATGACTATATATATCACTGTTTGATTTTCTGAAACAATGCCGAATGGAATAGTATGTTATTCGACCTACCCAAGGGGGAAAGTGAAAGCTAATTTGTCCAAGTCAGATCACTCCGGTTCTCTCTAGTTGTACATAATGATAATATTTCAGAATGTTTAAGTTGAAAAGTTGACAAGATAAGCGATGACAATAATGTCATCACCTGGTTGATATAAATATTGTCAAGGGTCACGTGGTAGTGACCTCACACGAAGAGTTTGCACTTTTCAAGATTAGTGATGGCCAGGGACTTCGAGTTTTAGAAATAAATGTCTTTGTCTGCGTCAGTGATACAGATGCGAACCCAATATTTATGACAAACATTAATAAACATGTAATGCTACTCCATTAACGAACAAACAAAAACACACAGAAAAGTAACAAAGAGAAGGTTGATCGACGACGAAAGTTCGGTTTACTTCTCATTATACATTATAGATGATACTCATAACAACAAGCAGCTGAGTATAGACTAGACATCATCTGGTCGTGTTGTTGTCTTATAAACCCCTTTTAGAAAGTGAAACGAAATTAATTATACCATTCCCTGTCTACATTTCCTTATTTAGCAGTCCGTTGCACTAATTTGATTATAGTACTGTATTATACAGAAATTCGTTAGTATACGAGGCAAAATGGTATAACATAAACAAATCTAAATTGTTTTTATTCGCAGGGGAGTGAAAGTAAAAACTAATTACTGTCAAAATTAGAATTCTGCGAACGCATTTTATTCAGCGCTTGACCGAGTCGCAATAAAAAGTGTTTACAAGTCTCCAGTGGATAATCATCAAATAAGTGTGACTAATGATCATATTTGATTGAGCACTATTTGACCAGAGGAATATCAAAATGCCAATAACTCTGAAGTTGATGGTCATCGAATAAATCTGACCCGTTATCATCTTCATTTTATTGAGCACTGCCTGGCCTTGTAAATCAAAAGTAATCTTCCCGCTTGCAAAACTTTCAACATAGCTTGACTGAAAATTACATACTGATGAAATTTGATACTATTCGCGAGATAATGAAGTGGAATGGTTCTATGATCATATATAAACGTTGTATTCCAATATTTTAAAAGTGAATATTTAGAAGTGCGTATGCAAGGTTTCAGTATTTATTTACACATTTTGGATTTAATACCTAACGGTTAGAGCATTCATAAAATACTGTTTATGTGAGAATATTTAGAATCACATCATGACTGTTTTGTTTATTTACTGGTTAATTTGTCTATGTTTACTTTTTGTTTAAGTATACATTAATTTATATTTATTTATGTATGTGTTATTCATTCAGTTATGCATTAATTCATTCATTCAGATCTATCAATTTCTTTTATTTCACGCGATTGAGTAAATTGTCAAAGTGAGTTGTCATGATGTCGTGAGAATCGATCAATCGAAACTGCCATCAGACTATCAGCATAAAATTATATCTCTAGTGCCATGACTCTCGGTCTCATTGGCATTACAATCACGTGACCTTGTGACGTAGTGAGAGAAGACAAAACGCGACATTCCTTTGTTCCCACGGATAATCTGTAGTTTTCTTTCTCTCATTAACATTATGTCCACAGTATGTACAAATACTCCGCTGTGGATTTCACAAGAAGGCCTACCAATATAATGATGATAACTGACATTATTTTTAAAAAATACAATTACATAATTATGCTCTCCTTTTGAAAATGAAATTGTTTTAATCTTCTAAAGAAGAGCACTAAGGATGTTATTACTACTGTATATCAGGATCCCGTTGCAGAAAGAGATACAATCGATTGTAAGTTACAATTTATTGTAAGTCAGATCTTATGTTCTAAATGCACAAATCTGATTGGTTGAAACGCGCAAATTGTCTGACTTGCAATCGATTGTATCTCTTTGTGCAACGGGGCCCAGGAGTTCAGTCTGATCACCACACTATGACTATGTAATATGAAATATCTGTTTGGAAATCATAATTTACATCCTGGTAGAGTACGAGGAAAACAGCCATATCTATCATCATAAAAGCAAACAACAAAGTAAGGTTGCTATTTCTTCCGGGAACCCTAACTCAAACTCATGGAACCAGGGATAAAAGGGGTCGCCCGTTCCAGGGGGCTACTCCCAGAGGCGCTATCATTAGCCCAGAAACAGACAATCATTTTTGAGATGATATAGGGCCCGCCGCTCCCGCCTAATTCCCATCAATCGGTGAGTTCCCCCTCCGTTTCCCATTTATATTTCCCCACACCAGGGCGGAGCTAAGAGGGGTACGGAGGGCAAGTGCCCCCCCCCCCCCCAATAATTTGGCGAAAACAATAACAAAACATAACGGGAAATTTGTGAAGAAAGGGAGAAAAACAAATGGTGTGCCCCAAATCATTGGTGTGCCCCCCCCCCCCCCCCACACACACACACCAATCAGTCTGCACGCTGTGCCACAGACTGTGCTCAGACAGTACTGTAACTTGGTGATGATATAAGGGCCGCTGGTCCCGCATTCAAACCATAAATCGCTCACCCTTCTATTCCCATTTATTTTACCCCATACTCATTTCAGGAGGTTGGAGCCAAATGTCTGTCACGTCCTTGCCTTCTCCCTCAAGTGATTGATTGTAGGAACTTGGAGGTTGAACACGTCTGACCCCGCACGTACGAACGCACAGACACACACATACGTAAAACACATATCACTTTGCACGCATGCAGTCGCAGCACACGCACATACATTCTAACATACAACATAGGAAAAAAGAACCACACATACATGAACATACATTTTTGACTTCCTAGCACACTTAAACATACAACACACACGCATACACATTCGCACGCACTAAAACACAAACCTACACTTGAACATACGGTCATTCGATCCCCTTTCATAATGGGAGCTACAGGGAAAGATAGCAGACGTATAAAGGCTTTAATCAAAAACACATATGCAGCACACACACACACACACACACACACACACACACACACACACGCACGCACACACACACACACACACACACACACACACACACACACACACACACACACACACGCACACACATAAACACGCACACACACATACATACACACATACGAACATACAATTACAAAGATACACGCATACACACCTAAACACAAAATGCAGCTGTTCGTGGCCATCTAATCATGGGCGTCAACAGGTCCTCCCCCCACATTGAAATAAAAATGGAGGGGATTGTCCCTCCCCCCCCCCCCCCCCCACTTTTTGTTTTAAAAAATATATTATGTATGTTCGATTCCATAGCTTGTACAATATAGCATGTACAATTTATGTCCCCCGCTATTGAGAAGCTGCTGACGCCCTTGGCCATCTTCATCAGAAAAAATAAATCCTGCAAAATAAAAACAGCACACGTGTTTTTCATGCAATTCTCAGTCTTGATAAAGTCTCCCAATACCAGAATACCACTACAAGAAGAGAAGGAACAACGCATGGATGTTATGGGATTTGTCTGCAATGCTGCACCCAAGGGTAAGACGCTGATTGTCCCAGTAACCTCCAGCTATTACAATGTTATGTTATTCCGAACTGGAGACAAATATTATTCAAGTACACGTTGTACATCACGGGCAGGGGAAACCCCGTGTCTGTCTCTTTTTAAAAGGAAATGGTATCTTTGACTTTGTTTTCTCTACTAATATACCATAATCAGTGGCGTAGCGTGGTCGGACTGATTGGGGGGGGGGGGGGGGGAACAGAAAATTATTGGGGGGCACACCTTATGCATTTCTTTATCTTTCAAAAAATTTCCCTTTATGTTTTCTATTGTTTTTTCCAAATTATTGGGGGGGGGGGGGCACGTGCCCCCCGTGCCCCCCCCCCCCCCCCCCCCCCCCCCGTCGCTACGCCACTGACCATAATCATAAAAGCATCACAAGTATCACCCATCACCGTATTCCTGAATTAAATTACCTAAAATCATATTATTAGAACTACCTACAAAAATTACAGGAAAGACGGATTCCCGGGCCTCCACTTCGTGTCACCAGTAACATGAGTAGGTCCGACAATGAATATCGAAACCTCAACATGTTCCCATTTCCTCAGTAACATATTTTGTTATCACAAAGTTCTGAAAGAGAAAGTTTGCGTAAGTTGTTGTTAAGGGAAACCCATGGAATTAAGGCATTCAGTTGATCTTTGTACATTCCACGTTGCCCGAACTTTCGTACTAATGAAGGATGGGCAATCTACCGTTACAGTATTTTTCGTAGAGCAGTGTCAAAAAATGAAAGCAATGCAGTGAATTTGTTTTAATTTAAATGTGTTACTACTTTCTGAAAAGAAAAAAAATTCATTAATTAATTTTCCAGTCAAAGCATCTGGCAAAATAGTTGTTCGTTATTCCCCGCTCATGTAACAAATGAAAGAATAATACATCTATTTTGAGCCTCGTAGCTGGGGAAGTTGCCTGTTATAGGCAAAACGGAGACAGCCACTTCACATTATGTTTGTATTACAAAGGAAAACGAAACGGAATTGTTATGTTATCCTTTGTTTGAAAATTACAATAATAAGATTGGTATATATAGCTAATTGTTCAATACATTCCCTATACATATCATTATGATGGGACGTACGGTTTATTGGTCGCAAAATAGAGAGCACAATAACTGAGATTACCATGTTCAACAATTTGTTACTAATAATGTCACTGTTAAGCATGTTAAGTACTTAGAAATGATTAAAATCATACTTGGCGCTAACATTTCGCATGGATAGCAATATTATCGATATGATTGACACTCCCCCGTTGTTGCTGTATCTGTCCGGGGTAGTACTGTTTATCGTTCATACCAGGCGTTTATAGTCGGTACATCATTTTCATGGTATTTATTACCACCCACTTTCATTTCATTGCTTTTTTATTACCTGCATTACTCAACCTCGTACTATTTCCAAAGTTTTAAATTTTATGATTACAGTCACTGATTATGCTTAAACGTAAGAACCCTTTTAACAGAATAATCACTGATTATCTGAATGTAATTACCGATAAAAATATTCAATGATCTAACTCAACATAAGTATTATTATTTAACAACCATGACTGCATAAGGAGACATGCAATGTTGACATATTCTGGGAATCGTCAATGTCATTATCTAATATATAATTTGTAAAGGTTTCGACAAATAAAAGGGTACAGTTTGAATACAACAAGACGATAATTCCTGTCTGAAGCGCACTATATTGCATGGAAAAAACCAATCTTGAATTACACAGTACAAGCATTACATTCAATCGTGAGCTTTTTGTTATTCAGTCTAGCGCCCCCTCTCACCGTTGATAGGCCAATCCGCATAGTTCACCGTGGTCTCAACTCTCGACCAATGACAAGGCTTGATTATGACTCATGGCGGGAAATAGGGGCTGTGTCCCAGTCAGTGGCAGAATGCGATTTGTTGTTGTTGTTTATTGTTTATTGTTTATTGGCAGTTCATTCAATTTGTATATTTTCGCCAATAACTAAATATTATTTAATTCTTCTCATTTATTTTCTTTATTTTATTATTATATCATTTTGTTTTGTTGATGCATAAATAACGTGAGATGTGAGATGTTATTATTCTTTTAGCCTCATATTCGTACCCGTTCATTAAATAATCATATTGAAGAACTTAACCTTTTGTGCATTTTAACGACCTAGCATTGATCGGTGACCTAATAATGAATTGATTTGGACACCTTAACCTGTCCTCAAATGAATGTTGAGATTCAGTACGTGGGAGCTGATTTCTCATTTTCCGTTCTCTCTCCTTGGCCCCGTTGCAGAGAGAGATCCAATCGATTTTAAGTTACACTTAATTGTAAGTCAGATCATGAGTTCTAAATACCCGAATCTGATTGGTGGAAAGGCGCAAAGTTTCTGACTTACAATCAATTGTAACTTGCGATCGATTGTATCTCTTTCCGCAGCGGGGCCATGTACAGGTGTCACAAGGTCTCTTTCATAGCATCGAGGGACTAATGTCTTATTACCATGATTATAATCGAGTCGTGAGAACGATTACCATTATGTTCATGTTCTTTCCTTATTATGTCACGAGGTCACATCAATTCGCGTAAAATTGGTGGATGCATCGAAAGTAGAGATATACTCCAATCGACCTAGCAGTTAGCAGTAGTTTCTATTACCAGTGAGAACGTGTATACCTGTTGTAGAAGCACACTAAATCGCTTCATCATAACTAACCCCTTGCTAACGAGATATCGCATCTCCCATAGAGAGAAGTACAACACAGAGCTGCCAAGTCTTCTTGATTTCGCAGAAGACTGTCCGAAAATAGTCAAAAGTACTGCATCGGATACCCAATCTTCTTGATTATTGACAAATTATTGTCATTAGGTTGTATGCATTTGATAGATATCTTCCTGATTTCTGATACAATTTCCCTAAATCTTCCTGATTGTTGAATTTCAATGTTGGTAGCTCTTACAACATGACGCTCCGGGTACCCGTAGGCCATAGGTTAATTTTTGTTTCGCTCGGTTTTGTAGATGGCACTTTTCAAAATGTTACACCGCGGTTTGCCATGCGTAACTAGGCTAGTTTGTGCGCACGACACAGCACTGATTCAGTGTGTATTTCGCACCGTGTGCAAGGCGTGCGCAAGATGGCACTGCGCGTCTGATTTACCAATCCGATCTACCTTTAATTGTTAGCAAGCAAGTGCATGTACTTTGCTCCATTTGGAGCATTTCAGACTGACAATTATACAAGGTGCATATAGGCGCAAAAATCCGTATCCAATAATCTCTTAAAACGGCTATTATCTAGTGGTATCTAAAGTATAACATGTTTACGAAGTGTAGTGCTTGTTAATTATAGAGCCTTTGTTATCTATGCCCGGAAAATTATATCAAGCTCACGTGAGCAGTTTTGATCAGAACAATAACAATTAGGGTAATATATCATTGTGATTTACGATAACAAGCTTCCAGATTATGTTTTGCATTCTGTTATTTTTGTCCAATGATTTTCTACAAGGTTTCGAATAGAAGGGTAACACACTGCATAGCGCATAGTATACATTATGATAGAGTTCGTGATAAACAGATTACATTGTTATAAAGAAGGTTGTTTTGGAATTATCTCCGATCTGAGCTGCTTTCGTCCAGTTTGATGAACTGGGTGAGCTTATACATTGTTTGCCATGAGCATAGATTATCCAGACCGACTTAGCCGACATTACAGATGTAAGTTTACTTTAGTCAATGCTGTGGGTCCTGTATAACCTTATAGAGAATGAAGAATCTAGCAGAGAACGGGACTGTCTTGATACATTACATTTATGATAAAATACTTGCAAACAATATTCAACAAAGAAAATATGAAACAAGATACCATTTTCAGCTCCTGAAATATTTACCATGACGTCATACATTGTTGCTCTTCTCCCACGATAATACACCAAGACCATTCTAATTTTAAGGATAAATTAATATAAATAATCATACCAACCCGAGTGTAACAACAACAATAGAAACCAGAACCAATAACCCGCCCACATCAGTTACTCGCAGTAGTAATTGGGTAAAACTTAGGAAGTCAACAACATTGTCATTGGTCCACGGTATACAAATCTACATAGTTTTGTATTTGTTTATATCAAATATAGTGTATTCTTGAAAAGGTTTTCCTAATGATTTATGTTTGATTATCTTGAATATTATATTTCAACTGAATAAAAGAGAAAATGTGAAATTAATAATTATTATTCTGTTACTAATGATGTATTCTTGAATTGTCCAGTTATATACTTCAACTGAATAGAAGAGAAAGTGGAAAATAAATATTTAGATTCCGTTATGACTGTATTTTCGTTCTTTGTTATTTTTGTTCTACATGTACTGTTATTGTGTGTCCGAGGAGTTACCGGTGGGCACTATGGTGTCTCCTTACTGTTTCACTTCATATAAGTTCATATCATTAACTTACGCAACTTACCAGCAAATACAATTCCCTTTCTCAAAACTTAATGACATTCACGAGGTTAAAACAACAGTGCATCAGACCACAAGTATAGTTCATTAGGTCATATCTGTTCGGTAAATTGTATTTTAAGCTATCAGTAATCGATTCCAGTCCAACAACAGACTAATTAGGACCTATCCCGAGTCTTGTTGGCTAAATAAGCGGTTATCTTCAGGAAACTATAGCGGGTTAACGAGTTAACACTCTTATGTCCACTTGATATAATGTATACATACTGAAAACGTTTATATTAGTGTATGTTATGTTGGACCTATGAATTTAAATGAAATGAAAATGATTTTTTTTATTTTATGAAAATTGTGTATTTACCAATTGAAAACATTTACAATATTATAATACAAAGATTCCACAAAATTAAATCTTCTTGGTAAACAAAGGAACTAGTGATAGCACAAAATGCTAGTTGGTCTAGTCCTTATTTAAGCTTTATTTAAGCTTATTTAAACTTAATTGAGCAAACATGTAATATAATGTATAATAAATGACCTCTTAACCATTTACATCCCGAATGTATCGCCACTCTCTCTATTACATTATGTCATTATGTGTATGATATACGTATGTTTGTGTATATTTTGTAATTATATACAATACCCGTTAACCCTGTGTACATGCTCTAACCCTAACCCTCTGCGCTATTGAAGTACACTTTATTATTATCATTATTGCTATTATTATTGCCATTATTATAGGTGGATAACCATTATCCTCACAATTTTAATACTGATGTATTAGTAAACATGATAATAACGATAATAAGAGGGTTTATAAAGACATGACGACCCGTGTACTGTGGTGCGACTCCTGTGAGATTGTGAGAAAGAAAAACTATATGGTCTAGCGCGCCAGGAAGGACATCACAAAAAAGATCCAAACTAAAAAAAAAAAATAAAAAAAAATAACTCATGGTAAAATCCAGAATTACGTCCTCGTGTCCACACGTTTATCGTAAGTCTGAGGAAGAAGCCTACAGCGATAGCCAACGTGGAACCGAGTATGAAAAGGGTCTCCGTTGGAAAATATAGAGGGCGTTTCTAAACCTAGGCATGATTGCCGCTTGTTATTGGTCACGCGGTTTTTCCAGAGCCGTATATAGACAAGAAACGCCCTCTAGAAACAGGGAAGCATAGCCTTTAACACATATAAATTAAGGCTAAATGTAGAGCGTTCCTATTAACTATATTAAATCGTTGCCTCGCTTGCCTGACATTGCTTAGAACCATAACCCATGGCAACGAAATGCTGTGACGTCACACTTTGGTTATCTGCGAGATGTTGTTCATGCACCTCTGGGATCCATTGGCTGATTATCCACCTGTCTTCAAGAGTTTCGGTTTGCTTATGACATGTATTATATAGACTCTACTCCCTTGAGCAGGAGGCATGTGGTCCAATACGAGGGCACCGCCTCCCACTGTTCAGAGCCATGATTACTTGCTCCCAAAAACGCTTTGGCTGTATGTTGGTCACTTTAAAAACGAGATAACCTTCCGGACATACTTTCACTGGACAGTCCTACCCCGAGCCCCTACACTTCAACTTCTTGGTTACGTTTTTAGAATAATGTTGCTCAATGCGTAGACAAATGCGTAGACAAAGAATGGCATTTCATACTGCTATGTCTCATATCGGCATTCATACTGCACCATAGTCACTAAATATGTGCATAACAAGTGTGAACCCAGTCTATCTAATCGCTCTATGCCTTCGTAGATTTTCGCTACCTGTCTGTCATATCGTCGACAAACTATAGAGTCATTCATAATGACGTGCGGTTGGTCTCATTAAACATCAGTAGAGTACAGTACACTGGCACCTTGGGTACAGCCACATGAAAGAACTGACAATCAACATGTCAACTCATGGTCAAACTTAACTTACCAAAGTGAACTTTTCACTGTTTTTGCGTTGCGCTCTAGCTCTGCCGACTGAGGCATGTGATCGTGGGCTGGAGTTTTAGGAATCTATTCGACACTGGCACGGGTTTCCTACGATAAACATTTACGGCAGTCTTACAGTAAACTGATTTAAAGAGTTACATATTAGCTAACAGGAACTTACCAAAAGTGAAAGACTTAATCAAGACAAATAAAGACGTGCTATATAACCAGCGCGGAATTGTCAGTCTAATCGTGTAAAACAATAGGCGTGATAGTTATTCACGTCAGTCAGAGGGGCAGTGTCAATAGTACGGGAGTGTGCCCAAGATATCGTCTAGCGCATAGGAGACGTAATGGGTGAAAGTCATTTGTATATCAACGCTCGAGTCTGTACATTGTGAATGTCATTTCTATTTCATTTTCAAGAAAATACAGTGAGTTTTCTGAATTATTTCGATTGAGGATGAGGAATTAAGATTGGAACACAGGAGCAGCGTTTTCTTGTGTTTTCTGTTTTGTTCGAGGTGGAGTTCTAGCTGAAGTTTTATTTATTTAGTCAACAGTTAGGACTGTTCTATCCATAGTAATTGTTCAAGAACAGTTGCACAGATCGAGTCAACTCAGCCGCAAACGCTTAACATTGGACACGGTGAATAGAAGGAATATGCATAATAAATGTTTTCAATGCAATGAAAAAGACAGCGTTTCAAAAATGTAACGTCGTTTAGGAGAGAACGAGAGAGGTACTAAAGAGATTGCTTGACCATTTAGATTTGATTTGCTCGATTTCCACTGCCAAGTTTTCTTGTCAATCGGATCGACACTCGATCTCGGAATCGACCGTCACGTCACAATGCCTAATTGGTGGTGCGGACCTCGCATTCGCGTCCCGAAATGGGTCGCACCAACGATCGCCGAGGCCCGATCATCGTTTCGTCGTCGAATCGATACCCTCAACAATCGCGACGGCACGCTACGACGTCGCATGAAGACGATCAACGAACTCGATTACGGTTCGCGATTTCGGAACTCGATGCGCCGAGGTCGTCGGGCGATGTCGATGAGGAATTTGAATAGAAGGTCTGCCAGTGAGTGGACGCTGCGGAGAACGGCGTCGATGAGGTCGTTCAGGAGGAGGCCTGATGCCGGACTGAGGGGAGAGACCAATGGGACGTTGAGAAGGAGACGGAGCACGGCTGATATAAGGGTTCTACGTCGATCTCATTGGTATGTGTCGGGTTAAAGAAAAGAATTACGTGGTAGCAAATATTTTTTGCAAATTTAGATAGAAAGAAACATATGATATAGATTGGTTAAAGTGAGACTAATTATGCCCTTATATCTTTATAAAGTTCGTATGCACTTCTTGTGCATGTCGGGCAAGAAAAAAACATGATTGTAACATCGAATTTCGATAATTTCGTTTGCTGTAATATATACCACATATGGATACAATACATTTGTTTGAAAACTATTTTGTATTTCACTTTGATATTACGTCATAATATAAACAAACAAATATGCATTACAATATTATTTAATTTAATTGAATAATATTTAAAGATGCATTTAATTACAAACTTTTCAACAGTTTTAGTCAACATTATACTGTGAAAGTCGGATATTGTAAAATACGAGTTACAAGGGTTGGTAACAACATTATTATCAATTAACTTAACAACCACAAATATCACGGAATGGGTGTAGCAATTCTACAATAACTACCCTACTTCTGATTATATTAAGAGAACAACAACCACTGTGTTGTTTAGTACTGAAGTGGGAATATATTCTGGGATTTAAAGTTTAAAGACCCATATGTGTTTGTCTAAGCCTTTTAGATGGTTGATTGCAGTCTTTTGTCAATGTCCGTTCTCTGTGAAGGCACAACGAGGTCAGACGTTCAATCATGAAATGATTATAAAGTATATAATATCAATACGAAGTTTATGTAAACACCGTTCTATACACTGACACAGTGATAATACAACCATATACAATTATTTACATTTGCACTGGCAATTAAGGGATATAAAGAATACTCACTGCTCTTGGATTCGCTATAATATCCATTATGTTTACTTCATTTCAGGCTTAACGTTTCGGTGGGTTCTTTTACTTTCCAAGTTATTTTGTTTTGTATTAAAATACCTAGGTGTAAATGCATTAGGTTCTATTTGATATTTCAACATAAACATATATTGGTTGATTAGAGATAAAATAATTCACTCTAGAACATTATGTGTCAGGGCAATACAGTAATGAACATTGTCTTTGACATTCTCTATTCAATTCCCTTGCATTCTATGGGCACGTTATAACCATTTACCTTTCCCGTTCACAGTCATGTGCTTGGCGATAGACTATCCTGATAGATAGTCTAACTTAGATTCTGCCACTGCCATTGCTGCCATGTAGAAATGACTCACTGCGCTCTCTATGGATTAAATTTCCGGATTTAACTCTAAAGCTGCTGCAAATCTGCGCTGCTGCCGCGGTCTAATCATCTGTTCGAGTTGATATAGACTCCTTGTCGTGTGTTTGCAAATTGCAATGACTATGACCGTTGCAATCAGTTGCCCTCTGTTACAGTACCCATCCGATGTTTCCCTGATAGTTGTAAGGGGATTCATCAGACAACAGATGCTGCTGTGACCTGGCTGAGAAACTTAGAATTGAATTTATAAAATGTGCATATATGTCATACGAAACAAACAGTACCCAATGCACCTTTAACAAAACATGAATGAAAGGGGCAAAACAAATTTGGTTCCGCTGGGAATTGAACATGGTACCTCCGAATTCACTTGACCCGTACTTTATACGATGGTGGTGCAATCCATAAACCCTTTTCAATGCTTGGACATTTTAATTTTATACAAATATATGACATTATTTACAGTTCTACATGAACGCATATTAAACATTGTGTTATATATTGTATTAATGAAATGTATAACAATAGTATAATTTTCCTGATAATTTTGTCTGCGTTTATGTATTGCGGGGCAGCTGTAATAATAATAGTAGGAATAATAACTGTATGACTATTTTCTAGCAATACTCAATCTAATTTATAATAGCAAGTCGTTAGCCACCCACTCCTAAACAAAAATGTTTTGTATATGAATGTATGCACGTTATGATCTTGATCACAATTATTTTGTTTATTGTTTATAACTTGGGTAGGTTTGGCTGTAGTTCTATATTCTATTAATTCAAATGATTCATCGAAGTTAAACATTGTTCCCTGATGCCATTATACCCAGATTAGTTGCACAATCTGCGTTAACCCTTTCACGGATATTTCATGTTGGTAAAACATGCATTCGCCATATAGTCCACAACCTAGGTATTGTCGAGACCAGTGTGTGGACGCCGGGCGTGGATAATGTGGAATGTTAATGTGTTTTTGCCATTATTGACGAATATTATAAGAATATTGAAAATAACATCTGTATGGAATTCAGGTTCGGTGATTTAAGTTTCGTCAATAAATTGCTCCTCTATATTTCAATAATAAATCAACAACAAGTTCAAGCCATCACCAAACCGATACGATTACCCATAACTCTAATTAAAACTCAAACCAATCTCTTACCCTATCTTATACTAACTGAAAAACAATAACCATAATGATTTCGTGGCGATTGGCCCTCGCAACAATAGCTATATAGAATATATATATAAATTTGTGTATATATGTTTTAAATTCAATAATCAAAGGCATATTAAAATCGCGACCGTCGGGGTCATGTCACCGAAAGGTAGCCGGTCTTACAGATACACATAAACAAACACGTATATGTATTACATTATTCACAACATTGCTTTATAGATAAAGATAAACACAACTTTATACATTTAACACATACATATTCATGACGTGTCAACGAAATTAAACATGATATCGTATTACACCAGTTCTCTCTAAAAAATGAAATGAAACACACAGCAACGGATATATGTCGGAAGTCTTGCTCTTCCTCGCACAAGGTCAAGATTATAGAGTTTTACAATTAAGAGGAGGGGGAGGGGGGGGGGGCGACTTTGCATCCTTCAAACAGGGTAGGTGTGAACAGAGAAAAGAAGATCAATACGGGGTGAGGCATCATTTGACAAATACAAAGCTTGTGTAATATTAAAGCTTATTTTACCCAAGGGAAGCTACGTTGGGTGCAATGGGGGAGGGGGGGGGGGGGGGGGCACATTCAAATATCTGCGCCACTGATTGCTAGTACCCAAGTGGTAAACTTAAGGCTTAATACATTTTGGGAGGGAGGGGGACTTGGGCAGGAGACATGGAGTGGTGATTTAGCCGCCCCTCCCCCATATATACCGGCCATGCTGACAGACCCTTCCTCTGCAAGAAGCCAATAACAGACCACATTAATCCTTGTCACCCCTGCCCCCCCCCCCCCCCCTCCCCCTCACCCAACCACATATCCCCCCTCCCTATCTACACCACCGCCCGGCACCCCTTCCTCTGCTAACACCCAGTTGTCGGGCAAGAAGCCAATGACAGACCACATTAATCCTCCAAGTAGCTTCTGTCGACGCGACTTAAATTTAGTACATCCTCTTTGTGCTATACACTATATAGGATCTGTGCTCTATAAACCATGCATGTATACCCATTTATAACAATTTCCGACTGGCAAGTTATATCTAGCTATACCTCAAAAACATAACTCGTACAAAACACCGGTTTGATAATAGAGACTCAATTCTCATTAGTTCAAGTTTGATATAGTATTTTGGGTTGGCCGTGATTCTTTTAAATCCAAACAAAAACAGTCATTGATCATATTGATCTCATTTCTTCATCATGTTTATAGTGTATTATAATTCAACTATAATTATAATTATAATTATAAATAAATAATTATAATTCCTTTAACTGCCATTTGCAGTAGACATACATTTGGTAAAGGAACTTGTAACTTTGCTGTAACTGTGTGTAATCTATGTCCTTTTGTTCATTACGAATGACAAATTAAACAAAAATAGGTCTATGATCGAATAACTATAGGAAACGAATCTATACTAACATGTCCAATTTAAGATTGTACAAAAAAACCTGACCACACACAAAATCACTCTAGGGTGAAAACATGAGGAAATAAGTCGCATTTATGTTTCTTGTACAATGTTATTTTTACCCAAAATTATACAATTCATATGAATAAAGTCTTTACTGGACTTTGTTTCCAAATCTGGTATACTAATTTGACTTCCGTCGGCTTTCCAGCAATCTTACAGAACAATGATTAATTCCTGCAGTCGTGTATATGACAACAGTAGGACCTCTCCAAAAGTGCAATATTCGACTCATTTGTGATCAGCATTTGGAAATAATCATACATATACTTATTTATTATTGTATAATTATAAATAATTGTGTGATTACTTAAATAACACAGTGACGTTCACTTCCATGAGTACATGAGTAAATGTATATAAATCAACTGAAATAACACAGTGACGTTCACTTCCATGAGTAAATGTATATCAATCAACCAAAGTACGGTTCGCTTTGCCAAGTTGTTTTCCTCTTACTAATAATATAAACATATTTTGCCTTTTAAATGTATCCTTTGCTTTAATATTGAGATATTTATGATTTAAATTTTAAACTATCCTCGGAATTATATCAACTGTGAGTCAGCATATTGTATACATTTATCGCTCATTTCTACAGAGTGATGTATAACATATGAATGTTGAACTAAATGTTAAAACATTTAGTTCAACATTCAAATGTTATACATGTATAATACATCACTCTGTGGACATTAAAAACAAAATACAAATATCCATTTTACATTTTCTGACAAACTTATCGAATACCCTTTCATTACTATGGTGTGACTATGGCAACACATCAGATATTTTTATGTAATAATGTGAAATAATGTCATCATAATCATATGCCGTTATGAATCATGTGATATATATTGCGTTAATCAAGGAACATCATGGAATGTGACACATACCATTATGATTGTGATTGAAACGCTAATATTAAAGGGATCGTTTTTTCTTTATAATAATTGTCCAAAAGTAATTGTTGAGATTTGATACCAATATCATTGTAAATGTGTTTTTTTCTTCTGAATGATGTGTGAAAAAAATGATAGAAAAAGAATGCTGTTAACTAACTACTGTAAAAGTGAACATTGATGTCAGATTTTATCACCTCCTGTCGATTGATTTTGACTACAATCGGGAAATGAATGTCTGTGATGCTTTTCACTCCAATCATAATCATGAATATCTCCATGACTAGGGAGACGTTTGAAACATCAAAACCTATTTCATTCCTCTGTTACCATTAGTCAAACAACACGGCACAGTGAAATGGTGTCACGTGATCTTGCGGGTTGAATTTGAAAAGTTAATGAATCAATTAAACAAATGAAGAGCTTAGTTCAAAAAGGCGCTAAATCCACTTTCCATACAAATTGAGTTAACGTCGCTATCTAGACAAATTACAAAGCCAAAATCAAAATATAGAACCTTCCATTTTTCACAGTCCCATAGCCATAGGCATGTGTACAAAATTTGACAAACAAATTTTACTCTATAAAGTTGGACACGTGGATTTAGCGCCTTTTGGAATTAAGCTCTTCAAATATAATCCTCAATGTTGGAGAGGACCCATAAAACACTTCTATTTCTGACACAAATCACATGATAAAAAGCTGCTGCATGTTTTGTGTACATTATGCATCCATTCCCATAGTCACAAATGCGTGCATCACTCTAATCAAATCTAATTTAGTCATAGCTACAAGTGTCTCCAAGTTCCCTTATGCTTATTCCCTCACGATGTTCAACATTCTTTTTAAATATCACTAAAAACAGTTAGTAAAATCATCGTCATATAAAATTACGATTATTTTTAAAATATTTTTTCTTCGACATTTAAATATCACTAAAAACAGTTAGTAAAATCATCGTCATATAAAATTATGATTATTTTTTAAATATTTTGTCTTCGACATTTAAATATCACTAAAAACAGTTAGTAAAATCATCGTCATATAAAATTAGGATTATTTTTTAAATATTTTTACTTCGACAATTCTAGATGAATTCAGAGCCATGTGGCTGAGTTATATTTGCTCCGAAATTCCAAGTTTATTTGAAGGGTTGTTATTATTTAGTAAGTTGCCATACAACAATTACACGTTACAAGTATTGAAATAAAGAACATAAAGAGAGAGAGAGAGTGAGAGATGAATATAAAGATGATGATGGTGATGATGAAAGGATGATGATGATGATAGTGATGATGAAAGGGTGATGATGGTGATGGTGATGATGATGATGATGATGATGATGATGATGATGATGATGATAGTGATGGTGATGATGATGATAGAATTAGAATCGATAACAAAATTAATAACTAAAATCTAAAGCATATTACCTTATTTGTTTTCTTTGACGACAGGTTCTGCAAATTATTTATATTGGTAATGCAGATCTTATTTCAAGTCCATTTTCTGCAGCATCTACATTTCAAAAAAGAAGATGCCTGTGAAAATATCGGAAACTACGATGATGAAGATTTCGATTCATACAGCAAACTAATAATAGTCAATTATTAACTCGAATTATAAATGTAATTGTATTTTTGTCATAGTTATTGTCAATTATAAACTAAATCGACGAAATAAATACTGAATGTAATTGTAATTTTCTACAAATTGTTTTTATTATTTTAACACCACAGCCCACTAGGTGAGCCTAATTTCTGCAGTAGCAACAGCTCGAACGCGGAGGGAGGGTGTGAAGAAATAGAACTGAACGATATGACGAAACAGGCTGACAACCTCCGGAGGGAGTATGAGCAGTAAGTGGATTAACATGATTTGCTTATACAGTGTTGTATACCAATGGTTGGGGGGGGGGGGGGGGGGGGGGGGGGGAGGGGGGAGAAGAGGCACATCCACAATAATTGAAGAAACAAGGGGTAGACAATAAATAGATACATACACGGTAGTCGTGATAGAGTTTGCAACCAATAACAAAATAAGCAAACGTAATTAAACTATTTGATAATACACATGACTTGTATGACTTATATTTTAATAAACAATACTACAATATCACAAAACGAGCAGACAGGAATCTGTAGAACTGATGAACAGTAGCAAATATATCGCCGTGATCATAGTTTAGTAACCCATGATATTTTTTCAAACCTTTCATTTTATACTTAATGTCATACTCATACCATGATAGAAATTCGAACACAAACACATTATATAATAGGCTACTTATTTTGCCAAAAAGAAAGATCTTAAGACCAAATTTTTGAGGGAATTTTTGTTGCTTGGTATATAATGACCCAAACATCAATATTGCGAAAGTTGTTCGGGTAATTTACACGATCAGGTGACGTGTCACGTGGTATTTTACGCAGGTTGAATATATTACTTGTATATTTTTGTAGGGAAGTTTTTGACATCAAGGTCAGTAAGCCAGGGGGTGTTTCACAAAGATCCTAAGTTGAACTTAAGTTACTTAAAACGTATGGAAAGCCGTTAGTTTCTTTGAAAACAAATTCTAAAAGTCCTTTTTAAAAGGCATTAAATATTGTTTCAATTCATATTTTTTAACATTTTATTATCAAAGAGATTTCTTGTTGTTCATGTAAAATTTATGAAAAGTCCAAACTACTTGCATTTTTGCTTTTTAATATATTTTGTTCAAAGGCTACAAATGGCTTACCATACTTTTTAAGTCCAACTTAGAGTTAAGTTCAACTTAGGATCTTTGTGGAACACCCCGGGTTAGTGAAATAAAACACTTCCAACAAGGAACTTCCTCCCTCAAAATGTCTCAAATTTCACATCCTCATTTCTCGTCTATTTCACCAATTTATTTATCTTAGCCATGTTAACCATCTAAGTGTCATGACGCGACTCTGTAGTCACAATACCTAAACAATTATATTTGCCGATTTAATCTTAAATTCACACAACAGATAAGTGGGGAAAATGAATTGTATCGACACTTGACTTTCATCGTGTTCATTAGTTTAAAAAAGTCCTTCCCGTGCCAAAATCAATTTTGGAACATAAGGCGGGGCCTATCTCCGAATCATTAGCCACACGTCTACTAAATGTAGCGAAAGCTACAGAAGGGAGCCAGTCATCTGGTAAGTCGTGTGATTAACCTGTCCTTATCCATTCTATACATGCCAAGCGCCTGGCTAGAAGGCAGAAGGTACCATTTTTAAAGTCTGTGGTATGACCCGGTCAGAGTTCGAACCCGGGACCTCCCGTGCATGAGACAGACACTCTAACCGCTAAGCCACCATGCGTGGTTGCATCATGTTCATACCAACCTTTTTTTCATTTTTATTCATTTTAGATGAATAGGGGATAAAGCAAATCATGTTAACTTGTGTAAAGAATAGGATAAAGTGGATTATTGTAGATTAATTTAGCACTCAGAGGATTAATTTGAACAAATCTCAATCAACCTGTACTGGGGATTTTATGCCTGGTTGTTCACTTTGTGTCGACCTGTTATGGTCGAGAAGCCAACTGTTCGGGCTTCCTGTTATCGTCTCAGAGGTAGCGAAAGTTCCGGGTAGAATTCGACACCATTCACTGAAAAGTTCGAACAACAACAATATAATAAAGGATAAGGTGTGCCAGCAGTGACCCTTTGGCTTTGTTTTTCAATAAATAATTGTCCTAATTTTCAAGTAAAATTAGCTATATTTTGTATTAATTTAACAAGAATATATGTAATATCATAACTGACTTTCTTTTGCGAGTCCCTCATTTGTATTGGTTGTGGCAGTAGTTTATATGAGTTTTTTCCCCCAACAGTGCCCAATAGGTAAACTATTTACTTAACTTTGATGACAAGCAAATTATATTCTTGTTTTATTATTATGGGATATACAATATGTACATAAACAATAAACTAAACATATACAGTGTATATGCATATGTGAAGTGTAATTTGTGTATTAAAGTATCAAATTTTGCTTGCTAGGACGATGACTTTCACATTTTATCGGAAACGTACAGGGGAAACTAAATATTATAGTTGGATATATTCAGGGGCTTTGGGGAGTCTGGGGGCAGTGAACGCAAAACTCCGAGCCCTAGAATATCTATCTCCCTTTAACCTGTTCCCTACTCGATTGTGCAATTCCCATAGACATGATCTAGAGTAAATACGGGGCCCCAACAGGCTCCCGGAGGAGTTGGGTTAATTGTTGATCGGGGTCAAATCAGCAGATTCGGGAAGGGAATATAGATGAGAGATGAGGATTCAATGTCAGAAACTCGAGAGATAACGTGTAAACATATTGGATGAAAAGGCAGATTATCTGTCCAATTGAGCATTTTCAGTTATAAGTACCTATATAGGTTTCTGCGTGCAGAGACCTTTATGGTAATACAGTAATATGGCACTTAAATGTAACCCATGCTTATGAAACATTGACACGAGGAATGGGGAGTCTGGGGCAGGGAACGTGAAACCTTCCCTAGATTTCTTCGTGCTTGTTATGCTATATGATATTTTGATCGGGGTCAAATCAACGGATTCGGGAAGGGAATGTAGATGAGAGATTAGGATTTAATGTCAGAAACTCGAGAGATAACGTTTAAACAAGAATGGAAAAGGCAGATTATCGGTCCAATTGAGTATTTTTCAGTTACAAGTATGTTTCTGTCTTTCGACTATGACCCATATACTACAATCAATATAGCACTTAAATCATGTAACCAATCATTACATTCATGCACAAACACTGACATGAAAAATATTGTATAATTGAAATAAGCAAAGAAGTCTGACTTTGCTGGGAATCGAACCCTATACCCGGTCGGATTGCTAGACAGGTGCTCTACCAACTTTTACCTGGATAGTTCTTGCGATGGCCGTCCTTCCCCGAAAACCTCACTTTGAGTGCCAGGGACTTTACGGCTCTATGGCATTTGTGTGTATTGTGTGGTGCAAAAATGCAAGCTTGGCACTCCTTGGCCCCGTTGCAGATGCAATCGATTGTAAGTTACAATTGATTGTAAGTCAGAAAATGTGCGTGTTTCAACCAATCAGATTTGCGCATGTAGAACACATGACCTGACTTACAATTAATTGTAAACTTACAATCGATTGTCTCTTTCTGCAACAGAGCCAAGGAGTTTAATGATCGTGTTATATAAACCGGACACAACCTGAAGGAAAAGAAATCAACTTAGGGATGAGTGCGATGGATCACCAAAGTGATTTCGGGTTCGATTCACATGCATGGAAGCCCGATTTTCTTTGCTCATTTTCATTTATATAATATTATTATTATCATTATTATCATAATTAAGAAACAGATATGGCATATGACGCCCCTACTGTAAAATAACAACAACAAAATAAAGCAAAGCAAAATAAAACAAAAACATGCCGATTACACTAGTCACCCCCATGACTATATTTCATTTTTAGTAATGTTAATTAAATGTAAATTAAGGACGGGCGGGTGACATACCTCTCTGGTCATGTGTCATACAAAAATGACACCCCAATCATGTGACCGTGTTTAGCCAATCAATGAGGCGTATTTTACTAAGTCAGATGATATAATGTTCTGATTGTATTTCCTTCCCAGAATGCAGTTCCAGGAGAAGTGGCGGGATGACATGCTGCTGAAACTACATCAGAACAACCTCAACCTGAGCCCGGTCGAGATGGAGGTAGGTGTCATCATCATCATTGGAGTATTGCGACAATCGAGATAAAATTATACTCTATGACATGTTATTGGGAACACACATTGTACCGTACAATCACAATGTATACGTCAGAGTTATAGTTAACATTTGTAATGACATGACCTGCTGCTGAAACTGCATCAGAACAACCTCAACCTCAGCCCGGTCGAGATGGAGGTAAGCAGTGTAGTATGTACTCATCATTGGATTTTGAAACAATCAAGATCAAATTATACTGTATGACATGTTGTTCATGTTATTGGAAATACAAATTACATCGTACAATCACAATGTATACGCCAGAGTTATTGTAATGACATGACATGCTGCTCAAACTACATCAGAACCACCTCAACCTCAGCCCGGTCGAGATGGAGGTAGGAATGTGCAAAATAAATAATTATTTCCACTAAAAATAAGTGCATAATCATTGTAATTTGTGGAAATTGATTTAAAAACATGACATTTGTATTAACTTATCTCTCAGTACCCCCAAAATTAGTAACCACCTGCTAATATACATAATTTACATCATGTTGTATGTTATTAACCCGTTAATGACTGGTCTGGAATCTACTAAGAAGAACATTTTATGGTGAATGTTATATAATCCATGATTATAGTAAGTTCAATGGTCTTGAACGGGGTAAGACTACAAATAATGCGGCGACTGTTCATAAAAGAAATGTATTGATTATTTGTTAATATATCATTCATTATTATCATTGGTTATTTTTAATCGACAGCTTGCAGCTCAATCAAGGTCATTTGATGTGGTCAAGAGAAGAGCGGTAAGTACAAACGTAGCACTTTTGCGAAAGTGGTATTCTTCATTATTGCAATAATTTCATTCTGGGCTATTAACGGATTTCAAACGGTATATCCAAGATGACAAAGTAGTTTTAGGGATGCCTGTAAAGTGTCTAACTCCACGAAAATTACTTGGAGCTTCCTCGTTTCTCTTATACCGTGTTGTTTAGCTTATAGTGAGAGAAGAATAAAATAGGGTTAGATTTTTTCAAATGCCCCTTTAGTATGACGATATCTATCATTTAGCTCAAGAGCGTTAATGAACGGTCATAAACCTCATAAACGTCATACAGTAATTCGTTGTAAAAGCTGACGCGTATTTTCGCTTTTTTAACCAGGAATGCAGTGTTATTTTTCAATGAAACTTTTCACACATCATTCGGACATATCTTACAATGATTTTGGTAAAGGATTGAAGTCTCAAATGTAATTCTGGGCGATATCTGACACTTTACAGGTGCACCTTTAATTGTATTTACCAAATAATCCAAAATTGGTTTGTCCGGAAGCACGATTCCTCTATAGCCTACCATTCTTTCAAATGAAGATCCGGAAAAATGTTTAACAAAAACTCGAATCGCATGAATTAACATGCAATGCTTTTAAATCCTACAAGCGTATATCCTGATCTTTCCTTCCTTTAGGCACAAGACTGCTAGAGGTCAATGACAGACCATGTTTTATCCTCCAAGTAGTTTCTGTCGTGGGGACTTAAATATAGTACATCCTTCTGGCTACACAGTATTAGGATTTGTGCTCTAAACCATCTATGCATGCATTCATATCATGATTCATAATGGGCGACTGCCCTTCTATTGAGATGTTATATTATGAATGGATGATAGACAGTTAGTTCCCATCTCCAATTAGTTCCCATCAGTTGAACATGTTTAGGATGTCGGCTATTAAATACACACTAAGAAGGTACAATAACGATGTAAAATCCCATATTTTGAAATTGACACCCTAAGGGTGCATGTGTGCACCCCGGCATAGCGTGCAGACCCAGTTTTGGGGTGCAAAATTGCACCCTTATTTAGGTGCTGCTATTGTAGCAACGTTTTCCAACCTTGAGGGTGCAAATTTGAATCTTTATTTGTTAGTGTGTACGTATAATTCGTGTCTGGACCAAATTTGAGTGTTGTTCCAAGAAACACAAATATGATCGAAGCCTTATTGTGTAAAATAAGCATAATCTCGTAAATAACATTTATATGAGGATAATTGTTATTAAGTCCAACTCGATGTATTCATTGTCTTATCATCTTAGGACTCGTTACTGGACCAGATCCGGGTCCTGGTACGGAAGTTCCTGGTCTTTGCGCAAGGCGATCCTGGTCTAGTTGAGGCCTGCTTCCAGATAGTCACCGAAGAGGAAAGGTAAGTAATAATAATGAGGCAAAACAGTTGTAAATATCGAATCTTTTTAATGAATAATAACAGCAAAAGAAACAAAGTTTGGTATGTAACATACAGTATGTTTGTGTTGCCTCTTACTTTCTGTGCATTTTGGTATACATGCTAATAATTATGTAAGCATGATTATTCTTTTAAGCATTTATAATAGATAGTAGTTCTTCATCTTATATTTTTTTCATCCTTTTCTTCTTCTTCGTCTTCGGCTGAATCTGCCTCCTTCAATCCTGAAGATTCTTGAATAATACAAGTATATAACTCTGTTGTATGTTAAGGCTTTAGTCAATTAAGTTTACACGAAACTTTACTCATTCCTAAACAATCATAATATATCTCTTATTTCTGTAACGTAGTATCTATTTCAAAGTTAACTAACAGTCACGTTTCCCCAAACATGTTTTCTGTGGTCGTGTTGTTTTCATAAGCAACTAAACTTCTGTATTGTTCCTGAAATGAAGGATATACCTGTATAAATGTTGGAGCCACTTCATTATGTAAGATAACATAATAGATACAACAGGGCAGTGTACTATAAGGCTATCAGCGACAAACAGCTATAACTTCCTATTTTCATGGTAAAATTGTTTTCCCAATGGTTTATATGAATCGAGCCGATTGTTTCACAGTCAGCGAGTGATATTGGTCATGTTTGTGTAGACAAATAATTGGAAAGCACCTGTCTTATGACTTTTGATGTCGCAATTTTTATATTTTGTTGCAAACGGAAGATTTGATATTAGTGGGGACGAGAAGTTTCTTGAGTTACTAGTCATATTATGCTGATGTATATACACATAATTTCCAATGTTTGATTGACTAGCTTGTCTCCCTTTATAAGGCAAAACACATGACAAAGTCGGATTAATTCTTTAGTATATTAATAAACAGGTCTATTAGCAGGGTGTGTTATTGTATGAGTTAATCTGTCTACATGAGACTAATATGATGAATATATTTGTATCAAATGTCGCGATATCCCCCTGACAGGAAGACAAACATTTCCTGTCGGTATCATGTGTGATGTTTGGAACAAACTCACGAACAGACATCAACAGAAACTCACAAACACACACCAACACGCGAACAGACGAACATTTCCTGTCGGTATCATGTGTGATATTTGGAACAAACTCACGAACAGACACTAACACAAACACACACCAACAGAAACAGACGAACATTTTCTGTCGATATCATGTGTGATGTTTGGAAAAAACACACGAACACACACCAACACACCCAAACATACACCACCACAAACAACACGCACCAACACAAACACGCACCAACACAAACACGCACCAACACAAACACGCAAACACACACCAACACAAACACACACTAACAGTAACACAGACACTCATTGTATAATACATACATTATACAATGATTATTTACAAACACATATACCAATTAAAACATGCCTATAAAATACAAATTAGGAAAGAAACGCTTACACAAACGCAGGCACCTGTATAAACTTAATAATCACCACTGATCACCCAAACAACATTTTTATACTGCTGTTATTATACTGCATGTCAAATAACAAACGAATTGTATACAACTTGTGCACCCAGTTTATTCTTACTTATTTTTACTCACGCACGTACACACAGACACATCCACTTATGTTATGCACTCGAAAAAACACGCACGCACATACCCTCGAACATTGAGTATACATAATACAAAACCAAAGGTGTTTCCCTTTGATCAATTCGTGCTTCATTTATGTGGAAAGTTTACTTATGTTCCCGATTTAACTGTCAAATATCCGCAATGGATTATATATTTACTATTATCTCATTGTCTGTTCAATATTATTACAGGCTGTTTCCTTTTACAAAAGTGGGCTAAATTAGCAAAAAATGAGGAAATTACCGATTGAAAACCTGCGACCCACTTGCTTCATAATAGCACCATGATCCATATACGGTACAATGCCATTAAACATGCCAAATGAGGGACCAAACAGTGCGATTTGATGTTTTATTGATTGAAGCATTGTTTTTTTATGCAATTGATGAATTGTGAAATTACAATTGATCTCAATATTTGACGTGAACATTCGTAACACATTCTAAGTAAATTAATGTCTTGTAGTAAAATAAAATATATTTAATACTATAGTAAAACTAAATGAAAACGTGTCAATTTCATCAATGTCAAACTGAAATCATCATCAATATATGTTAAAATAATATAGGCCTTACAGTTATACAAATCACATTGAGTCAGTATTAAACCAGATTAGTCGGGAACATTGCAAATAACCCAAATAATGTTATAATGATGCAGGAGAGACGAGGAGGCGGCAGAACGTCTTGCAGAGTGCGGGTTCGAGACCCCTGAGAGACCGAAGTGTTGGAGGGATAAGACCCTGGCTGAGCTCCGCAAGGTACCCCTTCTCAGGTGAGTCAGGACTCAGGGATATATCATATACTTGATGAGAAATTGAGGATAATCTTAAAAGCTTCACTGATTCGGTGCTGCCCTGCATGTGGGGTTAGTGCAGTGCCAGTGAAGTGCGTGGATGCGCATGATATCCCCGTGTTTTTGGTTCTCACGTTTTTCACGTTATGCTGCAGAACTTCTATTTGGTTGATTATGTAATGTACATGTGTGTTGATTTATTTCAGTTCTGCATGTGTATTTTATATTGTAGTTTCTGCCATGAATATTTGTTTGTTTGTTCATTCCATTGTAAATTAATGTTGTGTGTAAACTATGGAAATACATTCAAATCATTGAGATTGCAATCAGGCTGACCAAACTGTGCCACGGGATTCACTCTAGTAGTTTTGTGTATCATGATTGTTCGTATTATTGTGTCAATCTTCTATTTTAGAGTGGAGAGGACGCCCCAGCAGGATAAAATCGATGACCGGAACTGGTTGGCCAAACACATGGAGCAATTATGCGCCATAAGATATTTGAACTTGAACCTTTTATAGTTGTCAATGCAAACGACTGAAGTAAATTGATATTGTTATGTTATTTTTTTCTTTCAGAGTCGAGAGGACACCCCAGCAAGACAGAATCGATGACAGGAACTGGCTGGCCAAACACATGGAACTCATGAGCCAGAAACTCAAAGAGGACCTCACCATCGTCAAGGTGATTATATCGATCAGGATATCCAGGATTCTGCTCCCGGACAAGCCCCCAATACGTTACATTTCAAAAGAATATATTAATTTTCTGCAAAGTATAATCCATTTACTTAATCTGAGAATGCTAGGAACTAATGCATACAACTAAAGTACTCATGTTTACAACACAAATGAATTTCACTTCTTTTCTAGTCAGTTCTTTTTTAATTAGTCATATTTTATGATTATAATTCCCATCTTATTAACATGTTATTTCCCCCCGTCTAACACAGGGCCTGTACGAGTCTCGCACCAGCCTGGATATCTTCATCGCACAGTTCTTCGTGGACTCATACTATGAGTGCCTTGCACAACATGTAAGTTAAATGTTTACAATTCTTCGGAAATTTTTAGTTAAATACGACATATTACAAAAAAATAACATGTTAGCCACTCTTTTTCTAGATATTGACTTTCCCATACACTTAATACCTGGTCGCCCGTAGATAATCGATTTACACTATTTTATTAAAAGGATGGTATTTATCAGTTTTGTTGCATTTGTTATCTCATTTGAAAGATGAATATTTAATTAAGCGTTAATATTTTGCCATATAGATACAGCAAAGTAACCATGGAGAAATATGAGGTCTTCCATATCTACCACGCAGTGATAAACTCAGATATTTTTCAGACTTCTGCGCATCTAAATATGATGTAGTTTTCACTAAGGCTTGGTTTTCTTAATATGTTTTCAATACGATCGCATGATATTGGACTGAATCATTCTGGTCGTGTCATTTTGCGTCCTTATGTTGTAATTATGCTGCACGAAGTTCTGAAGATTCCATGATTAAAGGAACTAAAGAATACAACGTACTTTGGCACTTATTCCATAGTTGATGACTTGTAAAATAGGTCTGCCGAAAAAAACTCCATGAAAATAAACACAGTAGTGATTTTAGACTAATTTTCTGATGCCAAATCTCACTTAGCAGCCAGTTTACGCCCCACCAGGGTCCAGAATCGGCAGCGTGATTGACATGTGATTGACAATTCATTGGCTAACGTCATCTACAGAATTGAGTTCATTAGTCCGTTCTTTAGATGACGTCACATTTTGGCGATTTAAATGGGGCGTTCCCAGGACAATTAGATATTTACTAATTACCCCAACATTGATTGATTTCATGGGCAAAGACTGGCAAATTCTTTTTCTTGAGGACAAATTACGTATAGAGATCCTAATTGTGAAAATTAGGCCATCTAGACGCTGTAGTTCCTTTAAATAAACATTAACATGATTTATGAATTTGATATTTCTCTTCTCTTTACAGATCCAAGACATTGTCTCAAACGGCTTACGTCACAATGAGATCATCCAACTGCTCAGCTGGCTAACAGAACACAGGTGAGTCCGCTATAATTACTCCGCTATTTTTTAATCCGCTTCGGGTTTATGTCAGGTTTATAAAGCTTCTGACTACTTGAGCAATGATGAATTAAGGGGTTTCTGGGAAGAACGCCGTCGTAGGGTTTTCTATAGCTCAGTCGGTATAGCACCGGTCTAGCAATCCGGAGGTCTCGGGTTCGAATCCCGTTGGAATCCCATTTTTCTTTGCTCACTTTTAATCATAATTATTCACGAATTGATTCCAAATCAATTCATTACAAAATTCCTTTGTACAACTTACAATTATTGAAGTATTATGTGCTTGTAGTATAAAGATTGTGTAATGTGTATTGATTGTTTCAGAAGTTTAGAGAAGTCTTTTCTTTGAAGCTCATACTAATAATTGCCTACTGTCATTATGCAATATATATAATTGGAATATGAATAGACCGCTCAAGGAAATTATATTTGAAGAACTCATTTGCAAAAGGGGTTAGATCCACTTTTTCAACTTTGGAGTAAAGCAGGTTTTTTTGTCAAACTTTGTACACATGCCTATGGGAATATGACATTTGAACTTTCTATATTTTGATTTTGAGTGAGTAAATTGTCCTAAAATTTGGATTCTACATAGTTACGTAGCTTATTAATGTACTGATATCGCTAACTCAATTTTTATGGAAAGTGGATCTAACCCCTTTTGCAAATGAGCTCTTCATTTCTACAAGTGCTAGAGCATGTTATATGTATTCTTGCTCTACTGGTTTCAATTAGCTGCATACAGCGTATGTAATTATAATTGATATATTTTTGTTGGGAACGAAAATAAGATTGAAATTGAAATTGAGTAGACTTTGGTAAAATTATGAAACTTATGGATTTTCATTGAAATGGTAATATAAATATACTTTTCCTACATACTCTTTTAGCATTTTGCCAAACTTGCCTTTTTAAAATTTTGTATTATCATGAATTTGTTTCAAACAGAATCGAGATGCAGTTGTTGAATCAGAAGTTTGTGTCTGGAGTTTGTCTCGTTCAGGCTGTCAGCAAATTGCTGCCGGATCACACCAAGAAGGAACTTGAACAAAGGTAATGATATGATTATTTAGTCATGAAATGAAATGTTGAATTGAAATGCACATTTGAGTGACATACATGACTAAGAGTAAGATGTTAATAAACTTTATAGCGTAACACACGAAAAGGGAACTAGAACGCGTGTATAAAGTCTCCAAACCTTCTGCTGAGATTTATCATATATGGCCCGGTCAGATATCAACGGATATCGGAAACGTATGCCCAACGAATAGACAATTTGCGAAATTATATTATCCGGTGATGAACGTCGTCTCCATTGCTTCATGTACAACATAATAGAACACCGTACATCACCGGACAATGAACGGACAAGAAACGCATAGAACGGATGGAAAATTTAGCTCTCCGTTTGACATCCGTTTGCGCAATCCGTTGATATGTGACCGGGCTATTAGGATGTTACTATATACTTGCTCTATTACTTACTTTTGATTGTCAAAAAAGATAATTTGTATAACCCTATATCACTTGATTATTAATAACTTGAGAAATGTCAAAAAAAAAAAAAAAAAAAAAAAAAAACAAGTATAAGGCCAGAAAGGGCAGACATACAATTATGTGAACCATTTTCTGAACGAATATCAACGTAGTTATTTTGGTTGATTCATATTATATTACAGTGTTTCATTACTCATTTTGTTTTGACAATAATAAAGTACCAGTATATTATTATAATTATCATGTCATGATTCATATTATATTACCAGTGTTTTATTACTCATTTTGTTTATATTATTATAATTATCATGTCGTGATTTGTCTCCTTGCAGCTACCTGAAGAAGGTGCAGAGTAATATGAGGCAGTGGGCGCAGGACGCGTTGCAGAAGGAAAGAGAGGTAATTAAGTAAATCAAGTTTAATAATTAAAACATAACAAATGTATTATATAAGTTAACAAGTCAGACTACGTAGCGATCGGCGCAGGACGCGTTGCAGAAGGAGAAAGAGATGATTAAGTAAATACATTTAAACAATGAAAACACCAACACAAAGAGTAAAGGGTAGTTTAGTTTTGGTAGAGAGGGCGCTGCACATCACATTTTTTTTGTGAGGTAATGAAAAACTGAGTGTCGAATTTGAGAGAACATGCAATTTTAATGGCAGAACAAACTTTATTTGGTCAAAATTGACCCAGAAACGGCTGAAATATCAATAAATATATCTGATCTTATAATTATTTGGGGCCCAAATAATTTGATGATTAAAAAAAATAAAATAAAAAATGCTTGCACTTTTTCAAAATTTTTCAAAAGCGTGTTTTAAATAGTTGATGATCTCTCTATTTAATCATTATTTCAATAAAACATCACATGCCTAATTGTGTATGAAAAATGGTTGAAAACAATGCCTTTTCAGAAAGCGCCCTCTTGTGTTTGAATGGCTGTTTTTGAATGATAACGGGCTTTTTACTTAGTCGTTTGTAATTTTGTATACCTTTCGAGCATGGTGGAGTTATAACTATTAGTTCATAATGTTACTGTCCAGGTTTGGTTACTAAAGTTCAGCCTTACCAAAACTGTACTACCCCTTTAAATAAGTTAACAAGTCATAGTAACACTATGAAAAGATTGCCATATCATATATACATAATTATGTAAGAAACGCATGTTAGATATTGACAATATCAATTTCATAAATGTACACAAATACAACTGTATATATCGTGTCTTCATCATCATCCTTATTTGAAACGTATAAAGCGATGTTATATGTTATCTATTTGTATTTAATCTTTATTTTTCTAATCAATTCCCATGATAGGACTGGCAAAGTGATGAGCAACCCAAAGAGAATAAAGATGGTTACCTGTACACAGAGTTCCCCGTTCATCTTTTCGACCTTCTCAGACAAAACGTGAGTACTCTGTCTAGTCACACAGCAATTTTTTTATATTTTCAAATGTATTTACATGTATTCTCGATGTTGATCTCGATAGGCAGTGGTGGAGGCTCATTGGGGCACATGTCTCCCTCCCAATTAATTTGACAAAAACAATGAAGGGAAATCCATAGAGTGTGACCCCATCAGTTCGACTACACTACCATGACTATACGTCCCTGTCGAAAGAGAACAAAGTATAATTAATTTTTTTATTTGTTATGCTTCAGCCATATTTCATCTTTTGAAAGTTTCTTATTTGTCCCCAATGAGTAATTATTTATTATCAACGTATCTTAAGAATCTAGTCGAGTGGCAAGTAGAATCTAAATTTATAATAACCAAATTATTGTGTAAACATCAGTCATTTCTAAGAAGTGATGAGTGAATCTAATGAACTTTCGATTTAATTTAAAATTGGCGTCCACCATTCACGAATGAAGGCCAAACTTGTCAATAGGGAATCGAAATATATACGATCACTTTCATTTGCGTGCAATATACAATTTATTGTTTGAATTCCAGTTGTACACTGGTTTTGGCATGTCCTCAAAAAGATACCCAGTGATTGCGTCACTTCATTAAAAGAATTCAGTGTTATGATTATTTTATTCTTTGAATGTATACTAATGTCGGGAATCGGAAAGTCAGTCATGCTAGCTTCGGAATCACTGTGTCATTGTATTATCATGTTTATAGTTCAAATTGTAGGACGGTTGTTACTATATAGTACAAGTTGTATTTTATATACATATGTGGCACAATACTGGTATCAACATGTAATCTAAAACGTTTAGGAATGGTCCTGAAAATACATTAGTATAAGGTATATTATTATATACGACAAGTATTAAAATAATAATTTGTTTAAACCATTAAAGACCAGTCCTGATCAAATTATTGTTGTGGGCTATAATTATATGTAGAGAAAACAGCATTAAAATAGTCCTTTTGTAAATGGCTTATGATTCCTTTTATTTTGTTTTTGTTTTCAGCTTGAAGTTGCCAAAGAAATCAGTGCGAGTACCCACAATGCACTGCTGGGCTATTGTCTGGATGAGGTCAGGAACATCGTGCAGCACTATGCAGGTATTTCTTTCATTCCTTGATTTTATGAATCACATTGAGCTGAAACATAGCAGAACATGAAATTAGAATTGTATTCTCATGGTTATTAAAATAAGATAACTAATTAGTATGACTAGCGAGAATAAAGTCTTAACTCGAGGGAATTGGGGCATTATGTTCCTCCAAATAATCGTCGTGCCCCCCCCCCCCCTCAGTGGCGTACCCAGAATTTTTTAAAGGGGGGGGGGGGTTATTTTGTAAAAAATTTCAAGCCGAGACCAAGCACCTTCAGAATTTTCGAGACCGAGACCAAGTACTTTCAAAGTTGAAAACCCCTTTCAGTGGGGGGTGTCCGTAAAAACAAATTTCAAAGCCGAGACCAAGTACTTTCAAAATTGTCGAGCCCGAGACCGGAGATCTTCACAAATGTTTTGGGCTGAGACCAGGTTTTAGTCGGTCGAGACCTGTCCAGGTCTCAGACGGTTGAGACCGCTTAAAAGTAGCCTCGAGACCGGCTAAAACAGCAATTTTGTGGACAGGGGGGGGGGGGGGGGTTGAACCCCCCCCCCCGGGTACGCCTATGCCCCCCCCCCCCCCCCCCCCCACCATCATGAATACTTAACGGTGGGAATAAAAAAGGAAATTGTTAGATAAATATGAGTTCATCTATACTTATAATTATAGCATCAACATAATATGCCACCAGTAAAAAGAACGCCCGTCGTGAGTGACATGGAACAGAATGTTGAGGTTTCATGTTTAATTTTTCCTCAGATTTCTCGTTTTGTTATACAAAACAACACATTTATATATCTTTTGTCAATAACCCTTTTCGGATTGGTCAGGGATAATGGTTGACTAAAATTTAATTGAATTCAATGTTCATAACAATTTTGTTTGTAGTTGTCGGTTTTTGTGATGCATCGTTCATAATCTATACGTTACTATAACAGTAATTGTTTTTTATTTAGCCGTTTTAGCCTCTCAGAATTTTCTTTTTTTAGTAAACATGTCAACTCCTTCACGTATAGTCACCACATATGCCACTTCCTGTCTGTTTCGTAGGATTAGACCCAATGCGTTGTATTTATCGCAGAAACATTGAGACCACTGACTTTTAAAATCACTAATCTTCCTGCTTAACCTCAGTTATATTAGTGGTTTGTGTAATCCGGTATTGGTATGTTTTGAAACTGTCAAACACACGTTTTGGGCAATACAATTTTGTCCTATCGTTGCAAGTGTCTAAAATTATTGTAACTACTGACACTGGCGTAGCGAGTTACGTAATACCTATTCAACTGGGGGGGGGGGGGGATGGATGAATAGATCATCCCCCAGTTGAATGGGTATCAATGACATGTCTACGCCCGTGACTATTGAGACAACAGACCTAACAATTAGTCTATATGTCGAGATTTGTTCCACCGAGACTGTTTCTTGTTCCATATCACCCTCTTCACAATATTTAGTATGACATCATACATATTATCAACGGACCCCCGTAACGAGTCGGATTTTGCTGACTACTGAGACAACAACTACAATGTTCTACCGTAGAACTCCATCGTCAAGCACCCCCCAATCACCTATACGCATCTTGCTTTTAAAGAGCGCCCGCTCTCTGTCCAAACGGGAAACTTTAATCAAGAATGCAAATAATGGTGAGGAATATTCATGAGGATAATAATGGAGGTGAATCTCATGGAAACGTCTTTAAAAGCAAGATGCGTATAGGTGCTTGGGGGTGCTTGTCGATGGTGTTCTACGGTATGTTGATCGGAACAGTAAATTCATAATTGGGTGTCTGAGAAACATTGACATCACTGACTTGTAAAATCAGTAAGCTTTCTGGGTAACCTCAGTTAGTGGTTTGTGTAATCCGGTATTGGTATGTTTTGAAACTCTCGAACACAAGTTTTTGGTAATACAATCGTCCAATCGTTGTCTACTGAGACAAACTTGGGTTTATGATCAAGTACTGCATGCTGTTATGTATTAAAACATTATATATATTAATTAAACAGATGTTAATTGAAAATTATATGATATCCATATATATAGTAAATCATAACGACGTGATAACAAATACTTACATGTATATTATACTATACCCATCCTAAAACTATTGGCAGACTCTTGTTTGCATGAAGCAATAGTGTGAAAGTAGTTGTCCCTTTGCAGTACAATTGTCCCAGGTATGCTGTTTACAAAGTCCCATGAATGTTTACCCAAGGTCTGTGTATGACTGATCAGTCTAATCTGACATATTCCATTGTTACGTGACGTGAACTTTTGATAAACTTTCGTAGGCCGGCAGACTTTCATTGTTTGAATTTATTCGCTTGACCAATCAAGCCGACATCCCACAACAAGATTATACTGCGGTAATTGTGGTGGGAGGTCAGCGAATACTAGATAGATGCATTACACTGATTGGGGACATCCTATGTAGTTCTGTATATTATTGCATAAGTTGCACCTTATACATGTATTGCTACGCCACTATCATGACTATAATACCACTATCAGCTGTTTGTCTCCAATGAATTTACCAAACTATCCGACCTTTAAGACCTGTCTTTAACTACATATGGTTTTATTAATTGTGTGATGATTTTGGTATATAGTTTTATTGTGTCGCAGTTAGGATTATTCATGTTCATGATTTTTAGTTAGTGGGGGGGGGGGGGGGGGGGGGGGGGGGGGGAGGATGATTTCTGTTCAAGGTATAATACTTTTGTAGTGTTTATATAAACTGGGCTCCAAAAGAAACTTATCACTTTTTCAGAGCGACGCTCACTAAAATCCATAGCATCAAATTGAATCATATTTAGACACAGATAAGCTATTATTCTCCTTATGAAGCATATCTTAAAAATAAAAACATTGCTTTTGCCAAAAAAGAGAAAAATGCGATGGAATCACTACAGGTCAGTTTTAAAAAATCACAGAAACTGCTCGCTGCGAACCTCCACGAAAGGCGGTCTATTCAGAATTTTCAATAGCTATTCATTCAACTTCAAAGCGGGTTATGTAACCACTAGACTAGCTTTTGTCCGTACCGAGCTCTGTGCCCGGAAGGCGAGCAGTTTCTGTGATTTTTGAAAAATGACCTCTTGCGATTTCACCTTATTGTATTCTTTGTTGACTAAAGCAAACATAATTTGTTTAGATGAGCTTGCTAAGGGGTATTGTAGCTAATCTATGCCCAATTATGATACATTTGTATGCTTTGGATTTTAATGTGTGTCGCTCTGAAGAAGTGATAAGTTTCTTTTGGAACCCAGTTTATATATATATTTTTTTTAAATTTGTATGTATTGATGTATATTTTAAATAAATATTTAGCCTAGATCATAGCTTGTTTGAACAAATTGTGTAGGCTTAGGCAGAACCATCAAAACCGACCCCAACACCGAAGTCTAAACTACTCACCAAGCGATCAGAAAACGTGTTTAAAGCAGAAAATGTATACATTAATCAATTAATTGCTAGCAGAAGATTTATTGTTAATCCCCTTCCCAACAGCCGCTCTAAAAGTGAATATCCCTACCCGCACAAAAGACACTCCCCGCCATCATCACCGGCACCGACGCAACAACTCGTCAAAGCGAGCAGAAAGACACTAAGGACATGTAGAAAACTAAAACTGATTTGACAAGCGCTCGCTAAAAGGAAATACATGTACAAGCAAAGACATTATTTTGAACAGTGTTATTTTTATCCATTTTCCAACTGCCGCTCTTAAAGTTATCATTCCAACTCGCACACCGCCATCATCGCTGGCACCATCGCCGAAGTCGATACAACTCGTCAATGCGATCAGGAAGACAGTTAATCGAAGAAGAATACTCGGACTCATCAGATAAAATGTGCGAGAAGAAGAGAAATCAAGCAAATAAAATGTTTATCATCTCATTTATTTCTCATTTACAACAGCCGCCCTCAAAGTGTACATTCCGACACGCATGATAGACACGTCACCGCCCTCATCACCGATCCCTTCGACGAAGTCGAAACAACTCGTGAAGGCGATCAGGAAGACGGTGGAGCCTCATCTGTCACCGACCTCTGCCGAGGAGAAGAGATCACGGATCAACAGGCCAAAGTTCTATGTGCAATATTCCGTGAGTAATTATTTTAATTATCATATTTATACATAATTTTAGTACAGATGACAGACAGTAGGCCTACAGTCACATATTGCACTTGCCTCTGCAGATGGGAACAGATTTTGGATTAAAATGCCAAAGTAATATGTTCTGTGCTCGGTAATTAGATGATATCTCATTCTATCCGTATAAACTTTTATTCTTACCCAATCACCATTTAGCCTATTAAATGTACTTATTTAATAGTAAAACACGATTTGTTACAGTTGAATAATATGACAGAAGAGAAAACATATATCTACTAGGGCCAACACGAAATTATATCAAATCAGCAAACATTTTGCTGGTTTGCATAACAGAGAATTAAGGCTAATTGAAATAAAATGCACAATTAAGACAAAAATAAACAAGAACAAAAAATCTTACCTTAAATTCAGGTGGCTGCGTTGAACAACTTCTGTACGATCATCGAGCACTCCCAGGTGTTCAACCAACAACGAGCTGCCGACGCAAAGAAAGACCCCAAGGAGGTCGACGAGGAGGAGGATGACTTCGCTCACTCGCTCGCCGTGATGAGGAGACTCGAGAAAGAATGGTAGGAGGATGATGATGGTGATACGGTGCTTGTTGAAGATGATGATGATGATGGCGATGATTGATGACGATGATTGATGAAGATGATGATGATGATGAGGATGATGATGATCATCATCATGGTGGTGATGATATTGATTGTGATGATATTAATGTCGATGGTGATGATGATAATAGTGATGATGCAATGATGATGTTGATGATGTGATGTTGGTGATGATGATGAAGATGATGATGGTGATAGTGATAATGATGATGACAACGATTAGATTATGATGATCGTAATGATGATGATGATGATGATAGTTATGATGGGGATGATGATGTTGATGATGCCGAGGGCGACGACGATGACGAGGATGATGATGGTGATGGTGATGATAATGGAGAGGAGAATGATGATGTTGATGAATTAATTGTTTTGTTTGTTTGCTGCTGATGATGATAATGATGTAGTACTAAGAGAGACTACTGAGGTTCATGATGATGACTAATGATTATGATGGTATTATGACAATAATAACCTAGACCCTTGTACAGGTTTCCTGTTTGAGCGAATGAATCACATATATGCAAAATTATAAGAATATACTGATTGTAATACTATTTATACTTACTTTATTTGTATCCGTCTTTCTCTCCTAGTTTCGACAAGTTCATGAACGATATGTTTGCAGAGATCAGACCCTTCCTCAAGCAGGTTGGAACCAAGCAGTGGTAGGTTCAAGTATTCACTATTTTATGTTTTGTCCGTCTTTAATTTAAACATACATGCTACAATGCATATGACATGGTCACAATCACAGTAATAAAGTTATTAAACGTTGGAACATGCATTTTTCTAGACAAATTCTGCCATTAAAAAAAGGAAGAACATAACCCGGGGCCAGTACACTGGCATATCACTGCCAGCGCAGGGCCGCAAAACTAGCACTGTTTTAGGTTCAGAATTTTCTGCAAAGTGTATGAGCTTGTTCTATACCAAAACAAAGTATAATAATAATGATTCATAATATGTCCATAATAATCTAATAATTGTAATTGTCCGATCGACCAGGTTCGTCCAGAACAGCACATCGTGTGTCGGGGATATTTGTGACCTCATCACAGCGTACACGCTCCAGCTGAGGAAGGCATTGTTTGAAGACTGGAGGGAGAAGTTGGAGAACTTCATGCTGGCCGAGTACTTGAAGGGATTCATTAGAAAGTGAGTAAATTTACTTGATTATTAATATTATTTAAATATTTAATTGATAAGCTAAATGGTAGATTGATTTAAGTGTATACGCGTACACGCTCCACCTACGGAAGGCGCTGTTTGAAGACTAGAGGGAAAAACTTCATGCTGGCCGAGTACCTCAAGGGATTCATCAGAAAGTGAGTTAAATTACTTGATTATTTTACTGATTAAGTGAATGTTATTTAAATGATTAATCAATTAGCTAAATGGTAGATTGATTAGTTACTAATGTATTGATTGATCTATTGATTTTGATTTGTCTCTCACTATCAGGACTGCGAGCATAACATGCACGAACTCTACGGAGAGGCGGGATGTAGCGGAGCAAATATTAGGGAATCGGACCAACTAGAAAACACCAATATAGATCTGCTCTGCTCATCGCACGTTCTTCTTCAAAATATAAATAATTGATTGATTAATTGATTGATTCATTAATTTGTTTGGTATTATTTTTCTCTCCCCTTCAGGACGGCGAGCATAACATGCAAGAACTCTAAGGAAAGGCGGGATGTTGCGGAGCAGATCTCATGGGAATCGGACCAGCTGGAAAACACAATGGTTACTCTGTGCAGGCAAGCAGAGGTTAGTTCTAGATAACATTCAATGATTTTCTTAAGGTAAATAATATAATATAAAAATAATATATAACTGCTACACATTTCTTTAACGTTTGAGATTCGCAAATAAAATTGGTATCATGTTTTGTTTATTAAATGTCTTCGTTTGATACCGTTCATAATTTTATTTCAGTCAATACAGTTGATGTAACATTTCGCCTTGTGTTTTGTAAAAAAAAGAATACAAAATATAAAAGAGGAATAGAGTAACACATTGTGTTCTGTATCGGATGCTTTTTCGTTCACTCATTTATATAATTTTCATATTTATTTTCAACCAATACAATCGATTGCAATGTATTCCTGAACTAATTATCATACAAAAAATAACGTTATCAAATTATGTTAATAATAATTTGGACATTGAAAGGTCTAGAAATATAGATTTAGTAAGTAACATTATTCTGAAGTGGTTTGTATACGAGTTAAGAAAATTATAATGACTTGTTTAAGTTTAACTTATTCAAACTATTCGAATGTCTTGTTTGTTTTTGTCTGGCAGGCGCGGATTTCTCCGTTCAACATTCTGAGGCAGATGTCGGAGGTTCTCCAACTCACAGACAAGTCAAACATCATCCTGGAGATATCGGTAAGGGATTATAAAGTACATTTATATGTAATCCATGTAAACTATTAATATTCCTGCATGATGCTGCTAGATCTCTCATTAGTCATTACAAAATAATTTAGTTTTCATTAATAACATTACAATCGTCATAGCCTATATTTATCCTTTTTAAAATTATTATTATTATTATATTTGTTTTAATAAAACAAATTTTAGATATTGATATTTAATTGATAGTCACAAACACTATGTAAACAATCATCATTTTTATTTCCACTCGACAGAGCAATGTATTAAAGCACCCCGAGCTAACGAGAAGACAAATCAAAGGCATTCTCAGACTCGGGGGCGATCTAAAGAAATCTAAGATCATGTCAACTTATTATACTCAGTTAATAGCGCCATACCAAATGACCGTTATCGTTATTATTATTAAAGAAAATAAATTTACTGAATACAAATTTCTTATTATTTCCACTCGACAGAGCACTGTGTTGAAGCACCCTGAGCTGACGAGGAGACAGGTCAAAGGCATTCTCAGACTGAGGGGCGATCTCAAGAAATCTAAGATCAAGAAGGTATGAATATATTTCATTTTTAATTGTTCTTTTGAGTGTTTTTACAGTCTATAGTGACTTAGTAAACTTGTATTCAATAACGCATGGCGTAGCTTGGTCGTACTGTATTGCGGGAAGAGGGAGAGGGGGCACGCCGTATATATTTCTTTATTTCGTTCATCTCATGTTACTTATTGTTTTTTGCAAATTATTGGGATTTGGGGGTCATGTGCCCCCGTCGCTAGGCCACTGGCTGCTGCCTTATGTGTGGGTGTAAAGCCCTCTGCAGACAGAGCCGACTCAACCCGATCCGACTCGTTTCAATCAGGCTAGAGGTGAGCCCGGTCGGTCGGATCCGTTTCATCGTGTTGAATCGGCCCCAACTGGCATCCGACTGTCTCTCGACTGGCAAAATGTGTGCCGCGAGGCACTGAAAACTGAGCCGATCCGAGTGAAAACCAGTCGAATCGGGTCGAGTCGGCTCTGTCTGCAGAGGGCTTAAGGGTGTGTAGTTGTCTGACTGTGTGTCTGACTACATGTATGTCAAGCAAATTGTCATGTTGGCATTTTTTCTTCATGTCGTTACATTTTCCATTATTTATGGCAGTCCTGCATTTGCCAAGGGGGGAGGGGGGGGGGGGGGGGGGGGGGGGGGGAGGAGAGGTTGCGTTGGGTGCGTACTCTTTTTATTGGTATACTTTTTTATCGGTCTTTGGTCCACTTTTTATTGGTCTTGGGCAACAATCGGTCTTGTTGCCCCCCCCCCCCCCCCCCCCCCTCCCACCGCTTACACACCACTCAACCAGTGGTCTCCGTCTCAGTCGGCCACGATCAGTCTCGGTCCCGTTTTTGTAAATTAGGGATCCCCTCCCCCCCCCCCCCCCCCCCTTGGAAAATCCTGTATGCGAGCATATTATTGAAAATTATGTCACAAATAATATTGCCTATAGGTATAGCTATTATCTTCCTTACTAAGCGATACGTTTGAATTGCATTCTTCTTCACTAATTTGTATTAATTTCCTATTGTCTTTTTTGTCTTTGTAGATCTTGATAAATTCGATGGCGCATGACGATACCGATAGTATTGGCTACTGCTCCGGGGAATCGACCGTGTCTGCCATGTCTTCTCTATCGCCAGTATCGCCTTAGGAGACGGGAGAAGTTTTCAGAGGAAACACATACATGTATTATGTTAATTTAAAAATGTGTTCCTGTTTATAATTTCGTTAGCCAATACTGTCTCGTTAAAGTGTTGCGCGACAAAGCTATAGATTGTACTACTTTAGTGATGCGTTTTTGATAACATCAGATTATATGATAAATTGCCGGATAAATTGTTCTACTTTGTTTGTTGCCAGTTGTATTGCCTAGCATTGATTGAACACGAGAAAAAGATATATTTGCATCACTTTTCTGCTTTGATTCAATAGTCAATATTCGTTTCTTGTATGTGCGACAAATCTATTGCTTGTACTACTGTATTTTTGTTTCCGTTATTTTGCAGACATTGTTTGATTTATGACTTTATGTTGATTGGTCATGGCCATGTTTCACCGATACATGTTTTGTTTTGTCTTTGTGGCTCTAGTCTATGAAGAACCAAAGACAAATACAAATGCATTTATTTAATTTAGCTCATCACATCATTTCTTTACAAATTTTGTTTTCTTAGTCAATATCTTTGCGTAAAATGTCTGTCATCTTGTGCGACACAACTTTTGCTTGTATACATACTATTGTTTGCTGTGCTTAATTATTGTTTTGCTATTATTTATATTGATTTGTCACGGCCGTATTTATTTTCTACTTTCAAAACTTTTATGATTTGTTCTTGGTTCTCTATTTTTCGTCAGTTGTATTAACAAGGATCGATATCGTTTGATCAAGTATTAAAACGATGTTAATCTAATAGCAACAACATTTCCATATAAATTATAAAATACAAATATAACATAAAATTATTTTAATAATAATAAAATATACACAATGTCATGAATCTTTTTTCAGCAACCAATGATATAAAAACATTGGTTGGAACTAAGAACCAATGGCGGCAATATATTGTACGATAATTTGAACAAAATAATAAAGCAAAAATGTCAAATCTTACTTATTAGATGTTAAAGAATAACAATGATTGAAAAGGAGAAATTTGAAGAAAATAAACACACAATACTTTTACGCTTGTACACGCATTGGCCGCAGTTATTTTAGTTCATTATGTATGTAGTTTAATTTTGTGTTTTTCTTCTAATTAAGTTAAATGTTTCTTCTTAATTGTTACATGTACTGAAATCAGTCCATGATGCTCAATCACGAGTTGACGAAGGCTGAAAATAATAATCCTAAATGTGATATTTATGACTTTAGTTAAGGAGCAGGCTCTTTAACATGTTTAGGTAAATGTTTGTATCAGTGGCATTTAACATAATTAGGAAACGCCGATTCGTGTAGATACTGCGTTTTTTTCTTGGGGCGGCAGAACTATCCGATAGTGTTGAGGCTTATGGTTCAGATTTAATTAGAAATTGTGAAATAATGGTGCTACACGTCTTCCATAACCATAAGGAACAAGCAATAAGCAACAACAAAATACACAATATTAGTTTAGTATTATAACTGCCCTTTCTTGCCATCTAAACTCTAAACTTATTACAAAGGCTCAATATAAAGTTCAACTAAGTAAGAGCCTTGAAATGTACATGTATTTGTCGTTTTGCTGAAAAACTTGTTCTTTCCAATTAAGCTTCTCGAAGTAATAATGAATTAGCTTTGCTCAAGGAAAACAATTATAGATGAATACAATTATTGATTGAAGGTTGAACTCTTCTTAAATAATTTAACCAATATAATTATGCAGATATTAAGATCATCATTATACGGGCGATAGTGATGTCTGTTTTTGTGTTAATAAAAAATCAATTTGCCTTATGCATTGTGTGCCTTTAAAGAAGTTTATATCATGTAAATTGTATATATATGAGATATATTAAATATTTGATAACTATGTGAGTGTGTAAAACATTATGTGTGCTACTTTAATTATATTTACTAGTACTGAATATTGTATTTTGTTTGTTACTTGACTGTGTAAGATGTATAATAAGTTCATGTTTACGTGATGAAATATGAATAAGTATTGCTCTATTTGATATTCATATGGCATTGTTTACAAAGTAATTGATTGTTTCACTACTACAATTGTGCATGTGTCATTTACCAATGAACCTGGAGAAAGCTATTCAATCAATCTGTTTCTAACAGATGTGATTCACTACTTGGCATCTACTTTACATACTGTAGTCGTTGCTGTGTCGGGCAATGCTTTCAAGTTGCCACAAACAACCAATATTACAAGAATATGCATAAAGTTTGATTGTGTTAGCAACCAGGGCCCATATTCATGAAAGCCTGCTAGCTTAGTTTAGTTCTTTGCTAAGTCTATTTGGGATGACGTGGCTACGAATAAAACACAAGGTTTTCTAGTGGGTACCTAAGGCTTACCCAGCCAGACCTAGCTGGGGACTTAGGAAACTGTTTGTTGCTCAATAAACTACAATTTGTATAAATACACGTAGCTTGGAACTAAGCTAGCTGGGTTTTATGTATAAGGGCCCAGTCTGTATTTGATCTGATGATGTGTGGATGCTTCCTTGGACAAACAAATAAAATAACTGACTTTGAATTTAGGGGATCTTACAGAAACAACAAAAATAACAGTAATACATTCTCAGTGTCGAATCAAAATATTATTTATTTCTTCTTGTTTCAAAACAAGTGTATTTACAACCACATCCAAAGCTTTTAAGAAACAAAAACTCTTCAAAATGCACTTTCGCCAAAATGAACATAACAAAATAAAAATGTTCTATGACTTTCATCAATCTTTGCTCATTTACTAAATTAAAATATACTATAGTACAGATCGATTTTGTAACTTTTCATATACAATATGGTTCTTCTATAACCACACAATCTTAAGCCAAAAATAAAAACTTTCTTATTTATTGAGCAATGTTATTTATAGTATATGTATCTTCAGCTCAACATATTTCTGTGTAACACATACCAAGTCTGCTATAAAAATGAATTTCAAAACTTCAAAGTGCTTCAAGAATAAGAAGCTATCAGTAAAGTACATAAGAAATGAACTTTGTCAGTATGTAAAGAACTATATGTTTGCTGTATATACATTGATATCTAAAGTTTGACTTGGCATTTTGTACAATCATGTACAGTATAGTAACTGAAATGGGTAATTTATCAATGTTTGTTGTATTACTCTGCCTATGTAGATATGCAAATTAAAAATAAGAGTAAGACAAATAAAATGTTAAATGACAAAAACATAAATAAAATACTGAAAATTAAAGTGAATAACTCATATGTGCTTCCTTTGTGTTTATCTCTGAGATTGGCTAATATTCTTACTTTATATAATATAAACATGTTTGAAAATGAGCAAAGAAAAATAGGCTTTGCTGGGAATCGAACCCGAGACCTCCGGATTGCTAGACCAGGGCTCAACCCATGGAGCCACGAAGACTCTTGAATGGGGGGTGTTCCCATGAAACCCTTTTCACTGCTCGATTAGCAATACATTTCACACAGATTTGCAAAAACAATTTCCCAGAAATACTTATATACCAATACAATTTTATATTTATCTTGACCAAGTTATAAAGAATAAATGTACTGCACTGGTGTAGATCTGTAAGTAATATGTTTTGTTCAGGGTGGGGACTGATGATCTATCTATTCATCACCCTGAACAAATAATTTGTTGCAGATATACTTCAGTAAGGACGTACCTAATAGTTAATAGCACCCTCCAACCGTACACACATTGAAGTGTGTGTTTTGTTAGTAAGCAATATCATTATCCAACATGCTCGATCCATTATCACATAATATAATTTTTTATACAAAGGTTTACATTTGATATTAACTCTTATAAATGCCGGCACCTTCTAATGTTAAAACGTATCATATTTTCAATATTAGCATATAATATTGAAGACAAACAAATTTCAAGCATATCTTCCATAATGCTCCATCAACACGTTAATAAAATAGGATTTCATTAGCCCATATAACATGCATATATGGGTAAATGATTTCAATCTTTACTTCTAGAACATATAATATACTTTATTTATCTTTCAAACGTATCATATTAGATGTATAACATATTCATCATCTTTAAATCTCTTTATTCAAAATAATTCTCATGAAATAAGATGAATGATTACATAACTTCAACATACATGTAGGATAGCTCTGACAATGGGTTAACATGCATTAGAAGTGATGTAAAAAGTAATGCTGAATTAAAAACAAAGACATCTTTAACAACAACATTTTTTATAATTTTTTGAATAATAACAAATCCCACAGAATTTCATACAAGATGTTCTTAATAATATCATGGACACCTTCATAAGATTATAACACAACTATATATATAACTATGCATAGTAAAAAGATCATGTAGTGCATTATGATGCAATCAAAGTATGCTGATCATTTGTGTACATTATGATACTGAGATCTAATTATGATGCAATCAAAGTATGCTGATCATTTGTGTACATTATGATACTGAGAATCTAATTTCTTCAGAAAGACGGATGATAGACAATGTATAACAAAATAAGGTTAATTCTTATTTAACTACTTATTATTAAGTGACGCAAAAATACTGCTAAAAACTGCTTATCTACTATAACAATGCCTGTGTAATAAAATGAGAGTCAATATAGGGCCTAAATTTTCGATCCTAGCAGAATCTTTGTCAAAGGCTAACTGACAAGGAAACATCAAAAACATAATACTATAAAGAATGCTAAACATAATACAAACACATGCATACAGCTATGGAACAATAAAGAGGTTGTGTTATTAAGCAACAACAATATCTAAACTTTTCTCTTAATACCTAATACACATGAACAAATTTGATGCTTAAATGTAAACTTGAACTATAACTAAAGGTTATTGATAAAAACCGAGGTAGTATTCATCATTCCTCATTTGAGAAAATGTGAATAAAAAATGAATGATCTATGCTCAGAGGTTATACTTGAATGGAAATTCTCATGCCAACATATACATGTACAACACAGGATGATAATACAGTGCTTGCATGCCAGAGAACATATGTACAATCTTCAACAAGGTATGGGTGTACGAGTAGACACTGGTCACACTAGCGACCTGCCATAACCTTTGAATCAACAATATCAGGTATGAAAGGCACATTGTGTCAAAAATGAAACATGAATTATAAAGCCAGACGGGGACTCATTTTTATTGTGATATCCACAATGATAAGTTAAGTCCTAGCCTCAGGATATACTTTATATTGGAATGCCATTGTAATGGTTGTTGACACCATCTGCCCTTCATACCAAAGGCTATCACAGATCAACGCATGTACAGTGTGACCAGAACTACGAGGACGCACAAGGTGTTTGTGTTCAAGAGTACTGCTAGATATGGCTCAATTTTGAGGTTTCATATTAAGTCTTGTAATACTTAACCCCTTGACTACGGGAACCGAGTGTGTTGTGTACAAAGTCAATGTAGATTTCAGAAACTCGTAGGGATCGGGTTAAGATCTGTTACACATCAATTCATGGTGCAGCACAAGGTTCTGGTAACCCACACAATCTTGTGGGTCCTCCTTATTTTAGGACCACCACTCTTTTTACAAAAGAATGCCTATGATGTGGAACTTAAATCATGCTACAAAATCTATGCCATGAAACACAATGCAACTTCTGATCCTTAGCATTGTAACGTATAATCCTTCAAGTTAGCCAAGCCTCCATACTAACTATTTTCTCTACTTGCCCAAATGGGCAAGAAGATTCATAAATTTTCAAATTTTACTTGCCCGAACAGAAAATGTACCTGCCCGCTTACTTCTAGATGAGATTTACACCTTGTGAATAACTGTTTCTTTTAAAGTTTCACAGAATTGGTAGTTGCCTGATCGGGCAAGCAAACTACACAATTTATGACATGTATTTTACTTGCCCGACATCTTTTTTTTTACTTGCCCCGGGCAATAGGGCAAGTGCTAGTGTTGAGCCCTGCCTTAGCATTGCAACAATAAAGTTTGTGCAGTTTTGAACATGTTAACAAAATTGGGAGAGCTCATGCATAAGTTGCAGCATGTCTCATGCAATCTCAGTTGCACTTTTTCGGTAGCTTTTAGTCTCGTCATGGGAAAACACATTTATTGAAAAGGAACATACTGGAGGTCCAACAAAAATGGCTACCTTACTAGTTGGGAAATTGCCTTTAAAATGATACATCATACACTTTGATCGCTTTACGTTTCGCCAAACGGGACCTTATTTTCTGTGTATCTGTGTATTATACATATTTTCACTTATACAATAAATGAAAGATCTATCAAAATATAAAACATAGGTTAAAGGGTACCACCACACAAAAATAATATTCTTATTATAGAAAGGTACCATCTTTAGTATTCCATTCCTTCAACAAGTTCACAAAAATATGTTTTCAGAAAAAAATATATAATTGGAAAACGCATCACCATTCTCAACCATGCGTTCATGCGGTCTGAATTGCGTAGACTATATGCGTGTAGAGCCAGAGCGCACTGTGCAGAGCGAATGAATCATCCGGGAATCTATTGACGTACGCGTGAAAGCATTGGCGCACTCGCAAATGCTTGGCCCGTATGGAACCAGGAAATAGCAGTGGTTCCGTAAGTGGTGGAAATTAATTGCTTTGTTTATGAATTACACTACCCTTTGCAAAATGTTGGGTATCTATTTGATATCACAAAACGGTACCAAAACATATAATAATGTGTTGTCCTTTGCCTGGTGGTCCCCTTTAACTACTGGAGCTGCTTTAGAATGCATATTGGACACCCACACAGCCTTGATCACATGACAGCCACTGCAGTCATGTGACAAAACAGTAAAAGTCACCTGACATTTGTCTGTTACATGAAAGAATTTACCTGACAATTTTCTCTTCTTATCTGCGACAATAGTCGCGATTATCACCTGATCTTTGTCTTATGGTCACCCGATAGCTGCTTGCGGCACTTGACGGTTATTTTAGAGCGGTGTTTCAGATGACTTGGTGTAACTCTTGACTCGGTAGAAGTAGAATGAATTGAACTGGTGGGTGATATCAAACTCCGTCACCTGTTCGTTGCCAGTGGACCTGTTAGAAGAAAATAAAATATTCATTAAGTATCATGGACCTACATAACATCACTCATTTGGCAGCTACATGTAAGCCACACTAGCAATGTATTTTATATAGGGGCCCTGAATGCACTGCATGTTAATCTTAGAGTGGTGTCTTGGTTGACTTGGAAGATATAGAATGAGTTAAACTGGGGGTTGATGTTGAACCTGTTAACATAAACAAGGTTTATTCATCAAAAGTAACCTTTTCAATAATTATATTTGGCCTACATCTCAATCATACAGAAGACTGCTTGCATGAATGCACCATTTGTAAACATATATACAAATACAATGCACATCTTTCCCTCAACGGTACCGGTATTCCATCAGAGTTGATAAAAAACATAACAAGTAATATATCAGGAAAATGTTATTTTCACACAATCAACTTACTTTTTTAAGCTTGACGTTTCGAACATCTTCGTTGTTCTTCATCAGAATGTCTGAGTCTGACCGCGGTTGCTTTGGCATAAGTCGGGGCTCTACACTAGCATTTGCTTGATTGCCTTGGCAAATAGTGGTCTATTGGTCTAGCTTGGATGCCCAACCAGGCAACTGACATTTCTGTTTAACTACAAGAGTAGAATGTATGACCCCATTGCAGAAAGAGATAAAATCAATTGAAGTTACAATTACTTGTAAGTCAGATCATGTGTTCTAAATGCGCAAATCTGATTGGTTGAAGTTACGCACAAATTTTCTGACTTACAAATAATTGTAACTTACAATCGACTTTATCTCCTTCTGCAATCAGGCCCTTTTGTGTAAATCTCTACTAAAAATAAGAGGGCAAGTGATTTTCTGTTTGGGCAAGCGTAATTAACACATATACAATTGGAGACTGGCATCAGTAATTGAAATAATAGTTGATGTTTTACCTGTATCTGGTGTGACAGGAGTAGTTCCTCCATTCCAGCTTGAGGTTGGGTTTGTGCAGGTAGGGACTTATACGCAGCTCCTGGGGAAACAAAACAAAGAGAATTGAAACATCAAATGGATGATATTATAATAATACAGGTTTCTAATTATTAGAGCCGTTTAACTGGATATCACAAGTATCACAATGATATCTGACAAGTACATCAATGATATATGAAAGTGGATTTTTTATTACAGTAGATAAACAGTTATCAGAAGTCATTTATTTCAAAGAAGAAAACAAACAAACATATAATCCCTCAAACAATTATAATTCCAAACACTTTCAGATTATTTTTTGTTCATAATAATTTGTCTGCAGGAGTGAAATACTTGACCATCTCATACCCTTATACCCACAACAGCCATGGATTGTATACATCTTTACACTTTCTTGGTAATCAATCTAGTTCAGATTTCAGGGCTTCTGAAAGTTGCTCATTCAAAGTCAATTATCACAGGTTATCAACAATAGCCAACAAACAAGGAGTGCAAGTTAATCATAACATGTCGATTTATAGGTGAAACAACATTAGCTCTGGCCATGACTTTTCTGAAAGGTTTTCAAAATATCATTGAAAAGTATAGGTAAGGCCGAGTCTATGTTTAGTGTTAGGAATAGCGTTAGGGTTTCGTAAGTGCTTAACTGCAACGTTGGAGCAAATATCCTATAAAAGTATTCGTACTAATATTAGACTTAAATCTACACTACAAGATGGAAAGTCTTTTCAGCATCAGGCTGAGGCTGAGCCTGACGATGACGCATGTAGCGACGACCACCATCCATCTCCATCTCCTTCTAATACCTCTATGATAACTGTATCACCCCTAAATCCCTCTCAATAAGAGTAGAAATAATGAATTAATTCTAATCTGTTGCACTCACCAGATGGAATGTCTTCTCGGCATCAGGCTGAGGCTGAGCCTGACGATGACGCATGTAGCGACGACCACCATCCATCTCCTTTACCTTCTCTTTCTCCAGTGATGCAACCAGCTGAACAAATTAAAAACAAAACAAAAATAGTTTTTAAATGCATGCATTTATTGCAGCACCAAGTTCAAAACATTATTACAAGGTTACTGCAATTAATGCCACACAATGAACCAAGAGTCTAGGGTAACCTCAAAGTTCTACACAGAATATGCATTATTTTGTTCCAAGTCAGGCATCATACGAAATGCAATTGTTTGATCTGGAAGTACAGTCACCTTATTGCTTATATTGACAATTTGATTTGGGTTTAGAATTTAATATGGGCACAGGTTGGCATGATTTAATAACTTTGCTATTGACCAATCAGCTTTGCCAGAGACTAGGAGTATGTTTGTTCAACAGAATATGATTCCATGGCAATCAAGGACAAAGAAAAAGATAATATGAACTACTATGTACTATCTATGTCATTTTGTCTATTACAACATTGCTAACATACAATCTGTGTTATCTTTCCTTTCACTTTTAACATTATGGTCATTAAATTTACATTGTCTTCAACTTACAGTGTCATCCATGAGTTGGTAGCGTCCCATCATCTTGCCCGAGATGGGAGAATTCTTGTTCATCTTGGTCACTATACTCTGAGGCTCATCAGCTGACGTCACAAGGAGGATTGTGCCTGGGCAAAAAAAGAGAATGCAAAAATATTTTATATAGATCAATTTTGAAGGTATACATCTCAATACAACATTGCTGCTCACTAACTAGTTGTATAATACATGTTTAATACCACATTCATGTATGAGATTCATGTTTAGGTGCAATGATTTATTTCATCACAATCCTCATCCTCATTGCCATAAACATCATCATCATCATCGACATCATTTATTCATCACAATCGTACCATCAAAGAAGACTCTCAGGTAGCGATGGTACTCCACAATGTGCCAGGGTATGTAGATTGCATCCATACTTTTTTGTTTCCTTCTGTAAATCGGGAGTATGAGGTTTTCATCACAATAGTCATCATCATCCCCATCATAATCATCAACATAATCATCAACATCACCATCACCATCACCATCACCATCACCATCACCATCACGATCACCATCACCATCACCACCACCATCACCATCACCATCACCATCATCATCATCATCATCATCATAATAATAATAATATCCACTATTTATATAGCGCCTATCAGGATTGATAATCATCTCTAAGTGCTTTACATTTTTTGTATTACCCCGGTCATAGGATACAATGCAAACCAGCACACATTGTGTGCACCATCTCTACTCCCTGGGGAGTATTCCTTCCAACCGCTCAGTGGGCTCAAGAAGATCGTTCACATAAAGGCTTTCACCTCCTACCGGTCCCCATTTATACACCTGGGTAGAGAGCAGCAATAGTGGATAAATTGTCTTGCTGAAGGACAAACGCCATGGGCAGGGTTCGAACTCGGGATCTCATGATCGGAAAGCGCGCGCTCTACCAATCTTGCCACACCACATCCACCATCATCACCATCAGTTATTCATCACCATCTTACCATCAGAGAAGACTCTCAGGTAGCGATTGTATGTAGTACAGATACATAATCGGTTTACCAAGTAATATAAATGTGAATTTCCTTACGATTATCATCAACATCACTAATCTTTTCATCACCATGACATACTTGCCAACATTTGAAAGTCAGAAAACTGAACACCCGATTGCGAGGGAGCGGAGCGACCGAGGGGGGGAGGGTGTCCCCCCTCCCACGGTAGGGAGCTTTTGCATTTTTGGACTTACAATTGTGCAATCTGGTGCATACTAGGGCTGTAGTGAAACGGTTACACGACGGTTAACCGACCGGCATCGGCAAAAAGTTTTCATTTTCACGGTTTCGTTTTTTTTTTTTTTTTTTTCTCCCCATTCTATAGTTTCGGTCAGAAAATGGCACGTTGAACCCTGCCAATCTATTGCTAAAGTAAAGGTATTTTACATGTAACAAAAATGGTAAGAGGATTAATGAATAGATTAAACCTGGTAAGAGATATCTGAAGGCTTTCATCTTGACAGCGGTTAGTAGACTAACATGGCACTGCCCTGCTGATTACAATTGAAAAAACGGACAGATATCGGATGGTACATGTATATCCGAGAAGAAGAAGAAAATTTTTCAAAATCGGAACGTTCCGTTTTTTATGGCTATAAAAACTTAAAAAAACGGGACAATTCCGTTAAAAACGGAATGGTTGGCAAGTCTGCCATGACCATCATCCTAACCCTCATCACTATCTTACCATCAGGGAAGACTCTCAAGTAGCGATGGTACTCTACAACGTGCCATGGTTTGTAGAATGCATCTATGCTGGGCTCCCCTTGCCTGATGTACGTCACTCGGCTGATGTAGATCCCGTTGAAGTGAGGGTGTGGGCGGTCGACGTACATCTGACGCCAGGAGCTGTAATCTTTCATCAGATATGCTGCCTTACCCCACATTCTATTGGGAAGTATTAAAACAAAGAAGATGCATTGATCTTGTTAATTCAAAGACTACAAGACTGAATTGAATAGAGTAATTACAAGTATTAATCTTATTGTCATGAAGATACCGTTAAAGTGAAAGTGGGGTCACTGGATGTACATCTGATGCCAGGAGCTGTAATCTTTCATCAGGTATAGCGCCTTACCCCACATTCTACCCCCCAAAAAGTTTGAATGAAGAATATATTAATAATTTGTAAAAAAACAAAAAACAAACATAAACATACCAGAGAGATTATTCTATATTCAGTATGCACATAGTTTTCTAGGTCTTGGACTTACCTAATGCAGGCCCTGCGCCATAGTTCGCCATCCCTGGAACACACATAGAACCCCTTGCAGACTTGTGAGACCTGTTCTAGTGACCTCAGGTCCAGGTTCTTGCTCACAACCCAACGCAGGATGTAGACCAGGACCTCCATGGGGAGCACAGAGATGTGAGGGGCCTGGGGGAGAACAAAATAAATAACTTACAGAGACTGCGTTGTCGAATCTAGAGGGCAACACAACTAAGCAGGAGGTGTTTCACAAAGATCCTCAGTTGAACTTAACTCTAAGTTGGACTTAAAAAGTATGGAAAGCCGAAATCACTAATATTTTTCTATTATCAAGGAGATTTCATGTTCTTCATGTAAAATGTATGAAAGTCTAAAATACTTGCATTTTTGCATTTGAATATATTTTATTTTACTTTTAAAGTCCAACTTAGTGTTAAGTTCAACTTAGGATCTTTGTGAAACATCCCCAGGTATTGAAATGTCTCTATAACCTGGGAAAAGGAAACTGGAAGGAGTCTGAGAAGAAAATAATTATTACCATTTAGAGTGTTTTGGGCTACCGTGTTTTCCTAAGGTTGCTTGCTGGTACCTGACTGAGTTCTCAGTGTCAACATGGAAATGTCTCTGTCACAATATCAAACATAGTCTATCTGATAGTATGACTCAAAATACATTCAGTTGAGGAGTACTGAGGACAAATGAGGGGAAAACATGTATTAGAGAGAGGATAAATATGGTGCGTTAATAGATCTTTAATGGCATCTTACCATCTGGGGTGTCCTTGGCTTGCAAGTTTTCATCAGGTCGTTGGTGGTTAGAGATTACAAGTGCTAGTCAACATGTCAATATCTTCATTGCAGTAAAAAGTTCAGCCAATTCATCTAAATAAACTTAAGGTAAGAATGATAACTACATGGAGAGTGATTATGAAGGGGGGGGGGGGTGTGACAGACTAAGTATGATAACAGAAGAAAGGGAAGTTAAAGAGAGTTAAAGGTAGTTAGAGTCTGAATCTTACTGTCTGAGGTGTCCTTGGCTTGCAAGTTTTCCTCAGGTCATTGGTGGTCAATGATTGAAGCTTGCCGGTCAACATATCCATGTCATCGTCACCTCGGTTAGCAGAATCCTCACTGAAAATTTAACAGAAACAAACAGAAATGAAAATTGATGCTACCGGGCTAGCCAATAGCTTGTACAAATATTTGAATATGCTGGGTAACACTTGTACAAAAACAACTAAAGTTCTGGGAAAAAAGAAAAACAAGAGTCACCCTTCAAAATTATTTAGGCAAATTAACATTATTAGGCAAATCTAATTAAATATTTGTAATAGAATAGCACTACTCTATTAATTTGTCAGAATAATTCAACAGCAAATCTGAATTTAGTTACCCTTATGAAAAGCATCACGTTTTTTACTGTAATGAAAATCTAGCTTAGAATACAAAATTATAAATATTCAATGCAACCTTCACAGGATAGTTGAGTTTTGGTATAGAGGGCGGCTACACAAAATATTTTGTTGTGAGATAATGAAAAACTGAGTGTCAAATTCGAGAGGGCATACAATTAAACTTTATTTTACAATTAAAAAGAGTAAACTTTATTTCATCAAAATTGGTTCAGAAATGGCTGAAATATCCAAAAACATAACCATTTGTTATAATTGTGGGGCCCCACAATTCAATAATTTTTAACCAGCCGCTAATTTTTTTATTTAAAATGGTTGAAACCGATGAGTGTTTAGAGAGCACCCTCTTGAGTTTTAATGGCTCTTTTTGAATGATAACAGGCTTTTTACTTAGTCATTTGTAATTTTGTATTCCTTTTGAGCATGGTGGAGTTATAACTATTAGTTTGTAATGTAATGGTGCAGGTTTTGGTTACTAAAATTAAGTTTGACCAAAACTGTACTCTCTTTACCAGAACTCAACTATACCTTTAAATAAACATTTCGTTTTCACAAAGACTAGCTATAGTTTCCAACTGATGTAAGGACGATACACATTTATTTTTCTATAATTCATAAATAAAACTGGAAACTGCAGATACATGTACCTGTCTAACAAGGACGTTTTTGCATGCTCACCAACACATACTTTGCATGTAGGGCTGCATAAAACACATAAGCACTAGGTATTCATCTAGATGATTATCCTATGCAGGGTGCAATTTAAAATGAATGATTTTTTGTTCGCTTGCTAAAAAAAATGGCATCAGCTGTAAAAATACACATATTTTTTTGCAGCATGACTCTGTATTCTAGCAAATGTCTTTTATTCAACAATTTTGCATGTCAAACTGTACATGAAAATGTGACCACTTTCTATATAATTATATTTAGCACCACAGAAGTACCGCGTAAGTATAAGGGCCTATAAAAAAGAATAAATAAGTAATTTTGCCAGTCCAATTTCATTGGCAGTAGAATTTTAGATGCAACGAAACAATCTGTAAAAGTAAAATCCATGTTTCATTTCATATGAAAGAGAACAGTTTTAGTAGTCCATACCAAAAAAAAAAAAAAAAAAGTTTCCAGAAAGATGTTATCATAATTGGAAAACTCATCAATATACAAAATCATGTTTTCATGGGTCTGTAGAAGATGATTATCATTAACCCGTTCAGGATGGAATAATTTTGCTCTAATGCCCGGCGCAGACAGAGCCGACTCGACTGGTTGTCATTCCGATCGGCTCAGTTTTTAGTGCCTCGCGACACACATTTTGCCAGTCGAGAGACAGTCGGATGCCAGTTGGGGCCGATTCAACACGATAAATCTGCTCCGACCGACCGGGCCCAACTCTAGCCTGATTAAAACCAGTCGGATCGGGTCGAGTTGGCTCTGTCTGCGCCGGGCTTAACATGTATTCTCCATAGACCCAAGCCTGAGTATTTTTCGGGACCAGTCCTGAGTGGGTTAGTGTCATAAACATTAAAAGGAGTGGTAAATGTTTGTATACATTTTTGAAAACGCATATTTCCATAGTTGGGGAAATCGATTTAAAAATTTAACCTATCACTTTTACATACATTTTAAACAAAGGATTTTTTTATGTTGATTGGTGTTTTTTGTGATGATGCTTTCATAAAGAAGTGTAGAATAAATGAAATGAAATGAAATAGATTTATTGTCAATAATAATCAGTTCAATATTTACAATTTACAATATATATATTCATAGTACAGATTAATGAAACATCATGAAATTAACAATACAATAGAATAATTGAGAAAAGGGGGCTAACAGAATAGCACCGATAATAATAAATTACACAAACAAAATATATTTCAGCTGAACTAACTTATTTACATATACAATATAAAGCTATAACCACAAGGAAATGAATATAATATACCAGCTATGTGCAAGACATGATATTAAAAAAAAAGGTAATAGCAGTGGAAAGCAATCAACAGCAAAGTCAGAATATATACGATTGCGTTGGTTTAGGCATTTCATTTATCTTTTTTTGTGATCTTGCATGTAAATATTATAAATTGCAAGGTATTTCTGAGTGCATTTTCTTGATGGTAATTTGTGCAAAGTTAAATACATGTAGTTCCCCATTGTCCCTTTAATATACTCTTCTTAAAGATTAAACAAAATGAAGGGAAAGGAAAATTAATACACAATAAAATTATCTGCAAAAAAATAAAAATATGGGGGGAGGAACACAGCTTTGATTTCAATTTAACATGCAGGCATTTATTGTAGCATGTATTCACAGAGCCACATCAACACTACAGTTACTGGCTAGATGAATAATCGTCTACAATACATGTAAGTGTTAGCCTTCCCCAAGTCACAAGAGTATTTATACAAATATTGCTGACACAATACTTGAAGAAAAAAGTTTTGGATGACAAAGATTAGTGTACTATTAGATATGATTACCTTTTATTCATATTAACTTTTAACATTTAGAGTTACATTTGTCCCAAAGATCCAATACACAAGTCTTATGTTAAAAAGATTAATTGACCTTTGACAAGACTTCTTGCATTTTAAATACAAATGTTTATGTGAAACTAATTACAGCTTTACATTGGCACTGGTCCAGGTAATACAAAGTCTAAAGGCCCAGTCCCATACCGACGATTTTCACGGTGACTCGCAACGACTCACAACGATTTACTAGAACGAATCGACTCGATTTAGCCACGGTTTTGGGCATGGCCGTAGCGACTTACGTAATACCTATTCATCAGGGGGGATGAATAAATAGATCATCCCCCCAGTTGAATGGGTATCAATCATCAATGACAGATCTACGACCATGGTTTTGGGGAAAAACCGATACGATGTAATACGATGCAACACGACCTAAGTGATTTTCTCGACGAACGTCAAATCGTTGCGATTCGCCGTGAAAATCGTCAGTATGGGACTGGGCCTTAAGGAAAACCAAAGTTCATTTAGTGCCAACTTTCAGTTGCTCGACTGGGCAACTAAATGTATCAGACTTGTGTTTTGATTTTCTTTGTTTTATGCCACCTAATCCTGAGAAGTCTTGATTCTTCCTGCCCACGGGAAAAAAACAAAATTAGTTTGAACCCTTGTTAAACCATGATCAATAACTAGACACCATTTACTTATTGTTTATTGGAAACAATACCCTCTTGTGCCTGGGAGAAAGGCTAGCAGAGAGGTGACTTACATAATGATCTTCTCCACCTCATTGTTATTTCTGAGAACCAGAAAAAAAGGAGTAAAATCAAAATCATCGCAATCAGAAAGATTCAATGAACACTATTGAGCTCTTAATACGTTTCCCAGTATAACAACAATGATTTATAACCCTTCCAAGGGGGTGTTGCATAAAGAGTTGCGATCAAACTCAAGTCTAAAGTGCTAATAAATACGTGCATTCGATTGGCTCAGATGTGCATACTTTCTGATTTGCGATTCATCGCAGCTTTGCGATTAATCGCCACTCTTTATGCAACACCCCCAGGGCTACACATTGCTCCTTAAACGAGAGAGGCAATAAACCCTCTCTAGCAATTATCACCAATTAAAGAACCTAGCAACATTGCATTCAACACCTTTAGGGTAAAACCTAAAGCAACTTTCTGTGTTACAGACCACTTGTCTTGATTGCTAGGAACAAGAAATCAGTATATTTCAGAATAGAGGCCAACTATTTGTGAATAAAAACTTTGTCTGTCTCCCTCATGTGGTCATTTTGTAATACTTCCAAACTGACTTGAACATTACAACATCCAAGTTTTTTTTCTAGCCCTGTTTTCAAGGGCTCAAATACATGTACAATCTTGATGGTATTTGATCACAAATTCATACGACCGTAGTTAAGAGGGACACATTATGTAAAAGATTGCCATTGTTAGCAAAACATGTCAAATAATATCAGACAAATCACTATGAATGAAATGTTTCACTTACTCTTCATCATCAGACACCTGATTACTACCTGCATATAGGAAGATAAATAAATATATGAATGTAAATAAATGTGATCTTACGTATGGGACTAGAGTTAAACAAATACAAATTTCAATGAACAAAAATCCAGCGCTGTCCTGTAAAGACATGTATACTGAAGGGAGGACCCTGTATAAAGATCATTAAATGGCATAATTGTTTTTATTGATCATTCTTTATTCATAATTACATACAAGTTAACCCCTTGCTTACAGGAACTGAGTGGGCTATGTACAACATTTATGGGGATTTCAGAATGTGGAAGGGAACAGTCTAGGACATGTCTAGGACATGTCTAGGACATTTTAAATTACTATAACTTGAATTTTACATGTTTACATTATAATGATTAACAGTCATATTATGTGTGTGAATGCCGAAACTAAATCTCCTATTACGAGGCAATACATTGAAATATATAAACTTAACTTCTATTGTAACTTCTATTGTAATATGTTCCCAATCACTGTTGAATAATAAAACTAAATGGTGTACTTCTTACCAGTGTGACTGTTGCCCTCACTCTCCTGCACACAGTACTCCACATCACAGCTATAACACACCTACAACAAACACACACACACACAGCTACAACACACACTGATACAACACACATACAATAGTGACTAGTTATAACGCTTACCAGTGTGACTGTTGCCCTCACTCTCCTGTACACAGTACTCAACATCAGGGACTAGGTGCATGGCCTGCTTGTAGAACATCACAGCTATAAGACACCTACAACAAACACACACACAGCTACAACACACACAGCTAAAACACAGCTAGAAGACAGCTACACACTATACAACACGACTACAACGCACACAAAGACAATGGTTAGTTTAGTGACTAGTTGTTACTCTTACCAGTGTGACTGTTGCCTTCACTCTCCTGTACACGGTACTCAACATCAGGGACTAGGTGCATGGCCTGCTTGTAGAACATCACAGCTGTAAGAAGAATAACGTATAAATAATACTTTTGCAGGAATATTCATAATAACCATAATAATAATAATATGTTTATTTTATGGTGCCGTCAGACCGAGCTACGCTTCTCCTGCGCTCTAGACAATAGCTGGTCACAATCTCTGGAATGTATCTGCAAAATGTCTTTTGTTAAATGACGAATGAATGGGAGGATTATCGCACATGGGTGAAAGGATAGCCTCTCATGCATGGACATACAATGGCTCCCTGAACAAAAGTTGAGCAGATGTGAGGTCGTGGATGAGCTACGCATGTTTTGGACATGTCGAAAGCAAACGCAGAATTCTGGCGACCTAATCTTTTGTTCAGCGAGCTATTGTCTGTGCATTCATGGAAGGATATCTTTTGACACATGTGAGATAATCTTCCCATTCAGATCCTCATTGGACAAAAGACACATTCCAGTGCTGGTGACCAGCTATTGTCTAGAGCGCAGGAGAAGCGTGGCTCTGGTGTGATGGCAGTTTAATATACTGCCTAATATGATAGAATATAATCCCTCAGCGCTTTTCACTATTTACAATGGGTCAAGTTTGAATTTGATGTTAACAACCCATGCAACAAGCAAACAAGCTCTTTCCCCTTGAAGAACATCACAGCTGCACCACACACACAACATATTATGAAAAGTCTGATCACGGAATCAGAGTGTCTCTTACCTTCGTACATGTTTCCATTCCTCTCATTGCGCACACCTTGGCGGAACAGGTATTTAGCCTGGAGAAGAAACGCATACGATTCAATGATTATTGCCTGGGGAATATTAAACACACCCTTTCAATGTGTATCAACATGTGATGTAATAAACTGCATACAGCAGACCTTCATTGGAAACAAGTGCGTAAATAAGTGAGAAATTACAAACTATTGCTGTTATATTTCAGTTATCTCTAGAAACATTGACCAGTCACAAACAGTGAAAAGTCAGTGGTTATTGGTTAAGCTATATTCAGCCTTCTTTAATATTTTTCTAATTTAAATACAAAAGTGCTGGAGAATTCTTTCATTTTTCATATTTTCCCCTCTTTTGTAATTAATCATTAAGTAAGCATTATGTAATTTAGTTTCTGATTGAATTTTGTATTTCATATGTTTTTTGTAAGCGCTATATGAATGATACCCGCGTGAATAGCGTACTTTAAATAACAATTATTATTATTATTAATGCTCATTTGGGAACAATTTCCTTCATAAATAGTGGGCATATAGAAACAAGGTGATTGCTGTGATTACAGTCCCAACTCAAAGTCTCAAACTCTCTTCAGTATTTAGAGCATTCTTGGAATGGTTCTTTTTTGATGTGAACAAAGATGGTCAGTTGAAACCCCAAATCAAAATATTTGTCTGCCTAAGTCAGTTATAATAAGTTATCCTTAAAAACCCACCTTCTCCTCAGTTGTCTCTGACAGGATGGGGATGTCATCCTCCTCCTCTGAGGTCTGGTTGACAGGGGCGCTGCCCCCATCATGAGAGGAGGGGGCTCTCTGGGATACGCCCCTCTTGGCTGCCCCTACCTGGGGCTGTCCAGGACCTGCAGAAAAAGAATCAGAAGATGAGAGTCAAATCATAGAAACTTTGCGATGACTTTGATCTTTTATAACAATATATAACTATGATTTAGCAGCTTCTACCTTCTCAAAGAGAGGGGTTCTCTGTGGGATACCCCCCCCCCCCCCCCCTCCCTCCCCCCTTGGGTGCCCCTAACTGGGGCTGTCCGGGACCTGCTGAAATACAACATGAGCAGATGGGATCTAAGCATCCTTTTGAGATGATTTGACTATTCGAAGATGAATAATTAGGGTGCTCCACCAGGCTTTTAATGGGTATGGGGCTATATGGGATATGCCCCCCCCCCCCCCCCCCCCCACCCCACCTCCTGGACCTATGGGTAATCAATAGATGTGATGACGATCATGACAAAGATCAAATTATTCAATAATTTACCTCTCAAAATAAGTAAATTAAAGGAACTACAGCGTCTAGATGGCCTAATTTTCACAATTCGGCTCTCTATATGTAATTTTTCCCGAAGAAAAAGAATTTGGCAGTCATTTCTCATGAAATCAATCAATTTTGGGGTAATTAGTAAATATCTAATTGTCCTGGGAACGCCCCTTTTAAATCGCAAAAATGTGACGTCATCTAAAGAATGGACTAATGAACTAAATTCTGTAGATGATGCGTCATGACGTAAGCCAATGAATTGTCAATCACATGTCGATCACGCTGCCGATTCCGGACCCTAAATGTGGGTGGGGCGTAAACTGGCTGCTAAGTGAGATTTGGCATCAGAAAACTAGTCTTAAATCACTACTGTGTTTATTTTCATGGATTTTTTTCAGCAGACCTATGTTTCAAGTCATCAACTATGGAATAAGTGTCAAAGTACGTTGTATTCTTTAGGTCCTTTAAGTATTCGAAATGCCTATTGCATCAATGTTATGGCTACAACATGGCTTGACACTATCTAGCACTTGCCTCCTTGCCTGGCCCGGGGAAAGTTAAAGTCGGGCAATACAATTTCCTTAATTGTCTAGTTTGCTTGCCCGATCAGGTAACTAAATAGTTGTTCAACTACAAGAGAACAATGTAATTCATACATGTAAATCTCATCTAAAAGTAAGAGTAAATTTCATATTGGGGCAGGTCAAATGTAAAAATGTATGATTTTACTTGCCCAAACGGGCCAGTACAGAAAAAAAGTTAGTTTTGTTTAATTATTTAATTGAGGGGGATAATTTGAAAGGAATGTAGTTTTTTCCCAACCTTTGACTCCCGGCACTGCCTGACTCCCTTTCTCCAGCTCTCTCTGCCATTGCTGCCTGAAGTTGGTTAGTTGTTGCTCCAGTCCCCTGGTGCCTCGTCCCGCATCATCAGCATCCTCCATCTCCAACATCTCATCCTCCGATTCATCCCCACTCAACACAGGAATTATCTCATTCTCGTTTGCCTATAAAATAAGGTCAATTCATGTCAATGAAATAATGTATTTGACATTACAAACTTGTACAAATTCAGCTCATTTCCAGAGCAGTGTGGTTAATTTGGATTATACTGGATCTGAATCTAGATAGAGTAAGAGTGAAAAGTAGAGTGAAAATTTGTGAAATATCTTGCATTGTTCATCAAAATCATCCATTTCCAGCATCCCATCTTCCAATTCATCCCTACTCAGGGATTATCTCATTCTCCTTTGCCTACTAAATAAGGTCAAATAATGTAAATGAATTAGTGAAACAAAAAATGTGTATTTGATATTATACATGACGTACATTTGCACAAATTCAGCTTGTTTCCAAAGCAGTGTGGTTAATGCAGATTATACTGGATCTAAATCTAGATCACGTAGAGTGAAGCCCCTTGCACTGTTCATCATCATCATCCATTTCCAGCATCTCATCTTCCGATTCATCCCTACTCAACACAGGGATTATCTTGTTCTCGTTTGCCTACAAACAAAATAAGGTCAATGATAATGAATAAGTGAGAACAAAAAATCTGTATTTGATATTATTAAACACATATCAAAGGAACAAACTTGTAAAAATTCATCTTGTTTCCAAAAGAGGCAAAACAGTGTGGTTAATTCAATAATTAAATACTGGATCGGGATCAAGAAGAGTGAAGTCCCTTGCGCTGTTCATCATCATACTAATAATATACACTATTTATATAGCGCCTATCAGGATTGATAATCATCTCTACTAAGCGCTTTACAATTTGTATTATTACCCGGTCATAGGATACAATGCAAACCAGCATACATTGTGTGCACCATCTCCACTCCCTGGGGAGTATTCCTTCCAAGCGCTCAGTGGGTTCAAGAAGATCGTTCACATCAGCAAAGGCCCTCCTACCGGTCCCCATTTATACACCTGGGTAGAGAGCAGCATTAGCACTGGATAAAATTGTCTTGCTGAAGGACAAACGCCGTGGGCAGGGTTCGAACTCGGGATCTCATGATCGGAAAGCGCACGCTCTACCAATCTTGCCACATCCATCACTCAAATATTACACTGTACTTAATTTCCAGCATCTTGTCTTTGGATTCATCCCAACTCAACACAGGGATTATCTCATTCTCGTTAGCCTGACATAAAGCTTAAAGAAGGTCAAGTTAAATAGCATGCATGCACCTCAGCCTTCGGGACCAGTCCTGAACAGGGGGTGTATTCTGAAGTTAAAAATTATTTTATCTACGTCATATCTACGTCACTCAAATATATTTTATCAAATCGCTATTCCTTAAGTACAGTGTAATAACTAATATTTGAGTGACGTAGATATGACGTACCGTAGATACAATAAATTTTAACTTAAAATTGTTTTCAGAATACACCCTCAGGTTTATCCCTTTCAAACCTATGCCAAGGCTATGTATAGTTTAGTGCAACGTTCTCGCCAGGCCGTTTTCGCGTGGCGGTGCCGCCACGCGTAAATTTATTCTTCAAACTTGCGCCACCCGAAAATTTTGATGAGATAATACCGCCATGTGTAAAATCAATAAATTCATGACAATTTCCCCATATTTGCAGACACCATTTTCATAATTCCTATTTGATTATTTGTCTCCACAAATACAACAAATATTATTGCCAAATAAAGGCGCATCCTCGCTCTTAAATCGCTTCGAGGAGACGAGGAAATCTCCGATATAATTTTAGAAACACGCACCGTACACCCAACCCTCGCCCGGTCGTCCGGGCGCGGCAGCCAGCACAGGCAGTTGGACCACTGCTGCGCTTCATCCGATCGAATCTCATAAAGCGGTCTGCAAAAATGCAGTGTTTCGCGCTCAAATTCATCTTTTTATACGGCAATAAAATGACAAGTATCGATACTTTGCTGGATTTATGAAACAATATTTACGGAAATATAGTTACAGAATATTCAGTATTACCTCAGTTTTTAGCAAAATATTACTTTTCCCGAAGTGAAACATTCACTCAAGCGCTTGTTACGCGAGTGAGAATTTCAGTAAGCGATTGAACATAGCAGAAAATCAGATCGTTTGCGATCGTTGCCAATTTCTGGGCAGCGATATCATATAACGTGTAGTGTAGTCTACGCGGGCCCGTTCACAAATTGGCAACAAAAGTGTGCTAGGTTCAGTTCACCTGGTCCGAGCAAGAGTTAGAAAACTATATCGAGATTATCAGTGCATTTTTGTGCCGTTTTGCAGGTAATTGTTCTCGTATTTGTTTTAAAAGCCTTGCAAACATGTAAGTAAAATAATAGATAGTCTAGAATAGGTGCGATCGTAATAATCTTGCTTTTTCGTTCCTTTTCGGCACTTTTTAAGAGTGCAACTTACAAGGCAGTTGGCGCACTAGCTACGGTGTAGCTACCTCTCTCGCAGCGCGGGGCCTGCCGCCCTGCCGAAACTCTGGCAGACCTTCTAGTGTGTGTTCCGTAGGTTTTTTTTCGATGCACATGTTCAATTTGCGTCGATCAATTTGTCAAACAAGTCGATAATTTTGCTAAAAATAACCACTCATACGGTAAAATATGTACTTTTACACTAACATTGGGCAATTTTCTAAATTTTTTTTTTCATTTCCGATGTTGCAAATTTCACATTGAAAAGTCGGGCAACGGGAAATTGGGCGATATCTGATGACTCCCGGCCCTACTCCTACCCCTGCGGCGCGGCCGGCATCCCGTGCTTGAATAGCAGCAATACATGCGCCACGGGTAATTTTTCCGACATAATTTTTGTGGTTTTGCGCCACGGGTAAATTTTTTCCTGGCGAAAACGCTGGTTTAGTGACCACCAAAGCGAGACAAGAAAATTGGCGTCTGTAGTGAGGTGCTCATTGTTTATTTAATTTTATCCCCTGACTTAGTAAATACAGTACATCAGCTGCCATGTAACATTTTTGGATGTCACATTTATGGCACTGTTGATAAAACAGTTGTTAACTTTGCTTTCGGGAAAATCATGGAATGTTCCTCTCGGGATTTTAAATGCTATTTCGTGAAGAAAATAAGTCCCTCGACTACGTATCGGGACTTATTTACTCTTCCCTCAATAGCATTTAAAATCCCTCGGGAGTGGAACGTTCCGTGCTTTTCCCTCCACCACCAGTTAACAACTGTATAATGTCATTCTTGTTTGCCTAACATTAAATAAACCGGGCTCGAGCCCATTGGTCAAGGCCCAAGGGCCAACAAAAATAGTTTGGGGTCACCAAAGTTGTATCTTATAAGTTTTAAAGTTAACTTGCCACAACTGGGTAACCAAAATTAATACACTTTTGAATGTGCGTTTCACCGTTTGTTGAATGACAAAACCATCACAAAAAATAAAGGCAAAATCAGGGAGGACTGAGAATGAGATGAACTGATTAATCATTTACCGTTTGTTTTCAATCACTTCAAATAGTATCAATGTAATCCATGTGTTTGGCTCTGAACCGAGTGTCGGACTCTAAATTTTTTTAAATGTAGGGCCTACTTCGAAGTTTCGCGACTTCCTTGTCTCGAGACTCGAGCCAAGGAGTGGGACATGATCGCAAGAGCAACACACGTTACTTACAAAGTGAAACCTAAAGCAGCACAATCAAGCAATCATTAATCCATTCTCTCCACCATTATTCAAATCTTAGATTCAACATGTTCAAATACAGTGATCATTTCACACAAGGCTCGACTTCAGGCATCGACGTTGGTCGATTCAGTTATGTAATGTAGTTCAACTTTCTGGATATATATTTAATAACGCAGTTTGCGGTACATGGGACTGTAGTAAGTATTTTGTTTGGTGCCTGGGAGTTGCAAGCTGCTCACACAACGTCCCATTTCTCAATATCCGTATCATTTCGAACATTGATACTAAATTGAGTCAAAAATAAGATAAAGCAGGGTCCTTACCATCGTGTTCGTTAGCTCACAGATCTTCAGGCCTCTAGTTCGCAGTCGGTATATCGGATTACTGTACCAAACACTAGCGCTTTGCGAACGGCAGCCATTTTGAATGTTGACGAAAATAATTAATTAATTGCGCAATATACCAGTCACACTATACTACCGCCCGCGATACCGCCCACTCGGATTTTCGTCTCCGAGATCAGAGGCTCACAGTGCAGTCATAGACCCCCCCCCCCCCCCCCAAGGTTTTTTAGTTGCAGGCGCACCGGAAGCAGTTTTGGATTGGGGGGGGGGGGGGGGGCAAAACCCTAAGGGGGCTCACGATTTATGTGTTTAGGGGCTCATGCCCAACCACACTCACAGAGTTGCCAACTTTGAGCAAGAGGTGAGAGTGAAACATTGCGAGGATAAAGCGACCAAGCCCCGGGTGCGAAGTGACTGAGCGGAGTCCCCCCTCCCACGGTAGGGAGCTTTTGCATTTTTGACTTGAAATTGTGCAATCTGGTGCATAAAAACATGATCCAACAACATAGCTTACAACCAAAAATGAGTCCCGAGGAAGCGAAGCGACCGAGGGCTGGGGCAGAGCCAGAGGGGGAGGGTTTGGGAGGGGGTACCCCCCTCCCACGGGGAAGATTTTGCATGTATATACTTGAAATGGTGCAATTTGGTGCATAAAAACATAAACCACATGCCACATTAAGTATGATCCAACATCATAGCTTACAGCCAAAAATGAGTCCCGAGGGAGCGAAGCGACCGAGGGCTGGGTCAGAGCCAGAGGGGGAGGGTTTGGGAGGGGGTATCCCCTCCCACGGGGAAAATTTTGCATTTATATACTTGAAATGGTGCAATTTGGTGAATAAAAACATAAACTATATGCCACATTATGTATGATCCAACATCATAGCTTACAGCCAAAAATGAGTCCCGAGGGAGCGAAGCGACCGAGGGCTGGGTCAGAGCCAGAGGGGGAGGGTTTGGGAGGGGGTATCCCCCTCCCACGGGGAAAATTTTGCATTTATATACTTGAAATGGTGCAATTTGGTGCATAAAAACATAAACCATATGCCACATTATGTATTATCCAACAACATAGCTTACAGTCAAAAATGAGTCCCGAGGGCTGGAGCGAAGCGACCGAGGGCTGGGGCAGAGCCATAGGGGGATGGTTTGGGAGGTGGTATCCCCCTCCCACGGGGAAGATTTTGCATTCATATACTTGAAATGGTGCAATTTGGTGCACGTCACACAAACAGCCAGAGCAATAACAGCCTACACAGGAACTACGTGGACCGGTACAGAAAAATCCACCCCAGACGTACCATACGCAAGTTACACAACAAACTGAGATAATTTGTTTGCGCGCGAAGCGCGCGGCGAAAACGTTAAATGGATGTATAACTTAGTTTTTAAATGTTAGAATTAACAAGTATTAGCTGATACATTTAATTTTTTCTTTTCCTTTTTCTTTCTTTCTTTCTTTGTTTTCTTTTGCTTTTCTTTTGTTTTTTGAGGGGGGGGGGGGGCTTTTTGGGGGGGCAAAAATGCGTTTTGCCCCCCCACTTTTTGGATTGGGGGGGGGGGGGGGGGGGGGGGCGGCTGCCCCCCCCTGCCCCCCCACTTCCGGCGCCTATGTTTAGTTGTTGATGATATCTCTGTATTTAATCATAATTTGGAATGATAACAGGCTTATTACTTAGCTGTTTGTGAGTTTGTCTACCTTTACCATGATGGGGTTAGGCCTTACTCTTAGTTTGTATATGATGTGGTGCAAGTTTGTGTTAAATTCAGTTTGACCCTATAATGGGCGTGTCAAAAATACACATCACCCATGGGTTCGAGAATGCCCCCAGTAAAGGAAGTAAACAACAACATTTTGGAGAAGTAAAAGTAGAATATAGTGAATCTAAACAATTTTGTGATAATACTTGTATTTTTTGTTAGGAATGTCGATCGTTATCAAGTAATTAAAGGATATATAATACCAAGCTTATAGTTAAACATGTCAAATGTGTGCAAGTTATAATAAAGCATCATCAACTGCATAGTGTAGCCTATATTTTGGTGCGGGTGGATGATCTATTCATTACCCCCCTCGCGGGCCCCTCCCCTCATTGAACAACAAATCTTTCTATACATAATTATCTACAGAATTAGAAGCAAACTAGCTACGCCAACGTGCATAACTATAATTGCTAAGACCCTTTCATGTAACAAGCTCCAGCCCCCCCCCCCCCCCCCCCCAAAAAAAAAAAAAACGATATACATATATAATATACCTCGCACAAAAAGTTCCGCAATCGAGGTATGCGCATTAATAACTTTTGTTTTACGCTATAACCATTCATAAACTTGGTATCATTCGAAAGCGTGAATACTCCCCTTTACATTGGTATGAAATTTTTTATGAATATTTTATCATGGAATGTGCATTGCATCCAAATGTAGGGCAAAGTCAAAAGTGAAATGTTGCAAAATGCACTGATTTTGTCAACAGAGTGCCTTCCTTGGCATGAATGGGGGTGAGGTGGTCATGCATTCAAGCCACGTTTTAATCTTCAAACAAAAGGAAGGCACATTGTTGACAAAATCAGTGCATTTTACAACATTTCATTTTTTACTTTGCCCTACATTCGGATGTAATGCACATTCCATGATAAAATATCCATAGCAAATGTTATATCAATGTAAAGAGGAGGATTCAAGCTTTCCAATGATACCAAATTTATGAATGGTAATAACGTAATAGGCATTCAAGCCACATTTTAATCTTCAAACAAAAGGAAGGCCCTTTGTTGACAGAATCAGTGCATTTTGCAACATTTCACTTTTGACTTTGCCCTACATTTTGATACAATGCACATTCCATGATGAAATACTCATAGCAAATGTTATATCAATGTAAAAGGGAGAATTCACGCTTTCTAATGATACCTAATTTATCAATGGTAATAATCTAATAGAAAAGTTATTAATGCGCAAACCCCAATTGCGGAACTTTTTGTGCGAAGTATATATATTTTTTAATCAAACCCATTCCATTCAAGTTTCTTTATAATGAGCAGGGTGTGGTCCACCGTCTCAAACGCTTTCTTTAAATCCAGCGCTACACATGCGCGGTTACCAGACCATGATCTTAATTAATAATTAAAGTCTTCAGTGTGGTTCAAGAGGTCGGTTGCGGATGAATAGTTATAGCAAAACCAAGATTGGCGCAATATAACAACGAATGTAGTGTAAGATAGGCTATTTTGTGTATTTATATAGTGACCTGTTCATGCACAATCCTTTCAATATTTTAGGATAGGGTATAAAGAGGATTGAGATTCAGTTTCAGTTCATTTTTGCCAAGCAATAACAAACATACAGGGTAAAAAAAAGGCAGTATACACATTATCACACGATTATATATTATTCTTGGCATATCGAGAAGAAAAAAAAAAAACAGATTCAATTTACGAACATGAATAAAATCGTTAAAAAACAAGGGAAATTGCTTAGGCTGGTAGTAGCCAGAGGTGAAGGTGGTCCTTATAATTATCATGTTTATGCGGTAAAACCAATATAAATAATCAAATATAAAAACAAACTGTATGATTATTTTAATATAAGCTAAGCTTACAGGTAAAACAAATAACGAATGTACAATATCATAATGAATTTAACAGCCATTGAGATTGTAAGCTTAGTAAAAAACATCCCCACTTTTGAATATGGGGATTACATCTTATAACGAAAAACACATCGTGGGACCAAAGGACGAGGGCGACTAAGGCAAGACAGACAAGCCTTACCAATTCCAATTATCATCAAGCAAAGAAAAAAGGCAACAGAACAAACACGAACAGTCTGCAGACAAAATCTTAAACGTGTGAAATTGGTCCCTACACCAGTTGCAAAAGTGACACAGTTACTTCCCTCAGTGTATGTTGTCAACCCACAATCCCTCAACAACAAATTGGATGAATTTTACGCAGTAACCCATGAACTTCAGGCAGACATCATCTCTGTCAGTGAAACCTGGTTCCAAGGTTCAGATCCTGCGAACACCTACCATATTCCAGAGTATCAAGTCTTCTCCAAGGGACGGGAAGGAAGACGTGGGGGAGGAGTTGCGACATACGTAAAATATGCCGTGAACCCAAAGCCAGTCGAGATTGCAGTACCACAAGAACTTGAAGTTGTTTGGGTGCAGATTCGACCCAAGCGACTGCCGCGAACAGTGTCCTCTATATTCGTAGCAACTGTATATTCGCCGCCAAACATGAACAATGACACCGCTCTCGTAACCTACCTGACTGAGGCTGCCGACGACATCTTCAGAGATCATCCAGGGGCAGGAATCATCATCAGTGGTGATATGAATCGTTTGAACTTGTCAACTCTTCTCACTGCCCACCGTTTGAAACAGGTAGTGGACAAGCCTACACGACACAACATCATCCTTGATAAAATTGTTACCAATTTAAAACAGTTTTACCATCCGGTTGAATTGATAGCTCCGATCGGACAAAGCGACCACAATGGCATCCTTCTGAAACCAAAGATCCTACCGCCGCACCAGAACAAGACCAAGATTAAGCAGGTTAGACCCATGAGAGAGTCTAGCATACGCAGCTTTGGGAACTGGATTACGCAACATGACTGGTCCTCAGTATTAAACGCCCAAGATGTCAACGAAAAATGTGACAGTTTCTATAGTGAGTTGGACCCAGCGATTGACAACTATTTCCCGCTTAAGTCGGTCCATGACAAGCCATGGATGACCACCAAAATAAAATGCCTTATTCGACAGCGCCAACGACTCTTTAACTTCGGATCCCCAGATTGGACACAGATTCGTAACCAGATTCAAAGAGAAATTGATCAGGCCAAAATTGAATTTCATCACAATCGTGTTCATCGATTAAAACAAGAGAATCCAAGTTCATGGTACCGGTACATCAAACTAATGACCTCAAATAAATCAACCGAATTGCAGATAGATGTCCCAGGGGTTGATGAGGATGACCACATCGAAGTTGCCACTGCAATCAACACCCATCTTGTGAAAGTTGCTGAAGATATACCACCCCTTAGCCTCTCAAGTCTCCCTGCATACCTACCGCTAAGAGAAGCCAGTGCTCCGAAGGTACATCTCTGGCAGGTCTACCACGAACTTCGTAAGACCAAAGTTGGTAAGAGCTGCGGGCCTGATGGCATATCCAGTCGCTTGATTCGCGAATTCGCACTTGAACTTACAACTCCAATTTGTGATATAATCAATGCTTCTCTTGACCAAGGAATCGTTCCTCATCAATGGAAAATGTCCACCATAGTTCCAATACCTAAAACATCACCACCCTCAATAGACAAACTGAGACCAATTGCACTTACCAGTCATTTCGCAAAACTTGCTGAACTCTTTGTTTGCAAGATGCTGCTCGCTGACATCAGTGGAAACATTGATCATCATCAGTATGGAAATCGGCCGGGTATGTCAACCTCTCATTACCTGGTAGATCTACTGGAATACTTGTATTCACATGCTGACAAAACAGGATATACATCAACGGTGGTGATGACAGATTTTTCCAAGGCATTTGACTTGGTGGACCACAACATTGCCATTCAGAAGATCTACGCATTGGGTGCCAGACCAGAACTGGTACCATGGGTGTCCAGCTTCCTATCAGAGCGAACACAGCAAGTCCGATACCGAGGCAAACTTTCAGAACCAGTCGTGACAAATGCAGGTGTTCCACAGGGTACACGCCTGGGACCAATCCTTTTCCTCGCAGTAGTGAACGATGCACTAGACGAGTCAACTTTACCCAGGTGGAAATATGTTGATGACCTGACGATAGCTGAAAGCCGAAAGCCAACCACAGGGAGTAACATATCGCAAACTGTCCGTGAGTTGGAAGCGTGGTGTGAATCCACGCATATGAAGTTAAATCCAGCTAAATGCCAATTCCTCAAAATATCATTTAGCAGACAACCCGCAGACCCCGAACCTGTTATAATTGCTAATCAACCGATCCCAGAGTGCGACCATGTAAAATTACTAGGCGTTACAATCCAGAATGACCTGAAATGGAACAATCATGTATGCGACCTTGTCTCAAGGTCAAGTAGAAAGTTGTACATGCTAAGAACTCTTAAAAAGTTCGGCCTTCTAGCAGACGACTTACTGACCGTGTTCCAATGTTACATTAGGCCCATCACGGAATACTGTGCACCGGTTTGGCACTCCTCCCTTACCTTAGCGGAATCAGAACAGATAGAGAGTATACAAAAAAGGGCGCTACGTATCATATTCGGCCCAGAGTACCAAACCTACGAGAACGCACTCTTAACCACAAAACTCACCACTTTGGCGGAAAGACGTGTCCAATTGTGTGTTAAGTTTGCAAAATCAATTGAGAAAAACTTCCCCCAATGGTTGCCACCAAAGCAGTCTGAACTCCGTGCACTGCGTTTTAGTGATCAATACAGGACTGTGAAATGTAGAACAGAGCGCTATCGGAAGAGCGCTCTGCCATTCCTAGTGAGACTCTTAAACCAAAATTGATACTGGAACTTTTATTATTATAAACTTTTTAAAAACCTTATAATTATATTTATGAATCCCATTTTGTGCAATCTCTTCAGATGGACTTGCCAGTTAGTGCCATGAACAATTCTCACAATGTATTATATAAATTTTATTCAAGTTACTTCTTGATAGTTAAGAGCTTTCAAATTTTTTAATCAGGCATACATTTTAAAATGGCTATTTTTATTCATCTTTACTTAGACAGTCTCATTAATATTATAACTTGTAATATATTGTTTGATTGTATAAATATGAATTCACTAAGTTTGTATTTAGAATATAAACATGTAATATAACCCCTGGACATTTTAAATATTATTTTATTTTATTGAAACACTTACATTTGAGTCATTCAATACAACCCAATATAGCTTTATTTATAACCTGTAACTTAATGCTATCATTTATAGTCGATAGCTATTTACTTTATTGTGAATTGTTATTGATTTACTTATAATTCCCATTCGTTTAGTTATTTAATCTTTGTTTGCAGTGTTCGTACATGTATATTATTATTCGTAGTTTTAATAGAAACTTGATAACGCTTTAAATCCTCTTACAATTAGTTTTATTGAAGTAAAGATTACCCATTAACTAAATAAGTTATGTTAATTTATGCAAAAGCCTTTAATGTTGATATTACGTATTTGATAGTTAATTTACACTAGATTGATATCATATTGATAATGGTGTTGTTATTCCTCATATTTTGATAGGCAATATTTACATTCTGCCACTTTTACATGCCAACCACTTGCATTCTTATTTATATTTTGAATTGTATTGATATAATATGTATATTTTCTTTCACTGTATGTAATTTTGATGTTTTTACCTTGTAAATTCACTTGTAATTTAGCCTTTGGCTACAAATAGTTGAATAAAATACCTTGAATTGAATTGAAATTAACATTATTGCAACCCTCCAAAAATAGTATTTTCAAATATTGGTCATCTAAATTTCGTTATTTATCGTTTCACCGTGAAATGTAACATCATGAATACGTATTTTATTCTGTTTATTGGGGCCATACATCTAAGTGCCGTGCAGTTTTTAACACGAGCTTATACTAAATTATGCCAAATGTAATATAAACTAATAACAGTACATAATTATAATTTGATTTTGGCAAAAAAGAAGAACAACAGATCACTATTTCTACTTCCAAAATGTTGGGAAGTAGAAATGGTGATTTAAATATTTTCAAAAATAATTATTTTGTTCATTAAGTTCCCCAATATTGTATTTCAAAACAGGTAGACTTATGGCATTTATGTTTTTGTTTACATACATGAATAGGTAAAACTTGTCTATTTAGTATTTTTAAATTTCACACAATTTTGCAGATTTCGAGATTAAAAATGCTCATACATTTCTCATACACTTTTGATTGGCTTACCTGGTTATAGAGTGCTCGCTCCAGCTTCTGTATCTTGTTTGCCAACAATCGCAACTCGTTATGTTTGTCTTCCAAGTCGTGGTCGATGACGGCGCTCGCATCTTGGCAGACTTTCTCCATATTGGCGTCGGCTATAATAATAATAATTATTATAAACAGTTCTTCTATAGTACTGTGGTCAGCTATGCGCATATAAAGAAAGGAAACGTCATGTACATGATGTAGAAGGGGATAGGATGAAAACAGAGATAGACAGGGCCTGGAGATAGATAAGAGACAGAGAGGAAGAACGAATGCTGACGCAAGTGACAATGTAAACCAAATATGAGCGCAACTAGTAGTCGATCGAGGACATCGAGTTGTACATTATTAATGAAAACTATCATATACAGCTAATACAGCTCTATGATCGAGGATCGGCTAAAGCATATAAAATTAGTCTTATATGGCCTTAAATTGAATGGCTGTCTGGGAATTTAGCTTGATGGCCGTATTGTTGCTGACCATAGAATGACCGCTTCGCTGCTCGTTGACTGATGCTTGGGCGAGCAGCTAACTAGAGCGAACGGTAAATAAATGCGCCAACTCTCAATTCAGATCAGTTTATTCAACACTTGTCATAAAATACATCAATTGGATAACATACAAAATTACAGAGACAAAAACAGAAAAAAAACAACAACAACTAACATAGAAGACATTATGTCAGTGTTAGGGATTAGCAGAAAGGAGTATGACTCCTTATTATATGAAAGCTATCCCCTTAGAGTATTACATAATATGATAACTATACACGAATACAAAACAAAGCAAATACATAAAAAAAAACTATAGTGTGATCCCCGATACTACTGGAGGAACAAGAAGAAGAAGAAGAAGAAGAAGAAGAAGGTTGTTGCCAGACGTTTCTGCTACTTTCACCGACAGACTTGTCCTTTCCATTTTGCTCAAAATCGTTCTTCCTGGTTCCCAATCATGTTGCTCAAATTTTCTCACAAACAGTTCTCTTAGCAAAACAGAGGTCCGAGGATCGAAACCTAGGTCTGCTTCAATTTGTGTTATTCCCAGAAATGGGAAACTAGC
>JBAMJV010002102.1:0-234513 GCA_037951105.1 Echinarachnius parma
GTGACTGGTGCTGAACTTGACGAAATGCTGACCAAATTGTTAATAGTACACTGATAGGCTACACTCCTATATCTTATTTAATTTTGTCCATCTTAATTATTATAACCATATAAACAAAGAATCCATTACTTATGTTTTTTTACACTCTGACATATACAAAAAAATAAAGAGTTACAAAAATACAACATTCAACATATCTCACTCAAAGATCTGGTGACGGGTAATTTGCTAGTACTTCTAAAGTGATATTTTGAACACCAATTTCACAAAATTCTCCACGTGGGTATATAAACCCCCTCCCATACCCTCCTCCAAATTAGTTAGACATGCATGGACGGTGTGTGCGTACTTCGTGTGTATGTGTGTGTGGGCGTGAGTGTTGCGTGTGTGTGTAGTTCGTTTGGGTGTGTGTGTATATATGTGTGTGTGTAGTTCGTTTGTGTTTGTTTACTATAGCGGTCAAATCATGAGTAAGGTGATTTAAGTCAAAAGTTCGTTACGAGGTATACACCAGATTGCATTATTTCGAGATGTATGTTCTGTATGGAACATTTTATCTACGAGAGAGCTGTACCTACCTATTCATGTTATGAATGCCAGTTCTATGCCCTGCTTAGAAGTGTTCCGGCAACCAATAAAGTTTGTTGAACCCATGACCCCAGTGACACGCAGGCACCCCACTTCCTGCTCCCTACCCATCATGCAACGATCATCCTTCCTTTTATGCCGAAGGACAAATCCGCCAGAGGGGAAGGAGGGAGGGGTCCTATAGGTAGGTACAGCTCTCTCGTAGATAAAATGTTCCATACAGAACATACATATCTACTTCACCTCGCTGTACCTACCTATTCATGTTATGAATGCCAGATTCCCACAGAAAGGCAGGACGGTGGGAAGGGCGGACAATTTGTCCATAATCAGAGAACATAACCAAGAAACAACCAAAAGTCACCGGGGCTACTAACGCCCATAAACGTCTATATACATGTATATGTATGTATACATATACCTACAGCCTAGCCATCCTACAACATTCCGGACGGCAGGCGAACGAAAAAACGACGACAGACCCGATCCTAACACTCGAGGACCGGGTAAAGAACAAGGGTGGGGGTAAGGATGTACCCCACTGCACTGCTTGTGCCAAGAAACGAACAAAGACATCCCCAGGACCGGCCAATCACCTCACCGGACGGGGATAACATAATACAACCTCCTGCCCTATCGCCTGTTCGGGCAGGAGAGCACTGCCGAGGCGAAACCTGCCTCAGCACACGCGACGTCTGATAGGTAACATGACGTGAACGTATTGGCGTTCCGCCAATATGCTGCCTTCATGATGTCCTCCACCGAGACACCTTGAAAGAGAGCCCAGGATGAAGCGACTCCTCTCGTGTCGTGGGCCCGGACCCCCTGGGACAACACAGCCTCTGGGCCTCCCGCCCTGATGGCCTGGACAATCCATCTGGATATTGTATCCACAGCCACCGCGCCGTGGGGGTTCTTCACACTCACGAACAGCTGATCGGACGAGCGCAACGTCTTCGTCCTATCCAGATACCATTTCAGGGCCCGAACCGGGCACCACGCCCTGTCCTGGTGGACAGAAGAGAAGGCTTTAAGCGAGGGGAGGAAAACCTCCCCCGCAGAGCCTCCATCGGCTTGATTCTTCGCGATGAATCGCGCATGGGGGACAAGCCGCACCCCTCTCACCTCCCACCTAACGTGGCCTGCGGCCACCGAGAGGGCCCGGAGGAAGCTTCGCCTCCTCCCCGAGGCCACCGCGAGGAGGAATACTGTCTTAAGGGTCAAGTTGTACAGCGAGGCCTTGTGCATCGGTTCGAATGGGGCCTTCGCAAGACCACGCAAGACCCGAGGGAGACTCCAAGCCGGACCCAATTTCTTGAACGCGGGTCTGGCGATGGAAAATGACTTAATCAATCTCGTCAAATGCCTGGACGTGCCAACTGAGTCACCGTCCTGGAAACCGGCATGGATCGCTGAGACGGCCGATCTATAGCCCCTAATAGTCGACATCGCCAACTTCTTGTCAAACAGAAACATGAGGAAATCAGCAATCGAGCCTAGAGGAGCTGTGGATGGATCAATCTGCTGTTCAGAGCACCATCGGAAGAAGGCCTGCAGTCTAGAATCGTAAGTGACCCTTGAGGATTACCTGAGATATCTCGCCGACATATCGGCAGCCCTGACTGAAAGGCCTGCCTGAGCCGCGGATGCCCCGAGATGATCCAGAGTGTTAATCCGAGATGGCGCAGGGGGTGGAAGGTTCGTGTCCCTGGCTGAGACAGAAGGTCCACCCTGTCCGGCAGGATGACTGGTGGGTGAATAAGTAGTTCCACCAGAGATGGGAACCACGGGCGCTTCGGCCACCACGGGGCTACCAAGTAGATCGTAGCCCACTCCTGCTGCACCTTGTGCAGGACCTGAGGCACCAGAGCGAACGGGGGAAAGGCATACCCCAGGAAGCCCGCCCAGTGAATCGAGAACGCGTCCGTTGCTAGCCCCAAGGGCTCCCTGTACTTCGTGCAAAATCGAGGGAGCTGTTTGTTCAGGATTGACGCAAACAGGTCCACGTCTGGACGCCCGAACACGAGGAAAATCCTCTGTGCGACCTCCCGATTCAGCTGCCACTCCGTAGGCAGGTACCGTCCCCGGGACAGGAAATCGGCTATGTAATTGTCCTTGCCCGGGACGTGCGAGGCAGATATAAGGACCCGATTCTCCTCGCACCAATCCAGAAGGTCCAGGGTCAACCTGCAGAGAGACCTGGACCTCGTGTCCCCCTGTTTGTTGATGTGGGACACCACCGTAAGGTTGTCTGTCTTGATCAGAACCGATCGTCCCACTACGGACCCGAGAAAGGTCTGCAGCGCTTTCCAGACTGACCTCAATTCCAGCAGATTTATGTGCTGGCCTATTTCGCCTAAGGCCCAGGGGCCCCCGGCCTTCTGACGACCCAACACAGCCCCCCAGCCTGTCGAGGACGCATCCGTGAAGATCGTTACCGTTGTGGGGACGGGAACGAACCGTTTCCCCTGAACCAGCGCGCCAGGAGTCAGCCACCAGGCCAGAGCTGACCTCATCTGTGCCGTTAGCACTACCGTCTTTAGCATAGTGTCCACCTGCGGGCGGTACTGGCCCATCAGACCCAGTTGAAGGACTCGCATCCTCCGCCTGCATTGAGGGACCGAGTCCACCAGGCTCGCCAAGCAACCGAGGAGCTGCAACCAGGCCCTTGCCGGGGCCCTGGGAGTGCCTAACAGGGCCGAAGCCCTCTCCACCACTCTTTCCACCCTGTGCGGAAGAGGGCGCGCGAGCATACGATTCAGGTCGATTTGAACTCCGAGATAGTCCGGGACCTGGGTGGGCTCGAGCTGAGACTTTTCGTGATTCACGAGGAACCCGAGACCTGACACTGTCTCGATAGTGGTCCTTAGGTGAGCGCGAAGGACGTCTGGAGAACGAGCGATCAGCAACCAATCGTCCAGATAAACGAAAATCTGGACGCCTTTTTCCCGGAGGAACTTTGCCACCCGGCGACCCCGCTACGCTCGAGGGCGCGCGAGAGCCGAACCACTCAGAGCGCGCTCTTCGCTAGCGGACATGGTCAAATACGCGACGCGAAAAACGGTCGAAACACGAAGAAGAAAACGAGTCAATACGCACGAAAAAACAACACACAAACTCACCAAACGGGTTCAACAGAAGGGTAAACAAATGCAAATACAAAATACGGGACAAAACACACTCCAAAAGAGGTAAAACCGACAAAAAACTAGGATAATTACACCTTGATTTATGGAACACGACTAATTCTGCACGCGGCATAAAAAAGAAGGATGATCGTTGCATGATGGGTAGGGAGCAGGAAGTGGGGTGCCTGCGTGTCACTGGGGTCATGGGTTCAACAAACTTTATTGGTTGCCGGAACACTTCTAAGCAGGGCATAGATAGAACTGGCATTCATAACATGAATAGGTAGGTACAGCGAGGTGAAGTAGATTGAAAATTCCAAAAGCTCCCTACCGTCCCATCCCCCCCCCCCCCCCCCCCAACGGGCTTGGATGCTCCGCTTCTTCACATCATTCCCCACTTCTCAGACCAGATCTATGCCACTGCACAGCGGCATGCAGATTATCGCCATGTCCGCTTTCGTGCTTCCATGAACGCACGCATCGGTTTTGTAATTTATTTGTCTTTGAATTTGCCGCACTGTGATTGTGGGCTTTTGCTGGGCTTTTCATTACGTAACATAAATTCATTGTATCATTGTATTAACCCTAATCCCACTGGGGGGGGGGGGGGCATTTTGCACCCCCCCCCCCTGTCGTTTTTTTGACGTGCATCTAGACCGATTGGAATTTCACATTCAAACTTCATGACTTTTTTCTCTCAAGTCTCCCGCTTGTTTTGATATATAATTCACCCCGGTCGGACATGTAGAACTGATTTTAGAGGTCGATAATTGCTCAACCGTCACAAAAAAATGCAATTTTTGTACAGGTTTCTATGTAATTCATATATCCGATGCCATGTAAACTCCAAATCTGTTATAATTGTTACATTGAATTATAATTTGGATGATTTCTTTGTTATTAGTTTAATTCATACACTTCAGATATAAATTCTTCTAAAACAAAACAAAAAACAAACAAACATAAAAACAATGAAATACATAAGAATGAAAACAATGTGGGTAAATCCGGGAATACTAATTTGCAAATTTGCATATTTTATGCAAATTAGTGATATATTTTTTCACCATAAAAAACATGGATATGATGAATTACATCATTTGAAAGTATTTTTACAGAAAACCTGAAGAAATCTTGTAATTTCTCTTGATTTTAGATGAAAATCCAAATTTTCCCCCAAATTCGTCAAAAATTTGCATATTCAAATTTTGTATTAAAGATGAATTCCAGTTTTGGGAAAGAAGCCGAATACATCTATATTGATCATTATTGTTGAATAAGTATTGAAATAGGGCTTGTGTGTTAAAATCGGAACCTAAGCATCGTTAAATACAGAAATATCAGAAGAAATCCAATATCCGCCTGTGAAATTTATAAATCCACCGCCAGTTCGGACCTGTCCACGCCGCTAGCGCTGGGGGAGATATCGACAAGCTGGGGACAAGCCCGTAAAAACGAACACCTCGTGTACTCGCACGTGGTCATTGTACGTAGCGTATGGGCGATTCCGGAGTTGGCGATCTCTATCTGCAGCAGATCAAGTTATAATTTTGCAAATAAATCAATTAGTAGGCGGTTTCTTGGCCAAATTTGGATAATCCTATATTAGTACAATTATATTCTTTCACATTATTGGTAATAAGAGCTTCCATTTCATTTTGTTGAGAGGGGGGCGTTTCCAAAACTGGCCTTTACCTTTAATTATTAAAAAGAAAAATAATGTTCCAATTTGTTTAAAAATTCTTATTCTACTTGACTTCTTTTACATATGTGCCAATTTTCAAGTCAATCGGTCCATTCGTTGCCGAGCTTTGAGGGGGGGGGGGGGGGGGGGCCAAAATGCCCCCCCCCCCCCCCCCCCCCCACCCCAGTGGACTCAAGTGATCAAAATAACCCAGTGGGATTAGGGTTAAAGCCAAATGACAGTGGAAATCATCACATTTGAAATTTTAAACAAGGGGTTATGTGGTAAATTATGAACCTACTTAACATCGTACAATGCAGACAAATTTCATCCGCCGCTGATTAGATTGAACGGCGCAGCCTGTTTTTTCCGCTGGAACTACCCGGCCACGAATCTTTCAGATAGCCAATCGGCTAGCTGTTCTGACATGCACTGCAGGGTTTGCGTGTGCTTTGCATATGTAATGTGTGGACAACATTTCAAAATACGACCGTCGGCAAAATGTGTCAGTGCATTGATAGTTTCCTGGCCAAAGTTGTATGATCCCATATCAGCACAAATGGTTGGCAAGTTGGAGTGGGGCGTTTCCCATTAGTGATTAAGCTTTAATGTCCATTTTGGTTTGATAAACTTGTCGGATAAGAGAAAACCACAGCATTTAGGGGTTTGGGAGTTTGGCACGGAAGGATCGAGTTAATGAAAATCGATTCCTTATTTCCCTTCAAATGTGTGCTTACAGGTGAAAGTCTGATGTGATCGAAAATGTACATAGTGGCCAAAATGGCCCCTCCCCGGCCATAGAAAGACCTCAAATAGCCCTCCCTTTTTAGGGCTAATCTACCATGCATTACAGCTTTTTGCAAAACATATTCTAAGAAAACTTTTGTTTTTCCATACAAATTTAAATCTATGATTTTACATGCAAATGTGCCCAAAACCGATAAAAGTTCTACTTTAATCCAGTGTATTTTGGAAGTACATGTATAATGTGAAATAGTCAAACTGGTCCCTAAAGACCAGCTGAGGGACACAGAAAATACATATCTGTAGAAAGTATTTGGTCTTTCTAGACGGGTTCATTTACATATAAACTACCTACTAATGAGCCAAGATTACTGGTCTATTAAAACAGGTGGTCTTTAAATCATGGGCGTAGATACTTACGTAATACCTATTCATCAGGGGGGGATGAATGAATAGATCTTCCCCCCCTGTTGAATGGGTATCAATGACAGATCTACGCTGATGCTTTAAATACAATGGGTCGTCAAAGCAGGTTTAAAGCACATGCAATCTTGTAGTCGATATCACATAAGGGAAGGAATCTAAATTATATATAGCGAGAGGCAGCGGGATCCCGCAGTGGCCCATGCATGAACAATGTGTGCGACGCGCTCTATTGAAATGCGTTCTGGCCGCAGGGGAACGATGTGTCTTCGCACGGGAGAACAAAACATGCATTGTATAGTGCGCACTAGCTGAGCAAGACGCTGCAGCCTCCCGCTTGGAACAAATTTTGAGTGCATGCAAAACAGTTCCAAGCAGGATCCTGCAGTAATAATTCTGATGCCTCCCCTAAATCAGACAGTGAGTGGGGTAAGAAAAAAAAAGAGGAAAGTCGCGGCGTAATATTACAAGTGTGCGGGAAGTGCATATTGCGAGCACAAAGTCCATTGCGGCTGGGGTCCAGGCCTTGACGTTTTTGAGTATTTAATGCATTCTCGACCTATTTTTCATAATTCTTCCAAAAGTACTAGTTAAGATTTGGTCAGATTTACGTTTAAATGTTGTCTCTATACATTTAATTAAGAAAAGCAAAAAAAAAAAAAAAAAAAAAAAAAACGCGGAATTCCGCGGAAACGCGGAAGTCTCACATGCCTGCTAACTTGAAGATTTGTGGTTGTTTTTCAATCCACAAAGTCAACATTTAGCAAAGTCAAATATTTTCTGCAATCCTAGAGGATTCGACTTAATGTGAATGAGCTTAGTTCTCCATGCCCATGAACAGCTTGGAAGGAATGCTCCCCAGGGAGTGGAGATGGTGCACAAATGTGTGCGGGAAGCCGTTGAATTCTATAACTAGGCTTAGAGAAAATATTGTATCCTATTAGGCGCTATATACATGGAACCTATTATTATCATGATTAATGTCTGTAAGGTTGACTGAATTGTAACAGAATGTATGAATAGATATTCTAAACTAGCTATGTATTGATATATTTGTATACCTCCAAGGGCAGCTCCTTGGTGAATCTCTCTGGGAAGTCTTGCTCCTTGACCTGGCACATAACCTAAGAAGAAACAAATATAAATTATAATAAAACATTGCATATTTCAATTTGTTCATTTAATTTATTTCAACAATATAACAAAATATTAACTACCCCAGTTATGAAGCAATAAACAAATTTTGGTTGGAGATGTGAAAAAGCAATACTAGCTTGTAATTGGACACTTGAAGCAAAAACATATCCCATTGTAACGTGGTTATTTTCCTGGTCCCAAAGTTTGTATATCTAATGTTTTTTTATTGCGCAAATGCGAATATATATAAAAACAAAATCATAACAATTGAAAGTACTTTTACTGGTCCTAACAATGTGAAGTATTTTGTTGCAGTTGCAATATCTCCATGTTTGTCATTTTTGGATATTTGTGATTGAAACTGCCTAAATATATTAAAAGAAATTAAAAGGAAATGTCTGATGCTAAAAGGGGACCACCAGGCAAAGAACAACACATAATTATATGTTTTGGTACCGTTTAGTGATATCAAATTAATAGACACCCAACATTTTGCAAAGGGTTGTGTAATTCATAAACAATGCAATTACAGAGATGCCAACTTTTGAAAACCAAAATTAGGGAGGATTTTACAACTAATCACGAGCGCGAAGCGCTCGTCCCTTATGGCCGGGGTCCAGGGCCCGCTTAAAGGCCCTGGAAGCTCAGGGATTCTAGATGTTCTCTGGTACAATCTGAGCCTTATTTTGGAGCATTTTACAGGTTTATTTAGTTCAATTTTTTTTTACATAACACATATTTTACAGAAAAATTATAAAATTTGCAAAATGTGCAAAATTGAAGGGACAAGAGATATTTTTATAACCAAAACTACATGCTGAAGTTAGCGCACAATATTTTGCATTCAGTTGTTGTTTTAATAGCAGTAGTATGTGTAATATATTGCCGGAAGAAAAAAAATTTTAAAAAAATAATAAAAAATAAAAATCGATTTTATTTATTTTATTTATTTTATTTTTTATTTTTTCTTTTCGGGAGGATAAGGATAGTGATCGGGAAGGCGGGAGTTGGGGTGAATTTTCGGGACCCTCCCGATGAAATCGGGAGGGTTGGCATCTCTGCAAATAATTTCCACCACTTACGAAACCACTACTATTTCCTGATTCTGTACGGGCTAAACATTTGCAAGTGCGCCAATGCTATTCACTCGTACATTTGGAGACAATAGAATCCCGGGCGATTCGTTCGCTCTGGACAAAGTAGTCTCGTACATGCAGACCCATGATCGCATGCTTTAGAATGGTGATGCGTTTACCAATTATATATTTTTTTTTTCTGGAAACATTGATGGAATGGAATACTAAAGATGTTACCTTTCTGGGTATAAGAATATTATTTTTGGGTGGTGGTACCCTTTAAACAATAAACTGTATGTTGATATGAAATAAGCGAAAAATCATTTGACAGGCATTATCTTGTAACAGTATAAAATACAATGACAGCTTTACTTAACATTTCTTGCATTTTGCAACTAAACTCTACATTACGTAAATGACGATGATACTACTTACTGTTATGCGCTCACTCTGTGTAGAGAACGGGTGGACAAGCTCAAAGAAGATGAGTCCCAGGGAGAAGATGTCCACTTTGTGGTCATAGTTCTGACCGGTTAGCTGCATGGAGGACAGGTACAAACAAGGGAACAAAATTTAATGTTATATCAATGAGGTATAGTACCTCCTTGGTTATATCAAAGCTGGGAATTAACTTGTGGCCCAGTCAGGTAAGTTAAGATTGTTAAAATTCTATATTGCCCGACATCTGAACCTGGTGCATACTTGCCAACATTTGAATTTTGGAAAGAGGGACAAAGCGACCGCGACGGGCGCGGGCTCGGTATACGGTGCGTAAAATAGACAACACTGTACAAACACGGAAGTCATATAGACAACACTGTACAATTTATTTATTTATTTTATTTTTATTTTTTTTTCGGTCTCGGTTAAAAATCGGGACGTCCCGATTTTACACTTCTAAAAAATTCAAAAAACGGGACAATTCCGATAAAAACGGGACAGTTGGCAAGTATGCTGGTGGCCCATCTGTGCCAGTGGAATTTAGCAACAATTGATTTTGGTGGCCCCACACTTATTTGTAGTGGCCCCTTGCTTGCGGGCCTGTGCTATTTTTTTTTAAAGCACTAGTTGTATTCGGGTGCTATTTTGCAAACTCGCTGGCATTATAAAACATACAATGTACCGCACACTCTAACAATTGAGGTTAGCATGCAGAACTGGGTCTCTTCAGACATTTCAGGGGCTAAATTTGCTCCTTAACAGCCTTATAATATATTCGTTCATTATGTGCAATGCACAAGATAAGTTTGCAAGTTCATCTATATAATTACTAAGGATATTTGTCAACTTGGGGCTAATATATTTGGCAATAACATGAGATAGTAAGCAAATAACCATAGACTGGGAGTGTGATGGGGGCTAACTAAACGTGCCGAGGTGATATGCGAAGGCCTTGGAAGGTACTAAAGTGCTGAGGCATAGCCGAGGCATGATAGTACCTTTGCAGATCACCGAGGCAACGTATACATGTAGTTTGCATCCTTCACACGACCAAGTCTATGAGATTTGGTTATTTGCTTTATATTCATTATATTGTTTTGTTCACAAAAAGACTTATAACCAACAAAAAGGGCAGCAAAAAAATTAATATTTTTTATTTCGGGGGCTCCTTTTCGGGGGCTACTTTTCCAACTTTCGGGGGCTACTTTTATCATCTCGGGGGCTACAAATTTCCAGGCTCTTTTTCAAATTTTAGGGGCTACTATTAAGCTCTAATGCTGTAAGTGATCATCTTATAAGCATTTGATCACGATCCAAACAGAAAATCTAACAAAAATCCCCCCCCAAAAAAAAAATAAAAATAAAAATAAATAAAAAAAATCTTCTTTTTTTTCGGGTGCTACTTTTTTTTCAGGGGCTCTTTTGGGCATTTCGGGGGTGAATTCGCCCGCCGCCCCCGTGTATTTTTTTCAGGGCCACAAAATGGGTTATATTGTGCAATTGATCAAGGTTGGTCCCCAGACTGGTTAATATGACCTTCTGCAACCTAGTTGTACAACCTTGCAGACTAGCAGCTGGAAGTCTTCAGGAAGCGGAAATTGAAAAATGTCTACACAAACACACAAATGCTGCACCTTCATTTATCCAGCCCACACCATAAATCTGGTCAGAATATATAGTGTCATCAGGGGCTGTGTCATAAAGAGGTTGTTGTCAAGGTCAAGGATAACAGAAAAGCAGCAGTTGTGGTTGATGCAATGTGCAACATATGACACTTTATTACATAGAGTTTAAACATTTGAAGCAATCGCTGTGTGGTACACAAATCAGTTGCTGAAAGATGTTCCTTTCAGTAATGAGATCATATAGTACTGAAACAGTGGGACCAGTCTGAAGTCTGCTGAGCAGGAACAGAGGTATGCCCGATCCAAATCAGCCGAAGTCTATGGAGTCAATAGGCAATGCACAGCTCCTGATCCAAATGAGTTTTTCAGAGTATCAGCTAACAAAAAAAAAACTAGATGGATCTTCGATTGCGCGCAATCGAAAATTATGCCTCCGCTATCACGCGATTTTAATATCAAGCCCAAATTAACATGCACTGATTTAATTTTTTCAAATATTTTTCATATATTTTGAGTCCTGTGACCTTGACCATATGACCCCAATCTTTGATGGCTCCCTAAAAAACATTCAGGTACGAAGTTTGATTGAAATCTGACATTTAGTTCTTGAGATTTTGGCATTACAAGCTTTTTTGCATGTATAATGAGTCCCGTGACCTCAACCTCATGACCCCAACATGTTATGGCTACGTTGACTCTTTATGATACATTCAGGTACCGAGTTTGATTGAAATCTGACATTCAGTTCTTGAAATTTTGCCATTACAAGCCATTTTCGCATACATATCGAGTCCTGTGACCTTGACCTTTGACCTCATGACCCCCCAAATCTAATCAGATCAGTCGCACCCTGATATGTAAACTCATACCAAGTTTGAAATTGATCCGTCAACCGGTTCTTGAGATATCGCAAGAACGAGGCATTTTTGCGCATACATCGAGTCCTGTGACCTTGACCTTTGACCTCATGAACCCCAAAATCTAATCAGATCATTGCCACCCCAATATCTACACTATTAATGTTTTACACCCTAATTATCATGGAATAGGGGAATCCACGACTGATCTCAGCGACAGACTGATCCAGGGCCGTATTTCAGGGGGCGTAGCTATCCTCTGGCATACTAGATATGAACACTTAATTCGTGAGATAAGACTTAATGTAGATTGGGCAGTTGGTATAGAAATTAAGTATGAGGATAAGAAGTTTGTTATTATTAATATTTACTCTCCTTATGAATGTCTTGAAAATGAAAGTGATTATCTTGAGAAAATAGCATTTATTGCTGCATTCGTCTCTGAGTTGGATACGACCAGTGTTTATTTGGTTGGTGATTGGAATGCAGACATTTCGGACAATAATTCCCTGTTTGCTAATCACTTGAGACATTTTTGTAGTGATAATAATTTTGTGTTGTCAAGTCTGCATTCCTTACCTGCAGATAGTTATACTTACGTTAGTGAGGCATGGCATACCACATCATGGTTAGACCATTGTATTTGTACAGCAGATGCAAATGCTTCTATAGAGAAGATGGAAATTATGTATAGATTTGCTACAACTGATCATATTCCTGTTAATTTGTCAATTGCTGTTGATGACTTGCCTGGGTTATGTGAATCAGGTGAGTCTAATGCCTTTATTAAAGGCAGACTAGATTGGGCTATTGATTGATAAGAATAGTAGAAATAATTATTGTCGTGATACTGACTTGTTGCTTAATGATATTAATGTTCATGCAGATGGCGCATTTTTATGTAGAGATTCCAAATGTATTAATAATGATCATGCTAATGATTTATGTAGTACATATGATAAAATTGTGAAATGCTTAAGTGATGCAAGCAACTCTCTTTATCAATGCAAGAACAGAGTGCATAACACTAGACCTGGTTGGAATGAGCATGTGGCAGAGCTCCACTCTGCAGCTCGTGAGGCTCACCTACTATGGGTGGAAGCTGGTAAAAATAAACAGGGCCCTTTGTTTGAGTTAAAGAAGAGGGCCAATACGCGGTTTAAATATGCTCTACGTTTTATAAAGAATAATGAGAATGCTATGCGGGCAGACTCTGTTGCTCGTAAATTGCAGGGTAACAGTTATTTTGATTTTTGGAAGGAAATTAAATGTGTTAATGGTAGTAAAACACCTCTTCCGACAAATGTTGAAGGTGTCTCAGGTGATGTAAATATTAGTGAATTGTGGCGTAGTCACTATAAAGATTTGTTCAATTGTGTGCATGGAACAGTGCAAGATAATACTGATGTTGATTTTGATGTAAATATGATTGTCTCCCCAGAGGAAGTTCAAGAAGCTATTAGGCAATTGGATGACAATAAGTCTTGTGGTCTTGATACTATTACAGCTGAACATTTAAAGTTTGCAAGTTTGAAGCTTATGCAATTGCTTTCAATGTGCATTACTGGATTTTTGGTTCATGGTATTTTACCCGATAGTATGATATCTGTTGTTTTGGTGCCAGTCATTAAAGATAAAGCAGGTCGAATTGCTAGTAAAGACAATTATAGACCCATAGCATTGGCAAGTGTCCTGTCCAAGGTGCTCGAAAAGATTTTGCTTCGTAGATTGGAGTTGTATATTCTTACTAAAGATAACCAGTTTGGTTTTAAAGCTAAACATGGTACTGACATGTGTATATTTGCCCTGAAGGAAATTATTGCAAGTTATCACAGCAGGAACTCTTCCTTGTTTTTGTGTTTTCTTGATGCTTCCAAAGCATTTGATCGAATCAACCATGAAAAGTTGTTTAAGAAAATGGCTGATAGAGGTATTCCTAAGTACTTGATTAGGATACTTGTATTTTGGTATGCCCATCAATCTATGATGGTTAGATGGGGAAGTAGTGTCTCTGAACCATTCCATGTTAGTAATGGATTAGACAAGGTGGTATTCTTTCACCCTTTCTATTTAATTTGTACATGGATGGTCTATCCGACAATCTGAATGCTTGTAAAACGGGTTGTGTAGTTGGCAGTACAGTAGTTAATCATTTAATGTATGCCGATGATCTTGTTGTTATCAGCCCTTCAACTGCTGGGTTGCAGAGTCTGCTCAAGATTTGTTCTGATTATGGAGATGATAATGATGTTAAATATAATGCAAAAAAGAGTCATGTTATGATTATTAGATGTAAGGATCACCGTAGATTGGTATTCCCTGATTTTTATTTATGCGGAGCTAAACTCAATGTTTGTACAGAGGTCAGATATCTTGGTCATTTCTTCACTGATGATTTCAGTGATGATAACGATATTAGTCGACAGTGTCGTACATTATATGCTCAAGGGAATATGCTAGTTAGGAAATTTCATATGTGTTCCCCGGATGTGAAGGTGGCATTATTTAGGGTACTGTACACCTTTGTACACTGCACATCTGTGGTGTAATTTTAAGAAGAGCAGTTTGCACAGGCTTACTGTAGCCTATAATGATGCCATGAGAATGCTTCTGAGGGTACCAAGATACTTTAGTGCTAGCCAAATGTTTGCCGAAATAAATGTCCCTGCCTGTCAAGCTGTATTTAAGGAATATATATAAGGAATCTCATGTTCAAATTCATGCATAGAGTGGATGTCTCTGAGAATGGTATTATTAATGTTTTAGTGAATCCCTCATATAGTTGCCTTAGGTACACATCAGGCCTTTGGAAATTTTGGCTTAGTAGCCTGCTGGCTCATGGAGATTGATAACTTTGTGCATGTCCCATGGACTTTTGTGCAGTATAGTTTATTCTTGTTGCTTGTTATTATAGTAAACAAATATACCATGCACTGAGAGCCTCCAGTTGAAATTATGGATTCCGAGGTGACAGGAAAAGCACATGTTCTGAGGGTCGTAGACCCGAAGAACATATAGTGCTTTTTCTGTCACCTCGGAATCCATAATTTCACTAGTGGCTCGAATTAGTGCATGATATATTTGTTTTATATCCTTCGCATAATCATAATCATCGCAAAAATAAATGATTTCAATTAAATTAAAGAAAAATATAAAGAAAAACAAAGCATTGATCATGGAACCATCACTGCACTGACTATGTTCTGTTTGTGACACTGACCCCCTTTGTGCAATAGTCCTAGCGCAGAGCGCGTATTGCGCTATCTTTCCATTCATGGTTCCGCGCCTTAACAACTAATGCGCACCCAAATGCAAAACGCGCGCATCAAAGTGAATAATTAACCTGCTTTACATTACTACACACGTGTAATTGTATGGAGAAACTAGAATTCGTACATTACACATACAGCTAGTGTAGTGCACACCGCGGCCAATTTTCTAATGATGAATTGGTGTCACGACCACAGAAGGACAACGATGCACAATGTGCACCATTGTCGTAATTTTTAAATTTGAATACCGCTACGTTATACATGAAATGCATCTCTAGAATATTCTTTGGAACTTTTTGATATTCACGGGTGAAAATATGCTGTATTTCTTTTTAAATAACTCTTTGAGAAATCTCGTCGAGCATCTTTCGCGAGCTAAAACAAGACCTCTGCTCGCGGGGAAGTTTTATAACACGCATCTCTATGGGCTCAATATGATCACCCGGCGTCTATGACGTCATTCATGGAATAGCATTTACTATTCCATGAATGACGTCACGCATAGCACATTTTTCTCCATGGGCATTACTATGTTTGGTCACATGACGCTATGTAGACCAATCACTGAACAGGATTTCATTCATGTAGGATATAATACATGTTAGTACATTGCCTTGATGAGCCGGGATAGTCATATCATATAGTGGTATGCACTTTATAGTTTTAAGTACTTTAACCTTATACATGCATGTGGTTAATGGTACACAGTAGATTGTAATAAGTATGTTTTTCATACAGTTATAAGTTAGAATATTGTGTTTGTTAGAGTTTAGATTGTAGTTTATATACATAGTCTAGTTCGGTTTATTTTGTTTAATATATTTTTTATAAAATATGTCTTTATTATACTCATGTCTGTATACTTATTTATATTCCACATACTAAGAATCTTGCTCTACGATTGGTCAAAAGTTAATCACGTGATGAAATATAGTTTTGCCCATTCGTTACACTCTGTAGATATCTTGGGTGAAAGTGCGTTGCACTCACTAGATAAAAAGTACTATCTACACTCCGCGGTTGCATGCCATTGAATTGAATACCAATAAGTGGCGCGATAACTCTATGCGCGCGGTTGCATTGAATTGCTGTGGAGAGTGTGTATTCACATTCCGCACTATTCAGCAGACCATACATAGAAGACGACTCCAACACTGCCGTTGTATTGTAGGTATGGTAGTACCGGGTACGGTACCGTCTGCTTCATTTAATACGGGATTTGAATAACCACACACTGCATGCAAAATGCACGGTCAATTCAATGCAACCGCGGATGTGTGTGTGTTGCGCGAATTACAAATGTAATGCGTACTTTGCAATATGTATCGTACACCGCTTGCCATGACTCTGACGTTTAGACTTTAGAACGTTGACTTATGAACTGTTTTAGTGTTTCATCATCATTGATTACAATTTTCTTGGAGTCTGACTTGGAGTTGGAGTTCACTTTCATTTTATATTGGAATAGCCATTGTTGGTAAGTAGATCAAAGTCTAGTAGTGCCGGTAACTGTAGTGTTACTGTTAGTGTTGTTAGAACTAGTCTAGGCCTAGACATTAAAAACAGTTTAAGTTGTCTTTCTCGTAGACCTAGCTACCAGTGAAATGTTTCCAATGTAGAATATAAAGCAAATAATCACCTTTTGGTTTCAGGCAATGGCAAACCATCACTTCCTCGGCAATCTGAATGTATACGCTATCTTTCCTCAGCTTCGCTTCGGAAAGATAGCTACATCCAGATTGCCTCGGAAGTGATAGATTGTGCCATTGCCTTCACCAACGGTAATTATTTGCTTAATATATGCATGTCATGTAACTCGTTTGTTCTATGGACCTCTGCCATGCCATGTGCAGTTGTGTCTGAAATAAAGTTTTGAATTGAATTGAATTGAATTGAATACACTAATACCAATTTTGAATTAGATCCGTCAACCGGTTCTTGAGATATCGCGAGAACGAGGCATTTTTGCATATATATTGAGTCCTGTGACCTTGACCTTTGACCTCATGACCCCTAAAATCTAATCAGATCATTGTCACCCCAATATGTACACTCATACCAAGTTTGAAATTGATCCGTCAACTGGTTCTTGAGATATCGCGAGAACGAAAACGGGACGGACAACCCAAAAACATAATGCCTCCGGCCACTTCGTTGGCGGAGGCATAAAAACCTTCTGAGCTTCTTCTGTGAACGGTGGTGTGATTATGGACAACTTGAACCTTCTCTAGGCTTAACCAGTCTGTCAAACTAGATTAATCTTTGACTGCGCGCAGCTGAAAATGATGCCTCCGCCATTGCGTGATCATATTTATATCAAGCCCAAATTAACATGCACTGAATTAATTCTTCAACTCAATTTTAATAGTAATCTGTCTACCAGATCTGATATATATCACAATTATGAGCTATTTTTGCATGTATATATGAGCCGTGACCTTGCCTTTTGACCTAATGACCCCACAATCTTATAAGTTTATTAGCTCCCCAAGATACAAATAGGTACCAAGTTTGATGGTTATTTGTCAACTGGTTCTTGAGATATTGCAATTACAAGCTATTTTGGCATAACGAGTCATGTGACCTTGACCTTTGACCTCATGACCCTAAAATCTAATGGCTATAATGGCTACCTATGATACATTCAGGTACCAAGTTTGATTGAAATCTGACATTCAGTTCTTGCGATTTTGCAATTACACGCTAATTTAGCATAATATAGTGTGCCCTGCGACCTTTGACCTCATGACCCCAAAATCTAATCAGTTTATTGGCGCCCCAAGATACATGTACATAGAATAGGTTTGGTGAGAATCCATCAATCAGTTCTTGAGATCACGCTATCACAAGCTATTTTTGCATATATAATGAGCCCTGCGACCTTTGACTGCATGACCCAATGACCCCAAGTTTGGTGAGAATCTGTCATTGGTTCTTGAGATACCACGATCACAAGAACGGGACGTACGACGTATGGAGAACCTGAAATTATAATGCCTCTACCTCAGGCTACTTTGTTGCGGAGGCATAAAAAGTGTTGTACTCCCAGTGAGGTATGTTATGGAAGTTCTAGTCCTTGAATCTACACAACAGGAGGCTGATACAAGAGTCATATTCAACACGCTCTACAGTGTCCAGATGCAGGAGTCGTTATTCATACCAATGTCACTGACATCATAACCATATTATATTATCATGGTTCAATACATCTCACCGATCTCCCAGAGCTGTGGGTGAGGAATGAGGGCAGCCAAGAATAGGAATATACTGGCAATGAAAGATTTTGCTAAAAACCATGCCGATGCAATAACAGATGACATGATCACTAAATCATGATACTTCACCATGTGTACACCACAGAGGCTGACCAGTTTTCTATTCTTGGAAAATTAAGAGCTTAGGAGTTATTGAACAACGAATTGCACAACTCTTGTAGCCACTGCCTCCTACAGAGGACGTTTCTCCTGCACCTGAAACAAGCTGCTTATGCCATCGTCAAGAGTGCGCACATTGCCAAGCCAAACATTCCTTCGTGTACAGAGTTTGGATGATCCCTGAATGATGACAAAGCAGTTCTAGTGTCATCTACACAGCAAGCCTGAACAGCAATATCATGTGGAGGTGTCAAAGGGTTGAACTGTTCCTGCTTGAAGAAGGCGGTTCCATGTTTCTGAAGTCAGCAATAGATTTGCATAACATTCGGTTATTGCAAATATATGATCTAGTTTCCCTCTAAAACTCTTCACATATAGGTGCGTCACGAACAAACCTCTTTTCAAAGATTTTTAGTTTAGAGTTCAAAGTACATTGAACATCAACATCAATCATTTTCTGTTTGAGTACCTTTATTAACACGCTAGCGCATTTAGGCATGAAAGTGTATTTGCATGCGCACAAGTGTTCTCTTGGCTGCCTCTGAGCACTGGGTTGTCATGGAGGCAAAACAACTCTTCTGTAAACGTTTGCCGATTCCTAATTTACATATTTTTAACGTGCCCTATGAGATCACATGCATATCAGCAATTTAATATACCACCCTTGGCAGGGCAAAAAAGTTTGTTACCCCTGACAAAAAAGTTACTATACAAAAGTACTATACCTCTCTGGGCGGTATGGGAGAAATTATATTTGGAACATGTGACGGTATTTTGACCAATCTCATGGCTAGAACAGTCTTATGAGGGATATAAATGTTATTATACAGTGTGTCCCAGATAAAACGAAACTGGATTTCATGGCAGAATTTTTCTGTCAAAATGAATCATTTCTTTGATGAGATAACTGATATATATACAGTTAACAACACAATTATTCATACCCCTAGTGGAATTTCAGTTTTTTATGTTTTTCGGAAAAACGACAGATGGACACGTACTATTTTGGCCGTAGTTGGATAGCTTTAGTTGAAAGGTAAAAATTCAGAATGGTTTTTGTATAACCTCATTTGCATAACAAAGAGCATACTGCTTTGTTTGTATTTTGACTTGCTCAAAATTATTCATACCCTTTGTCAATAAAACTATAAAAGACAATATCACACTCAATATTCAATTGCAAAGCCTTTGTTCTTGATCACAGCATCCAGGCGGTTTCTGTAGCTGTTCACGAGGGTTTGGCAGAGCTCCACATAACTGTTGGCCCACTCTTCCTTGGCGAAGACCTCTAGTTCTGTCAGGTTGGAGGGCCTGCGGGCATGCACCCTAGCCTTGACGGTTTTCCACAGATTTTCAATGGGATTCAAGTCCGGGCTTTGACTTGGCCATTGTTGCACCTCCACGCTGTTATCCTGGAAACATTTCCTGACTGCCTTTGCTTTATGTTTAGGATCGTTGTCCTGTTGGTATGTCCAGTATGGGCCGATATGGAGATATTCTGCAGACTGCCTGATGTTGTCTTCCAGAATTTGGATGTTCTGCTCCTTCTTCATTTAATGCCTTCTACCTTTATATAAAGACTGCCAGGTCCACTTGCAGAGAAACAACCCCAAAGCATGATGCTCCCACCACAAAACTTCACGGTTGGCACAGATTGGGCGAGATGGGCACCAAGGTTTCAGCGCAGACTATACACCGCACACTGCACAAGGAAGGGCTACATGGTTGTCGTCCAAGGAAGACCCCTCTCCTCACTCAGAAGTATCGTAAAACGCGACTTACATTTGCCAGAGAGCACCGAGACAAGGATCAAAATTTCTGGTCATCAGTTCTATGGTCAGACAAGACAAAGATGGAGCTTTTTGGCCACAGGGATGTTTCCTTCGTTTGGCGCAAGAAAGGCGAGGCATACAACCCAAAGAACACTGTGCCAACCGTGAAGTTTGGTGGTGGGAGCATCATGCTTTGGGGTTGTTTCTCTGCAAGTTTGCCCGGGAAGTTGGCCTGGCAGTCTTATAAAGGTAGAAGGCATAATGAAGAAGGAGCAGTACATCCAAATTCTGGAAGACAACATCAGGCAGTCTGCAGAAAATCTCCATATCGGCCCATACTGGACATACCAACAGGACAACGATCCTAAACATAAAGCAAAGGCAGTCAAGAAATGTTTCCAGGATAACAGCGTGGAGGTGCTACAATGGCCAAGTCAAAGCCCGGACCCGAATCCCATTGAAAACCTGTGGAAAACCATCAATGCTAGGGTGCATGCCCGCAGGCCCTCCAACCTGACAGAACTAGAGGTCTTCGCCACTGAAGATTGGGCCAAAATTCCTGTGGATCTCTGCCAAACCCTCGTGAACAGCTACAGAAACTGCCTGGATGCTGTGATCAAGAACAAAGGCTTTTTAAATGACTATTGACTGTGATATTGTCTTTTATAGTTTTTATTGACAAAGGGTATGAATAATTTTGAGCAAGTCAAAATACAAACAAAGCAGTATGCTCTTTGTTATGCAAATGAGGTTATACAAAAGCCATTCTGAATTTTTACCTTTCAACTAAAGCTATCCAACTACGGCCAAAATAGTACGTGTCCATCTGTCGTTTTTCCGAAAAACATAAAAAACTGAAATTCCACTAGGGGTATGAATAATTGTGTTGTTAACTGTACATGAATAAAAAGCCCTGTTTCTCTTCTTTCATTTGATGTACAATTTATGGCACATAATTCACGCATGACTGAATTAGAACAATGGAAATTGGTGTTACCAAAATTCCAGGTTTGAGTGAGTTTTTAGGGTAGTAAACGTACTTATTTTGAAAAAAGGACAAACACTGCATAAAAATTCATATTTTTATCTTTTATATGACACCTCATGATTAAAAAATAAAGGATTTATGCCAGAGAACGAGTACAATAAAAAAAATGCTTGATTTCAGCCCAAATGAATAACTTTCCTGATCTAGCATGTTTCCCATGTTTTCCCTGATCCCCATGTTTGTGTAAATTCACTCATGCATCAAGTCCATTGTCAGCTGCTAAGTCAGGAAAGCTGAGCGACTTCTTACTCAACTATCTACACATTTGGGCAGAAATCAGGCATGTTTTCATTGCACTTGTTCTCTGGCATACATCGTTTATTTTTGTGCATGAGGTGTCATATAAAAGATAAAAATATGAATTTGTATACAGTGTTTGTCCTTTTTCAAAATAAGTATGTTTACTACCCTAAAAACTCACCCCAAAAACTCACCAAACTCGCATTTTCTGCGTGCAAATGGAATTTGGGTAACACCAATTTCCATTGTTTTAATTCAGTCATGCGTGAATTATATGCCATAAGTTGTGCATCAAATGAAAGAAGAGAAACGGAGCTTTTCATATATGTATATCTTATCAAAGAAATGATTCATTATGACAGAAAATTTCTGCCATGAAATCCGGTTTAGTTTTTTCTGGGACACTCTGTATACCGATATCCTCACAATAAATACTATGAAGAAATACCTATTCCAGTTCTGTATTTGGAAGTACAAAAATCAGACTGACAAAGATCGGACTTAGCATTGCATTTGTATCAATCAAATCTACAAAGTCAGAACACCTTTCCCAGCTGAGTAAACAGAAATCTTGCCACCCTTAATAGCATTTAGGTACTGGGCATAACATTTGGGGTCATTTGGTCATGTAAGTCTACAAGCAGTACTTCATAGTTTTAAACCATGGTTTACATCAAGTTTAACCTCCTTTGTGAATTCCAGCCTGAGAGTTGAAACATCCTATTCCTACCTGTTCTGGACTCATGTAGAGTTTGGTCCCCACTTCATTTGTGTGGAGCTGGAGTCCCCCAGATGTGTCGTCTTCATCCTCTGCATCTTCTATACCGGTGTCCATGACCGTCACAAGACCAAAGTCTCCTACCTTAACCTTCCCGTCTATAGAGAAGAAAATGTTGGCAGGCTGGGGGGGGGGGGGGGTGGAGGTGTGAATGGAAAGAGAGGACCATCATTTAGTTAAAGTGCAAATTTTCTTTGCTATCCATTATCTAGCTAACTTTTCGTTATTAACATAATCATCTTCATCATCATCATCTTTTTCTTCCACATCATCATCATCATCATTGTCATTTCCTTCTCTGTCATCAAAATGATCATTACCATCATTATCATTACCACCACCACATCCAGTATCGTCATCATCAGCATAATTTACATACCTTGAGATCTCTGTGGATCATGCCACAGCCATGGATGTAGCTGCATGCCTCCAGGATCTGGTCGAAGATGTGCAGCACCTTGTTCCTGTCCCTGGACAGCGTGTTGGTGCTCAGCCAGTCCTTCAGCGTCTCCTTCTGGCACAGCTGCATCTGGATGTACAGGTAGATCCAGGGCACCTGGGCAACAGGTGGCCCTCTGCTCCTCCTTGACGTTGACAGCTGTAGGTCATTATCACGCGTAGAGCGACTGTTGTTTGAATTGGCACCGTCTCCCGTGTCATCCCCATCATTGATATTCTGCGCCCCGCTATCTGTAGCAGCTTCCGAGGCATCTGAGCTTGCTGATGCTTCAGAGGTGTTTTCTGAATCCCCCCGGTTATCGCTGAATCCAGAGTTTTCAAAGACAATCTCGAACGAATCGCTGTTATCTCCACTCAGACTGTCTGTGCTAGTACTAGTCGTGCCACCAGTCTGCTGTCCAATGTTCCTTACTAGATTGTTAAAGAGGGCTTGTGTACCCACAGATGATAACAGGTCATTACTAGTTAGACTGAAAAAGAAGAATAGAGTTATACAACAAATTAATATATGAGGAAAGTGTAATTCTGCAGTCACAACACATTTTACATACACTTCAGAAAATCTTTTGTACACACAAACAACAAAAATCACACCTGCAGTCATTTGTCAATTACCAAATTATACAAAACAAATGTTCAAACATATTTAGGAACACCTTTCATGAAAATGAGAATAATTCCACTCCAAGTGCTCCCATACTTGGACATTTTAATTTAAAACAAATTATTTGTCCTCAAAGAGCCCCACAAGAATCTCTGGGCCGTCTCCATAAAATAACACTTGGTACTGCCATGGCCAGTTCACATAAGTTATATATAAACAACACAATATTCCAACCATGAAACTCACTATTCTCCGACCAGGGGCGTATCCCTGGATTCCTGCCAGCCCACAGGGGGCTCTTCCAGCCAGGAGTTGAAGTAGCGCACAATCCCGGGATGATCCAAGATGGCTAGAGTCCTAGCTTCTCTAAGTACCTTTTCTCTTGCCTCCTCTCTATTTATAATGGTATATAACAGGAAGTCTGTTATTCTTTTGTTCTATGAAATATTTTCATTTGATTTTGATATAATTATTGTATGTAACATTTTCTATAAGTATTAGTCTATGAATACTGTATTTTTCTCTTTGTTATTGTAAAGCGCATTGATATGCAGTTATTGTAATGAAATGCGCTCTATAAGAACCAGTTATTATTATTATTATTATTATTTAACATTATTTTTAATATGGTTCACACATGCTGTAGATTTTATAAATAAAGAAACAAACTGATTTTGTTTGAGTTGCAGAGGGTTAGAGTGATCCAATACTTGCTGCTACTATATCACACACTGGATATAGGGTTTTGTTAAATATATACACATGAGTGAATAGATGAAATTTAAACATTTAAAAATAAGTAAAGTTAACCAAAGATTGCAAGAAGAGATACTAACCTGTTCGGTAGTTTTATCCTCTTGACTGCATAGATATTCTTATCAATCTTATTTTTGGCTTGGAACACAATTCCAAAACCTCCCTTTCCAATGCACTCCATAATGTCAAATTCACTATGAAATCTAGCAAAAAAAGGAAAATAAGACAGACCTGCATGTGACAAAGTCTAAACAATACAACATCTTTGATTATGAGGTCATGGTACAATCAGATAGTTTTTACAAAGCGTGCTTGTTTCAAAGAAGGCGATTGTGAGGAAAATAATTTGTATGAAAGGTACATCTCACTTTAATATGTATGAGTGGACTGGTCGTGAAAATACTTGAGCTAGTGTCAATGGAGAAGGAATGTTTACTAAAACTATAAAGCCAACTTCAGCTAAAATATCAATAAATATATCAGATTGGAATAAATGTGGACCCCACATTTATACAATAATTTAAGAACAATATTCATATCATGCCTACACATTTTTAAAAATATACCAAAGAGGTTTTTAAATAGTTGTTCATGATCTCTCTTTTGAATCATTATTTTAACAAAACATCACATCACAAATGGTTGAAACAAATATATTTTTAGAGGGTGCCCTCTTGTGTTTTAATGGCTACTTTTGAAAATGATAACAGCCTTGTACATTAACTTGGCCGTTTGAAAGTTTTTCTACCTTTCGGGCATAGTGGAGTTATACCTATTAGTTTGTTATGATTTGGTGCAAGTTTTGATTACTAAAATTTAGTTTGACCAGAACTGCTCCATCTTTTTAAAGGGGACCACCAGGCAAAGAACAACACATAATCATATGTTTTGGTACTGTTTTGTGATATCAAATAGATACCCAACATTTCCCAAAGGGTTGTGTAATTGAAAGATTAAACGAGAACTTGTTTGAGATTTAATCTCAATTATATAAGTAAAATGAGGGTTTACGTTAACTAAGATCCCGTCAGTGCGCATGCGTGATCCGCCAATATTCGTAGATAGCCTAGGATGTGCCTGCTGAACCAAGGCAGAAAGATTACGAGAACTCTAATTAGTACCCAACATCAGGGAGGGTAAGGGAGGGACGTAAACCCTCATTTTATATTACTTGGGTCATTCCGTGTCAATTCAACCAATCGATAACACCTTACCTTCTTCAATTTTGCTCATATTTGGTTTTTAAGGTTATTTTGGCTGAAAAAGCCGAAATTTCAAATATGAGCGCAATCGGACGTACGGTTTTCGCGTTACGACACGCCCATTTTTACAGATTTTCGCTAAAACGGCCATGCCCAGCAATACGAAAACGACCATATCTCTGTAACCCCTGGGCCAAATATGTTGAAATTGGTGTCTATGGAAAGCCAATTTCATGAGAGATCCATTTTTAAAGTCATTTTTTATGTAGGAGCAACTTGAAATGTATTGACCTTTTGACCTTTACTTTGACCTTGTGGGACAGGTGACGCGAAGATTATTTTCGTTCAAAATCGTACCCCTACATGTTTTCTACATAATATCAAAAAATTAGAGTTACATTTTTCTAAGTACAGGTGTTCAGTGCAAATAATGTATTTGTATACAATGTACGTATTGTATATATGGGCCATTCAGTATGGTTATGCATACAATGTGTGGATACAAATTTGTATCTACCCAAATACGGCTAGTTCTGGGGACCAAAGTCCAAACAATTTAATTGAATGTATTGAGCACCTTAAGGTGCCCCTACATGTGATCTGCCTCCGAGTTACTTTCCCGTTAAATGGGAAACTAATAACATATCTATGTATGTTTACTCATGCATAATTCACAAATAATGATTTATGCTGCCTTGTTGCTATCGGAGGGCTTACATGTATTATATCATTATCAATACGGGGCAGTACATGTACTTTGTTCACATAGGAACAAAACAATTGAATGTCACAGTACCTAGTAGGTACCGTTACATACCATAAGCTATAGTTTGTAAAGTATAGGCCATTCTATCAGCCACCTGTGCGTATTTAAACTGAGGTTGATATGTAGCATTCCAGCCCACTGGCATGGACGCAATGCAAGCTCCGATTTCGGGCTCATGAGGGCGAATAACGATATCACATTGTGTCATTTTTTAATAAATAAAGGCCAACATTGAATGTTTGCATTAAGTTTTACAATGTTCGCTCTCTCCAAATAGAGTATGATTGAAGAGAGGTCCACACTTTGGCCTGCTGGAGAATCAAAAGGATCTTCCAGATAACCTTGGCAACGTGCCTCATTGAGGGCTCCAAACTGTTAATACATATATATCGTCAAAGCCATTCTCTTTTGAGCGCTTTTCATTTAAATGTCTAAATATCATAATTCAATATTCAAAATGAGGCCAATGAATATAATTTATTTAGTGGGATGTGTATCCGATTTCCCAGGGTGGATAAACCCGAGATGCACAAGGATGTCAGAAGTAGCGTAATACTTATAATAGCTTCCTTGAGTTGTTGTAATCATCCCCAATAATCAGGATTGTGTTTTCCAGGCATTTCCCGACATGACACGACCAGCTTGAGAAAACTGGTTTTGCAACTTGTACATATACTTGGTGATGTACCAGAGCCATTGGATAGGGCTAAAATTGCCAGCATTAATCACAGAAATTAAATTTGAGGTAGAAATTATCCTCATGGGTAGCCCGACACTAAATGCGTCAAGAAGGTTGAATGATGCTAGACAATTTTCAGGGGTTACAAGATCCAGCACCAAGTGCATGTAGACCGTGTGGATAATATCCATTTAAAATGCAGATGACATAAAGTTAGTCAATACTAAAAGAATCATTGAGGTTTAAAGCGTACCCCATCCTTGTTTAGTCTATTATACTAGTACAAGTATTAGATCTGAATCGCCCACTTCTATCTTGGCAGGGCACAATAACATTCAATTATAGAGGCTATTAATAACCTCTTGTATGAATTCAGCATTACGCTTCTTCTATATTGTTAGAACGTTCATGAAGGATAGAATTTTCCACACTGGAAACTCAATCTAGCATCCCATGTCTAGTAACATAGGAGTCTGTAATTCTTGCCAGTTTTCTGACAACCTCATTCGACCCAAAACTTGGGATTTATTAGCATTTGACAATTTGAGTTCATTTGAATAGATTCAGATTAATCCACTTGCCTTGTCTGAATTTGGAGTTCTATTTCTCCCCTGCATGCTGGCCTACGGGCCAACTCTTGGCACCTGGCACTAGCATCTGCGACGGGCTTAACTAAATTTAGCCTGTGACCGAGTGTGTGGAGGTAGTCTGACCCTCCTTCTGTGTGTACCCAAAAAAGGGCCCATTATTCAATCACTCCTGACATTGGCCTGGTATAGCCTACACGGCCGGCCATGGGCTTGGCTCTGCAAGTCCAAGCGGATATTCCAATGAATTTATAGTCGTGTAATGTCCCCGGTAGGGATGGGAGGCGAGGCGGTGTTTGAAATTACCGATCATACTCATTATCACTGTAGCTGGTAATGCACGTTGCAAACGTGCGTAACTCTTACATCCAAGTCTGGTTGTATTATTTCTTTTCGCAGACATTTTCAATTTTAAAGAGTTCAAGTATGAATTGCCATAGAGCGATTCAATGCTTAGGGCCATCTAATCGATGTGTATCAGCTGTATACCGCAGCCCATATATAATGGAGCGACCACAACAGTATAGCATTGGCGCCACCAAGCTAGTATCTACATCATATTACATGTATGTAAATTCAAGTCACGACATTCGTGGCTGTACATTATTGCCTCCATAATCTGATTATCTGACTGACAATATCAAGTTCTATTATTTGTATAGCGCATAAGAATGTCATTCTCTATCTATGCGCTTGCTTGGATATGGATATAAGCAGAGAATCTTCATAAAACAAGTGTCACCGTGGTCACCTCGAGTAGGTGTGACATAAATAAAAGAGTAGACAAGCTACTTCTTATTCAACAAAACTTATAATAGATTCTCAAATATATCCGATACTAAATGCCATATTGCAAAATTGCAGCGATAGAGGAATGACAACTCTTCCAAGTTTGTCTAAAATATACCACTTATAAGCCCGGTGGGCGGTATGTCATTCATGATTGAATGATAGCTCGAAATAGATATTTATCTTTGACGGGCGCTAACCCCCGAGGGGCAGCGGACGGGCGAGAGCAGCCTTAGCATCGGCAGCGGAAGGTCTGCAATTCACGCTACACTACTAGAACTAGTGCTTCCATACCTAGTTTATAACTGAACGGAGATAATGAATCAAACATTTCCCTTTACTTTTAAATTCTCTTCCTCCGAGACGGCGCCCGCTTCGGTAGCATCCGCGGGTGGACCGTAAAAATCCATGAGTCCGGTGGGCGGTATGTCATTCCCGTGGTCGAACGGAGGCCGTTGCACATACATGTAGTCTTCCTCGCCGGTAGCCCCCGCGGAGCCGCGAGACAAAGACGGGCGTGAGCTGCCGATGACAGCCGTAGCATTAGCAGCGCTGCTGTCCCAAGGAAAAAGGCAGTATCTACACGATTCAGCGTTTTCTAGAAACTGAGATATTGACCCTTTTGTGTTTTTGCCACAGCCGCTCGGAAATAATAAACTTGTGAAGATATCTTAAGTGTGTGATTAAAGGCTATATAGGTGTCTATTTTTCTTCATACATGAACAATTGAATTTTCCGTTTAATTTTGAGATTTTCATGAAAATGTAGATACTTTGGGAAATCCATGGTTCGTGACCGATTTCCCCAAGGAAAAAAGCAGTATCTACATAGAAATTCGGAGGGTGTTAAATTATGCCTTACGTTATGGATAAAACAATCAAAAATGTTTCGGATATATTCTGTATGTACTATTAACATACTTTAAAGGGAAAAAAGTTTGATTAATTAAAAAGCGCCCTCTCTAGGCGAGTCACACTTTTCTTTAAAAAGGGACTTATTGGCCCATATTTCCGCAATGAAAGAAAATACGAAGCATGAATTGTATTCATTAACCACGCACATTTGTTATAAAAGTGTATAAGTTAGTGTTAAAACAAAACTTTGAAATGATAAAGAGCGCCCTCTCTTATCAAGTCTTAAGTTACTTTAAATATGGAATAATGCATGGGCGTCGATACTTACGTAATACCCATTCATCAGGGGGGGATGGATGAATGGATCATCCCCCCCTGATTAATGGGTATCAATGACAGATCGACGCCCGTGGAATAATGCATGTTACATGCTCCCAACACGGTGCGTGATCGATTTCCCCAAGGAAAAACGCAGTATCTACATAGAAATTTGGAGGGTGATGAATTATGCCTTATGTTATGGATAAAACAATTCTTACTAATCCATGCTGGCACTGAAGAGCTTAATTTAGTTGAAGATTAGGACTGCATTACTGTACATACATGATTCAATTGCATGTATGTATGCGTTAAAATCACATGCCATTAACACACTGCACAGCATCATATGCCGTGCGCAGTCAGTCTGTGCATTGTGTGAATGTGGCAGAGGTACACGCACTTTCATGCATACTTGAATAGCCTTTGTCACAAACTCTGCGCTTTATAGAAGAATGTTGGTCGTATTGCAAAATGCAGTTATATGTTAAATTTGCTTCAATATTTTGTGCTTCGCAATTCATATAAGTAGTGAAATTTGTTCATACAAGATATAATTATTATAAATGCGCATTATTCATATTGTCTGCTTATAAATAATTGGTTTGTCTTGTGGCGAGACTAGCTGTGTAGATACTGCTTTTTTCCTTGGGGAAAGTGGAGGTTGACTGTAGATACTGCGTTTGAGGGTTGGGAAAAAATGGTGTTCCCAAATTTGTTTCAGAAAACTGAATGTATCACATGAAAGAGCATTGTTTATTGAGTATTTTTCTGCAAAAAAGTGAAAATCAACAAAAATGTCAGATACTGCTTTTTTCCTTGGGAGGGCAGAGCGGGCAACGCCTCAACCACTCGCGCGAGAAGCGCTTCCATTTTATCAAGTCTTTTATTGAATGTAGATAAGGGAATCGTTGATTTCCCTTTCTGCTTGGGATTAGAGTCATTACTTTTCCCCGTCTCGCTCATTGCCTTTGGCTCCGAGTCCGACTTTGTTTTAGCTTTCCCCGGCCCACTCCTGCTGACTTTGCCAGCCGTGACTTGCCACTGGAGTTGGGAAATTTTTTTTTTCCGTCAGAGCACGTGGCTCCCGCGCCACCAGGCGGTGCCTGGGGTGGAGGCGCGGACGGAGGACACGCAGCGGTGCTGCTATCCATTTGAGACAATACAATTCTATCGTTAAAATATCACTTCAGAAGGGCGTGATTTATAAAAATAAGCGTCTCAAAATTATCAGTAAATGTCAAAGATGAAACTAATAACGTTTTTTACCTTTGAAATTCGGGGATTGCGCGGATAATAATGTCTGATTTCTGGAGCCAGAAAGCGTGTCCTTTCGCTCAAAATAACACGCGACTAACGAATTGGCGGATCACGCATGCGCACTGACGGGATCTCAGTTAACGTAATCCCGAAATTGGTATTACGTCGTATAATTCATAAACAAAGCAATTAATTTCCACCATATACGGAACTACTATTATTTCCTGGTTCCGTATGGGCCACACATTTGTGAGTGCGCCAATTCTATTCACGCGTACGTTTGGAAACAATAGAATCCTGGACGATTCGTTCGCTCTGGACAAAGTAGTCTTCGTACATGCATCCCCATGAACGCATGCTTTAGAATGGTGATGCGTTTTCCAATTATTTTTTGAGCTTGTTGATGGAATGGACTACTGAAGATGTTACCTATCATTTATAAGAGCATTATTTTTGGGTGGTGGTACCCTTTTCAAAGAGTGTTGATGTGAGAGTTAGCAAGTTAGCAGAAGAGGTTATGAATGTTTACCTTGAATTAAACTCTGCAGAAGAGGTATTCTGAGAACTGTTAGAAGCCTCTACATTATTTGTCTCCTCAGGTGCTTTCATCTCCCGCCTTTGTCTCCTGCGTTTCAGGACGCGGTACATATATATTCCCATGGGAAACATGATGCAACTGGTCAGAATGTCTTTCCTGTAGATCAAAATAGAGAGTATCATTGTTATCATTATCATTACCCCAGTCATTGGATACACACGGCAATCAATCCAGGGCCCCGTTGCAGAAAGAATATCGGTCGTAACTTTACGGTCGATTTATCGATCTTAAGTTTATATCAATTTCAAATGTCCGTTGCAGAAAGGAGGATTATAATCGATCGTAAGTGGATTTGACTTGCGCACGATTTCTTTAGAAAATGCCATTTAAAACATAATTCAACACGGCTGGGATAAAGACAACGACTCATTACCGCGAAATGTTTGCCAATTCAGCGTATTTCCAGCGGAATTTGGCTTGTTGTTATAACATGAGACGCGGCAGACAAATCTAATTTTTCTTCCAGTCCTGCTTCGAGTAGTGAGCGGTAAGTCCACATTTGACCCCTTTTACAAAGAAAAATGTCACCGGCAATGATATGAAATGTAAACTTACCTTATTATATTGCTATATAATTATCATAAATGTTGTGCATTTTGTGTAGAATCGTAATTATCCTAGCATAATGGTAGCTCGTACTCACAAACTGCGGTGTTATTATTATAGTGTTACCCCATGTACTTGAATCCATGTCAGTGATTTATTACACGGTATTAAACTATACCATTTCCATTACATCCAAACTCAAAATTATGGTCTCATTTTATACTGGAAAATCTGTACTTAAATATCAGAGGCAGCCCTGAGACCCGTTTAAATTGATTCTTTGTAGAGTTTGTAGTTGATGTATACTGTCTATCTTTCAATTTGCCAAATATGACAAATTGTCCTACAACTTAGACTCTTAGTGTATAGTCTATAGACTAGTTGTCTAGTATAGTCTATACAAAAACAAAAGTTAACAAACAAACTTAAAACAAAACTGAAATTAAAAAGGAAATTAAAGGTATGCATGCCATGGCCGCCAAGGGCAAGGCAAAGATATGAAATGTAAAGTTACGTTCCCCATTCATGAGAATTTACTGGCAGGTAATGTTCCCGGGGGGGGGGGGGGGGGGGGGGGGGGTCTGTCCTCATAGAAAGGGGGGTATCATGCGTGACCAAGGAGTTGCCAAAAGCACCCTAAACGAGTATTTGCGTGGTGCAAAAAATACACCCTAAGCAAGTATGATTATTCTTGGTTACGCATGATACCCCCCTTTCAATAAGGACAGACCCCCCTGGGGTAATGTTTAGTAAAATTAAATATAATAGAGGACAAAATTACAAAATTAGCCTCCTGTGGGTCCATGCAGTCTCTTGTTCAAATTCATGTGGTAATTTGCACTCTTACTGTACAATTCCATAGTGGTACAGCACCATATAGGGGAAGAGAGGCAGAATTAATAGAATGGACATGGCTGATGACATGAAATGAGGAAAGCGAAAGAGAGAGAAGGATATGACGGAGCCTTTGCCTTGGAGGAAGCTGTCGAGCCACTGGTGTCGCCCCCAAGGCCAAGCCACAGCTCAGCTACGGGATAGGTGAGAACCTGATGATGCATGATGTTTCACAAAATGTTTTTTTTAACAAACACCGAAGCATAATATTTGTCTTTGATAGTCATGACTTTAGTTTGTAGTTCATTACACATCTACAAAGTATATGGTCCACTTGGGTGGACCATTTACACGCAATATATGGTAATACACGGAAGATTACCGTACTGCCTATTCATACACTGTATAGTTCATCAGTTGAACGTTGTGTGTTAGGATGCATCGGTAATGAAAACAGACGGGAAACAACCCTTTTTTCTACATTTTGCAATCTTCAAAACAACAAAGTCGATCATTATTATCAAAGTATATGACTTAGGGATCACATAAACGAAAGGTTTTTTTTGCATTTGCTGATAAATTTAGGGAGAAATCGGCGGGCAAGAATTGTTTGTGTTGGATAGTGCAGCAGGTGGAAGAGGTTGATCTCCCACACAATGCTATAAACAATGTACCTATGTGTGGTTCATTAAGAATAATGGACATGAATATAGCCTATTTTCATGTCCATTATTAAGTAGGTCACTTGCTAAAAGTTAATTGACCAGAACGTCAATGACGTAGCGCTCATCCGCCATCTCGCAACATCAAATATCGCAAATTTCATGTGGTACACTTTTCAACTGGTCAAAAAATAAAAATTTGATGCCCTGGAAGGGACATGGGAAAAAATAAAAAAATAAAAAAATAAATTTAAAAAATAAAAATAAAAATAAAAATAAAAATAAATAAAATAAAAAACAAAAACAAACAAAACAAACAAACAAACAAACAAAAAATAAAATAAAATAAAAACAATAAAAATAAAAATAGAAAAATAAATTTAAATTAAATTTTAAAAAATTAAAAAAATAAAAAAATAAAAAATTTACCATAATTAATGAATGGAGAAAAATTTCAAAATTCTGTGTAGAAGTTTAGTGTACCAAAGTTAGCTCTACTAGATAAAGCAAACCAAATCAAAATCGGTCGAGAAATGAAGGAAAAGAAGCATTTTTTGTGATTTCGAATAATTTGAATAAATTACCATAGATAATGAATTTCATGAATCTGTATAGAAGTTTGAAATCCCCCTCTTAGCCCTATCTTATGAAACCTAGCCCTATTAGATAAACCAAACAGAATGAAAATCGGTCGAGAAATGAAGGAGAAGAAGCATTTTTTGTGATTTCTGGAATAAATTTGCATAAATTACCATAATTAATTAATGGAGAAAAATTTCAAAATTCTGTGTAGAAGTTTAGTGTACCAAAGTTAGCTCTACCAGATAAAGCAAACCAAATCAAAATCGGTCGAGAAATGAAGGAGAAGAAGCATTTTTTGTGATTTTTGGAATAAATTTGCATAAATTACCATAATTAATTAATGGAGAAAAATTTCAAAATTCTGTGTAGAAGTTTAGTGTACCAAAGTTAGCTCTACCAGATAAAGCAAACCAAATCAAAATCGGTCGAGAAATGAAGGAGAAGAAGCATTTTTTGTGATTTTTGGAATAAATTTGCATAAATTACCATAATTAATTAATGGAGACAAATTTCAAAATTCTGTGTAGAAGTTTAGTGTACCAAAGTTAGCTCTACCAGATAAAGCAAACCAAATCAAAATCGGTCAAGAAATGAAGGAGGAGAAGCATTTTTTGTGATTTCGAATAAATTTGCATAAATTAGCATATATAATGAATTTCACGATTCTGTGTAGAAGTTTTAAATCCCCCTCCTAGCCCTATCTTATGAAACAATCAGAATCAAAATCGGTTGAAAAATAACGAAGAAGAAGCATTTTGAAAATTGTGGACGGACGGACGGACGGACGGACGGAAGGACGGACGGACGGAAGGACGGACGGACGGACGCCGGACGCAACGCCATGGCATAAGCTCATCGGGCCCTTCGGGCCGGATGAGCTAAAAAAATGATTTTGTTGCTCAAATTTAAAATGCTTTATTATTATGGCATTCTTTACAAAGTCAACGTGCAAACATGTAAATGACTTAATTAATCTCTGTGGGCTCGTTTTCAAATATAATGCTGGTTTATGAAATGTCATTGATTACTTATCCCTGGATCATTCCAATTGCAGGTGAGCAGGTGAGCATAGATTGGATATGATGTGACCGAAAACAAATGCTTTTAATTGGTATTTTTTCTCTGTGACAGCTTGTACCGTGACATTTTAAGGTGATACGTGCAAGACATCGACTGTTGGAACAAGACTTATAAATCTGAATGATGAAACTGTGTGTCATTGAATATAGCTTAGGGAACTACACTGTGTATTTTTACAATCTATTGAATGCAACTTTTTTTTTTTTTTCATGTTTTGTATTATATTTCAGCTCATCAAGCAGCCTCTTGTGTCTGCAGTAGACGCCTGGATTTGCGGGGCTGCCTAGCAGATAGAAGACCACGACAGACGGGATCCGCCCAAGCTGGAGAAGGATGACAGAGCAAGACGGTGTGGCAAGATTGGTAGAGCATGTGAGGTCCCAAATTCGAGCCCAAGGTATGCCACCCGGAAGGATGGAAAGGAGTTACTTAGCAATGTCTGCTCCTTGGAGGTTGCCTAGCTGGAATCCTCCCCAGGGAGTGGACAATGTGCACTTTTTGTGCTGACTAGGGTAAAGTGATGCAACGGGAGCGCCGAAAGACGGAACAGGTTTTTGCTTCCAAACAAATTTCTGTCTGCGGGGGGGGGGTAGTCGGGAAGTCGTAAAACTTTTCAAAGCGGAGACCAACCATTTTCGAAGCCAAGAACACGCTTTTTTGCAGTTTTCGAGTCCAAGACCACTCGACCGCTTAAATTTTGTCTCGAGACCATTTCAAATTTGAAAAAAAACCCAAAACGGTCATTTTCGGTCAAAGGGGGGGGGGGGGGGTTTAAACCCCCTAACCCCCCCCCCCCCCCCCTCCCCTGGGTATGCCTATGCGTGCGCTACATTTAAGTAGCCACAATTATTATTAATTGGGGAAAAGGAGTAAAGGACTGGCATAGTCACTAGAGAATGTATTCATTTCACTACAAAATAATAACATTCTATTTGATGGAATGAATCGAAAGTCATGTGTTGTGTACTCTTTTTGGATTAAAAATTTGAAGAATAAAAATACATGCACTTTGTTGGCCTTTTTTATTCTCAGTCAAGTAAAGCATTACCCTTTGTTTTAATACAGGCCTTTACGGTTTAATAGTAAAACCTTAGTACTGTATAATGACCATTGCAGAGTAACAAGAAAAGTTACCACTGTAATTAGTTGCTGGTATAGAAAAGTGGCTGCTGAGAAAAGTTTGACTGGATGTTTGTGTGTGTCTGTGTGTGTGTGTGTTTATGTATGTATATATGTGTATAGTCTGTACTGTATGCATGTATGTATGAAATTATGAATCAATGTGTAACACTGTATGATTATCTGTTTTATGAGGATGAGTTTTATCTGTATTTATGTGCTTGAATGAGTGTGTATGTTGGTATGTTTGCCCATGTTTGTGCCTTGTGAATAATTAATCGTAAGTTACGCCAAAGAAAAATCAGCTGTTAAAGTTACGATCAATTTTAAAACTTACGACCAATAGTTACGATTAATATCAATCGTAACTTCTTTCTGCAACAGGATTGATCGTAAATCTTGGATTGGTCGTAAGTTATGAGCACTAAGGCCATTTACGATCAATTTTGGGACTTACGATCGATCGTAACTCTTTCTGCAACGGGGCCCAGCACACATAGTGAACATTTTCCATTCCCTGTGTCATTACTATAATAACTATACTGTAATAACTACAAATAAATACTAACCCCAAGTATATCCATAGCAACCACATTTCCTCTATCCATCTGGCAGTCTTCTGTTCTCTCTGCGAAAAGTCCTGGGGTATGTAGTCTCCATTATCTGGAATCATTGTGAATTGCTAGAATTGAATTGAACTGGGCCCCGTAACATTAAGATTTACGATTAGTTACAATCAATTGATTGCTTAGTCGTAATGGTACATTTTTATACTACGGGCCCCTGAATTTATTTGCAGACATTTAAAAATGAATGTACACTAAAATGTCAAATAATTAAATTTGTTTACCCAGTATTTCTTAAATACATGTTGACATGTGCAAAAAGCGATGAGTGGTCCAGTGGATAATTACAAATCTGAACACTTCAATAGTAAATATCTTTTTAACAAAAGAGAAATTTGAAAAAAAAACAGAACCTTTCCCATGCTTTTATTAATACAAATACAACAAGGCATGAGGGAACCGCTAGAATTCCAATTGTATTTTGAGGATTTGGACAATGTTACCAAGTCCAACAAATTGTTGTATGAAATATAAGACACTAAATAGGATGAATAGTCCCAGAAAATTTGAGCAAAATCGGTCAAGAAATAAAAAACTATGGCCTTTTGAAAAGAGTCATTTATTCCGACGAGTGGTTCAAATTGGCAACACACTCTGGCAAAGTTGTGGACTACTGTGTACTCCCCGTACATTTTGTACACAAAATTTCAATTTTGTTAAATTGTCTCAAAATTCTGTTTACCCTTCGTTATGAGTTCAACATACTGTATGTTTTGTAGAATGTTTGTATAGATATCATGAGTTGGGGGAATGGAAAAAACTGTAAAAATGGGAACATTTGTGTACAAAACATATGGGGAGAGGTCCACACACTTATCAGAGTGCGTTGCCAATTGCCAAAATCTTCAAAGAGCCATAGTTTTCTTGTTTCTTGCCCGATTATGCTCTAACTTTCAGAGATTATTCCTCCTATTGAAAGCAAAATTTTTGTTTGGGATTCATTGTCCTTTAAAGTCAAGTAATTTAGGCTTGTTTTATTTCATGATTTATGATTTATTCAGACTAAATATTAGGCCTATTTGAACAAATATTTATTTATCAAAACGAAATTATGTTTGATTTAGTCAACAAAGAATAAAATAAGGTGAAATCGCAAGAGGTAATTTTTCAAAAATCACAGAAACTGCTCGCCTTCTGGGCACGGAGCTCGGTACGGACAATAGCCAGCCTGGTGGTTACATAACCCGCCTTTGATGTTGAATGAATAGCTATTGAAAGTTCTGAATAGACCGCCTTTCGTGGAGGTTCGCAGCGAGCAGTTTCTGTGATTTTTGTAAAGTGACCTGTAGCGATTCCATCGCATTTTTCTCTTTTTTGGCAAAAGCAACCTTTCAATTTTTCAGATATGCTTCATAAGGAGAATGATAGCTTATCTGTGTCTAAATATGATTCAATTTGATGCTATGGATTTTAGTGAGCGTCGCTCTGAAGAAGTGATAAGTTTCTTTTGGAACCCAGTTTACATTGAAAACAAGGCGATATATAGCCGTAATGTGTCTCGCCCACTTGCGCGCATTCATGACAACAAAGTTTGGTTACAAACAGATGCAGGTTGGAAAGTTATCAGGCATTATAGAGTATTGCAGGTAAAATTTCACATTTGACCTTTGACCCCAGAATATCATGGAGGCCAATATCTACCAATCAAGTTTGGTTACAAACAGATGCAGGGTTGGACAGTTATCAGCCCTAATAGACTCTTACCCCGAAATGTTCACAATTTACCTCATTTGACCTTTGACCCCAGAATATAATGGAGGTTAAAGGGACTTAGTAACATTGTCCAAATCTTCAAAATCAAATTTAAATTCTAGCGGTTCCCTCATACATTGTTGTATTTGTATTAACAATAAAATCATGGGACAGGTTTCAGTTTTTCAAATTTCCCTTCTGTTACAAAGATATGTACAATTGAAGTTTTCAGATAATAAATTATCCGTTGGATTTTCGAAACCGTGTACAAAGTGAGTGCAGTGAGTTAGTGAATATCACTTTACATTTTTGCTCATTACTCGGCCATATAACATCCATTTAACTTGAAATATTCACACAACACCCAGTGGACATATCAGTCTCCCTCAACCTAAGGTGGGCTCGACAATAATATAGGGCATCTACCAATCAAGTTTGGTTACAAACAGATGTAGGGTTGGAAAGTTATCAACCCTAATAGACTCTTACCCGAAACTTTCACATTTTACCTCATTTGACCTTTGACCTACTTATGTGACATTTGACCCCATAATATCATGGAGGCAAATAAAAGGCATCTAACAATGAAGTTTGGTTACAAACAGATGCAGGGTTGGAAAGTTATTCACATTTGTGTAGGGGTCACGGACGGACGCAATTTGGATCCCTTAGTCTCCCTCCACCTACGGTGGGCTCGAAAAAAAACTAGATGGATCTTCGACTGCGCTCAGTCGAAAATTGTGCCTCCACTATCACGCAATTTTGATATCAAGCCAAAATTAACATGCACTGAATTAATACTGTAAACAATATTGATGGTAATTCATCAACAAGATCTTGAGATATCACAATTACGAGCTATTTTGGCATATACATGTATATTGAGTCCTGTGACCTTGACCTTTGACCTCATAACCCCAAGATTGTAATGCTACATTGGCTCCATAAGATACATTCAGGTATGAAGTGGTTGAAATCTGACATTCATTTGTTAAGTTTTTACAATTACAAGCTATTTTGCATCTTTGAATTCTGTGACCTTGAACTTTGACCTCATGACCCCAAAATTGTATGGCTACATCAGTCCCATAATAAACATAACGTTTGATTGAAATCCGACATTCAGTTCTTGAGATTTTGCCATTACAAGCTAATTTAGCATGTATTTATAGAGTCCTATGACCATGACCTTTGACCTCATGACCCCAAAATTGTTTGGCTTCATTGGCTCCCTAAGATGTACATTCAGGTACCCAAGTTTGATTGATATCTGACATTCGATCTTGAGATTTTGCCATTACAAGCTATTTTTGCATATATATTGCACCCTGTGACTTGACCTTTGACCCCATGGCCCCCCAAATCTAATCAGATCATTGTCACCTCAATATGTACACTCATACCAAGTTTGAAATAGATCAGTCAACCGGTTCTTGAGATATTGCGAGAACGAAAACGGGACGGACGGATGGACAGACAGACAACCCGAAAAAATAATGCCTCCGGCCACTTCATTGGTAGAGGCATAAAAAACCTACCAAATGGATGCAAGTTCCATACAGACACCTCGTTACTCGTTTTACCTCTATCCCTCTCGCTGGCCTCCAGATTCTCCTTGTTCTGTCTCATCGAGGGCATCCTAGAGACCATCGGGGTGGAGACCGTCGGGGTGTTGAAGTAGCGTTTCCACCGCACCTTAAAATACACCAAACTGTCTTGGGTCCCTGCTTGCCGGTCTGTTAGGAAAGCCCATACATCAAATTGCATGCTCTCAGACGGATGGATGTAGAGTTGGCCTTTGTAGCTACCTGTCATTATTCCCAAAATGAAATTAAAGTATAGTAGAACCATGTTATAATGAGTACCTCAGGACCATGACAATTACCTTGTACCAATTATCGCATTATATCACAGTAAAAAAACTGATGGCTACAATGGCTTCCTGGGATAATTCAGGTACCAAATTTGAGTGAAATGTGACATTCAGTTCTTGAGATTTTGCAATTTACAAGTACTTGTATATTACAAATATTGTGCCCTGCAAACTTTGACCTCATGACCCCAAAACCTAACCAGTAATTTTTCACTTCAAGATACATACATGTACCAAGTATGGTGCAAATCCATTAATCACTTCAAGATATCGCGATCAATAGCATTTTTGCAGTAATGAGCCCTGTGACTCAGATCATTGGCACCCCACGATACATACATGAACCAAGTTTGAAGAGAATCGTCAATCGGTTCTTGAGATAACACGATCAAGAGCTATTTTTGCATAGTGAGCCCTTTGACCTCATGACCCTAAAATCTAATCAGATCATTGGCACCCCAAGATACATACATGCACCAAGTTTGGTGAGAATCTGTCGTTCTTGAGATAACGCGATCACGAGCAATTTTTGCATATATAATGTGCCCTGTGACCTTTGACCTCATGACCCCAAAATCTCATCAGATCATTGGCACCCCACGATACATACATGAACCAAGTTTGGTGAGAATCCGTAAATCGGTTCTTGAGATAACGCGATCACGAGAACGGGACGTACGTACATACGTACGGACAACCCGAAAACATAATGCCTCCGGCCACTTCGTTGCGGAGGCATACAAACTGTACCTTGATATGTTATTCCTTCTTAAAAGTTCAAGTTTTGTTGAATCTACCTTTGAAAACAGTAAATTCTAAGCTATTTTGGGGGATAAGAAATTGCGATCGTAACTTGCAATCTATAGAGAGAAAATATGTGCCTTGACTGAAATTAGCCACTCCCAATCCTATTTTAAGTTAAATCTCATTTGTTTCTCTGTAAGTTTTATCTCCCAGTAAGTACAAATAGGGTGGAAAGCCCTTAATTTTTCTGCTTCTGTTAAAGTCATACCTGTAAAGTGTCAGATATTGCACAAAATGACATTTGAGACTTCAATCCTATATCAATATTATTGTAAAATACAATTGAAAGATTTGTGAAAGTTTGAAAGAAAACGAACACTGTTTACCTAGTGAAAAAAACGAATATTGAGTTCATATTTTATCACCGAAATACTGATGGTCTGCCATACAAATTGTCACAGGAATAATTAGCCTTTTGAGATATTCGCACCCGTGTATGTGCAGGCGTAGTACAGAATCCATGGAATTCGCGATCGCTGGGTCCAAAGTTCAATCTCCGGAATGTTCTCACGGGGGGTACGCGTGCTGCAATGTGGACGCAATTAGCTACGACTATTCAAAACCGTTAGCCAACGGTTTTGAAATAATGATTTTCAATGATAATTATCTTCATACCAAAGGGACATTTGAAAAAATCAAACCCTATTTTATTCTTCTCTTACCATAAGCTAAACAACACGGTAGAAGAGAAACAATGAAGCTCCAAGTAATTTTCGTGGATTTGGACACTTTACAGGTATGACTTTAATTAAGTGGTGGAAAGAAGGCAAAATCCTCTCTTTATATCTGTGATAGGGCAACAGGGCTTACCCCTTAGATCCCACACCCAATATCCATTCCAAACCACTGATAAATCACTGTTTTGAATCTTTTGCTAAGTTAATATAAATGTGACTGGTATGGTATGATTCATGAGGAATCAAACAATTTGTTCTAAAACCTAAACCTAATTTTTACATGTGTACCGTCAGTTACCACCCATAGGTAAAATACATGTTTAACGTCAATTAGCCCCAGAGGTCCAGATTTCCCATCGTTTGATCTTTGCTAGGTTGATATCAGTATTAAACATTTCACTAGTATGATATAATTCTTGATGCAATATAAAAACAGTGATAAAATCAGTTTTATGTAAACCCCATAGACAAAGCATTGTAATGTCAGTTACCGTCATGATCACAATAAATTTTTCACAGAATGAATAGAAAATGGACAAAGGTCTCCATTCATTTGTGTATATGTTCTTCTTGATGGACCAAGGTATTAATCCATACCCCAAAAATCATTTTAACAAGTTAAGGACATGAGATATTTCAAACCAATTCCAACTCATGATTTTTCATGTGTTAAGCCTATGGGAAGCGTAACCGTAACGTCAGTTACGTAACTTCAGTTACCGACATGCCTTCAGTAAAGTTAACACAGCATAAAAGGAAACCGAAACCGTGAAAATTAAAACATTTTTGCCGATGCCGGTCGGTTAACCGTCGTGTAACCGTTTCACTACAGCCTTAATAATCATGACGATTAATATGCCATCTTAAAGAGATAATTTCCATTAAAATGGTACCAAATTCAATGATTTTGATCAATGGAAAGGGTGGCAATATTCAATAAAAAGTTAACTTTCAGAAAACTGGTCAACACAGTCATGCACTCGTAAATTAAATGCATTGAGCCATTTTGCAACATTTCACTTCCTGCCTCCCCCCATTCTCTGGGCTACTGCAATCGCCCCAATTGCATAATCACTACACATAATGCACCGTTTGAAAGGTATATAATGAGGCTTTCTTGTGACACCAATTTTGAGTATGCTAATTTAAAAATATGAGAGATATGATCGATCAAACTTGAGTTTCCGAACTTTTTTTGAGGGGTTTAGTTGGAATATTTTTTTGTTTAGATCCTACTTCATTCTTTTTCCTGTTTTTTGCGCCTAATGAATCATTTGAGACTAAAAATAATGATAATATGTTTCCAAACTACCTAGATGTACAATAGATGGTTGCATGAATTTACATTGATTAATTTATCCTTTTGTTTTGAGCTTTAAAAGGCAGGACCTTCCAAAGCGATGTCCAACAAGTCATCATTATGGGTCATTTCTCAGTTGGCTGTACAATTTTCAACCAAAATTGGCACATATGCTCTCTAGGCCATACTTCCTCCAACGTCATTGGCTACATGCCAAACAATGCTTGTGCTTCACCAGGAAGGGGTGTCAACAAGCAATGTCCACTAGTTCGTTGGAACATCGCAGGTTACGGTCTGTAAAATCCTCAGATGTCAGCGAGAGGAGGGTCAATTAAAGCCATGGGAATCTCTAGGACGTCCACGATTTACAACCAGGATAGATTATTGCAAATTGCTTAACCTGTCCCGGAAATGCCAAAAGGGAGCCTTCACCGTCTATGAAGAAAACACTATGGAATCAACGCCTTCCACCAAACTGTACATCAGAGATCGCTCTTACATGGTCACCGAGCAAGACAAACTACCAAGTGTCCACCCAATACCATGCAACCAAGATTTACCGGACGTCCCTGGACTAGGGATTACAGAAGATTGCTGCATGGACACTCATGATATGCCATCTTAATCCCAACGAGCCATACCACTGTTGAGCCGTCACAACCTCAAGTAGTTTTGTGAATACAAAAATCTTGGAGCTTCTCGCCACGTAACCGACGAACCCTTTGTCTTCCATCTGTTTGGTCAAGGATGTTATGGCTCGTACCCATTAAAATGACGTATCACTAGTATCCAGGCAGCAATCTTCTGGGCTCCCTATAGTCCAGGGACGTCCGGTAAATCTCGGTTGCATGGTTTGGAGTGGACACTTCGTAGTTTGTCTTGCTCGGTGACCATGTTAGAGCGATCTCTGATGTACAGCTTGGCGAAAGACATAGTGTCTTCTTCAAAGACAGCAAAGGCTCCTTTTTGGCATTTCCGGCTTCTACGGCACAGGTTAAGCAATTTGCGACAATCTATCCTGGTGGTCAATCGTGGACGTCATAGAGATTCCCATGGCTTTAATTGACCCTCCTCTTCATGACGTCTGAAGATTTTACAGACTGTAACTTGCGATGTTCCAACGAACTAGTGGACATTGCTTGTTGACACCCCTTCCTGGTGGAGCACAAGCATCGTTTGGCGTGTAGCCAATGGTGTTGGATGGAGTATGGCCTAGAGAGCCTCTGTGCCAAATTTGGTTGAAAATTTTACAGCCAACTCTGAGAAATGACACATAATGATGATTTCTGGACATACGCTTTGGAGAGGGAAAGGGGCCAATCATCAAAGGTCCTGCCTTTCAAAGCTCAACACGAAAAGCTTAAAGGGGACCACCGGGCAAAGAACAACACATTATTATATGCTTTGGTACCGTTTTGTGATATCAAATAGATACCCAACATTTTGCAAAGGGTTGTGTAATTCATAATTTGTGTGATTCGTTCGCTCTGCACACATTGCAATTCACCACACGCATCGCAGTCTACGCAATTCAGACCACATGAACGCATGCTTTAGAATGGTGATGCGTTTCCAATTTTTTTTTCTTTTTTTCTGGAAACATATTTTTGTGAACTTGTTGATGGAATGGAATACTAAAGATGTTACCTTTCTTTAATAAGAATATTATTTTTGGGTGGTGGTACCCTTTAACCCTATATGTATAGCCCGGGCTATTTTTAAAATGCATAGCCCTGGGGAGGCTAATTTGGTCCCCCCTTAAGATCTTGGCCGCAAAGCGGCCGTTCTCCGTGAAAATTTGCATGCATGTTTAGTGAAATTAATAGAATACTATGGTAATTTAAATTTTTTGAAAAATGCATTAATTTGCATAATTATGGTAATTTATGCAAATAAGGTCATCAAATTCACATTTTTACCCATAAATCATATATTCTTCATAATTAAACATTGGTTTTCAATACACATGTTCTTTAGACCATTTGGAATAATAATAAAATAATTTTTTTGGAAGAGCCAGGTTCTTCCTTATGTTTTCTATTGTTTGTATACTTTCTTATTGGAGCTTCCTCGTTTCTCTTCTACCGTGTTGTTTAGCTTATGGTAAGTAAAGATTAAAATAGGGTTAGATTTTGTCAAAAGCCCCTTTAGTATGACGATATCTATCATTCAGCTCAAAAGCGTTAACGGTTATAAATCTCATAAACGTCCATTGTAAAAGCCGACGCATATTTTCGCTTTTTTAACCAGGAAAGCAGTGTCCTTTTATAATAACACTTTCACACATCATTCGGACATATCTTACATATCTTAATTGTCGCAATAAAATAAAATTAAAAAAAATAAATTGAAAAAAAAAAAAAATTTCCGGGAGGATAAGGATAGTGATCGGGAGGGCAAGAGTTGGGGTAAATTTTCGGGAGCCTCCCAATGTCGGGAGGGTTTGCATCTCTGCCAAGGGTGACATCAGATTTTTAAGATCTTTGGACTACAGTAGAATTCTTTAGATGAATTTATACCAAGTTTCATGCTGAACTAATGGCACAAACTGTAGTTTCGATGAATAAACCTTTATTACGGAATTCCCTATTTTGTTACTTTTGGAACGAAATAAAACCTATAACGTTCACAAATTGTCATCATTTATACTTTTTTATTGAGAGGAAAATAGTTATGTCATGTCATGAATATAGCGTTTAGATATTCTTATCAACATTTATATGGCCGAGTTGAAGTTCCATTTTTGCTATATTATATTTGAAAACGGACCTTGCTGTGGTTAATTGACCGTATGCCAATATTGAAGAGGGTCATTTTATCTTTAATTTGATATACAATATCATCTATGTTATCGTAAATAAATATGAAATATTTTGTCTTAAATAAGTGTCCTGTTTCTTTTTTGCGGAGTGTATAATACATAGATCAATATTTTCTGAAGTCCTTTTAACTACAACTGACAAGTCCCCTGTTATGTTGCTTACCTATATACGTCAGGGTGGGGGAATCATTATAGTAGACTAGAGTCATCAGATACGGCAAGGTCCCGTCAAGGGTCACGGGGGCAAAGAGGTCTATCTTGCTCACGACCCCATTCTGGATTATCCATCCATATGCAACGGCAGTCTTCAACTGTTATACAATGCAACATAAAACATTTATTTGATGTACATTTCATGACCTGCTAAATATCTGGTGACCTCCAAGAGGGTGTATAGGTTCAACATGCTCTAATGCACAGAAAGTACACATGTACATGAAAACTTAAAAACACTTTCTTGCATGATTTGCTCGATAAAGCTAAATGTCAATCTGCGAAACGTACAATTCAAACAATTTCTTGATTGAAAACATGAGTTATTTATCAATAAATGATTGCCAAAATTTATATTTATTTATAACAAAAACCAGAGCTGAACTCTTTGAATGCCAAATAAATGGCAAGAATCCATTTAATACACTTGTTTAGAAAAGTTTACCCCCCCCCCCCCCTCCCTCTTCATCTACAATTTAAGAAGTTAAGTCATTGTGTGCATTTAGCATCAAATAAATACTTCTAATTCTATTTAGCATTGTGACTAGAGTTGACTGTGGCACTCAGACAACCTAACCAACCTGTCACGTATGTGCAAGTTGTACACAACATATGGAAGTACTGTGCTCGCTGCCATGTTACCCCAACTACACAAGAGCGTTTGCTGGCACCAATCAGCGTCGCGTATTTCCGGCATTGCACGTGCATTGATCCAGTGTAAAACTCTTTAAGCAATCGTACCGCTAAACGTAGCGTCAATTTGAACTAGAACTCAATCTAGCTTTGATAATTTATCTTTTAATTAGAAATTCAGTATTTAGGACGAAGGATGGATCATGGTACAACAAACTGATAATCCTACTCTTTCTTACTGATATTTTTGTATTCAATTTGACTGTATATTCACATTTATATAAACTATTTAAAAAGGGGTTAAAATAGGAGAAAAAAGGCTTTCACTGGTGAAATAAAAGCCTAATTTTAAGACATGATATTAAAAAACCTAAAGTTAGTGTCGGAAATGTAATATTTTGAATCTTTTCTTGATTTCATTGATTGGGTGTTACAAGTTCTAAATGTTCAGTTTTAAATTAATTCCTCTGAAAATTTGTTAGTTGTAAATTTCATGAACAACAAATCATTCGGCTCTGCGCGTAGACCGTACCTGAGCGTATCGGCATCGCTATCTTGCTGCGCACGGCGATGCAGAGAATTTCACGTGCTTTGCCCCTCATTTTTTAATTTACTCTTGAACTCTTCGAATAACCCAAAACAACAGTTTTGAAAATAAAATACATTATGTAAAATATCTTACCTAGATTATGTTAAGTCTTTTATCTATTTCACACGGTTAAATGTAATTTCATAATCTGATAAGAAATAATTGACCGAGTTTGTTGCTATAAATTTATGATAGCCACTCCACTAGACGAGGCTAAACTCACAATAGAGCCACACTCAAATGTTGCTTCAGCTGCTTTTAACGTGAATTGTTTATTTTATATCTAGAAAATAAAACCAAATTAGGAAAAGATGTTTGTAAATTATGTATAACTTCATATCTAATTTTCCGTAAACAAAGCGTGTTTGTCGGTATTTCCTTCCACCGTCGATATACATAGCAATCAAAATGCGGCTGTCCAAATTTTTCCGAAATGTTATATTTTTCTCCTAACTTATATGATAATATGAACATTTATATAGCGTAGCTACGATAAATATATACTCTACTGCGCTTATATAATTATTTGATTATTATTACCCATGGTCATCAGGTACATTTCATCCCACACAATGATATTGCACACTTTCTCAACTCCCCAGGCAGCATACTAGCCGAGCTGCCACCGATGATGGCGCTAAGGCTAATCAACACCCGACCATGGTACCCATTATACACCTGGGTAGAGAGCAGCAATTGTGGATTAATTGTCTTGCTGAATGACAAACGCAGCGGGCCTACATAAAGTTCGACTCGGGATCTCACGATCAGAAAACGCACGCTCTACCAATCTTGCCACACCACGTCCACTTCAGAAAGTTGTAGCTCGAAAACTGACATTTACATGTAAAACTTGCAACTGTCAATGAGGTGATGAAAATATAAACAAAGAACATTACATCCATGAAATCAAATTTTATGTACATTTTTATATTTCAAGTAAAAAATACCTTTGAAATTCGCCTATTTTTACTTGTATTTTCACCCTTCGCGGCCAAATATCGGATTAAAAAAAAATATATTGTACTTTGATTCATACATCATGTGAAAGAGGACAATCAAATGATCAAGTAATATCATATTCATATTTGTTTACATCTAACAACTCTTTTGATTGGATAAAAGAATCAGAGATAACATAGATATACAGGAAAGGCCGGTCGCATACTGTACAATGGCAGCAAGCATAGTTTTTACGGCGTGCACATACGTATTGTGTCCACAGAAGCTGCATCCGACTGCCCAGAGCAAGGACCCTCTTGTCACCCTCTTCACCGGCTACCTTCACCAAAGGTAGATATCCTTCATCATAGTCCTCCTTGTCGTCAGCCTCGCACACCACATCTTCTTCTTCGTCTTGGCCGTCATCATCCTCAGATGGTTTGCCTTTCAGGAATGTGACATCAGGCTGACCAACACTGAAGTTCCATCTGTATAGCATGTACACAAACAAATGAATTAATGGGTATGCCCAAGTCCAAGGGGCGTGAAACCGACCCCAGGCCAATAACCTTTTGGGTAATTGGGATCACTTGCACTATTACTCATTGATGTCAATATGTGACAGAATAACGTACTATTTAAATTAGCATAGCTGAGCACATTACCTTTCTGACTAATTCAACCATAATTGTTTTACAATCAGGGTACACACTTTGTCTCACTTGGGGTGAAAACAAAAAGTTCCTTTGATTCTTCTGAATTTTTGTTTGTGTGTTGTATACAAGTTACTGGTAAAGTTTGTAAAATTTCAGGGCTACAAGTGTCAAACTTTTTTTTTCAAGCATGAAACATGTCCTTAATAAAAAAAATAGGATCAAGTGTCACCTGATGAAATTATGCAGAAAGAAAATATGTATTGTTTCTTTGGGTGAATGTGAATGATAACTTGATGATATGAAATCAGAATACGACTCATTTTTTCAAGTGCAAAATGATTTTATTCATGTAAAATTCAGTTTTGCATCTGTTCATACCACAACATGATGGACTGACAGCATGAAGTTACTGATTTTTTAAAACACAGATCAGTTTGACCCTATATTCTGTACTGCACAGATACATATGGTAAGGGTGCTTTTGCATACCAACTTCCAGAATAAAAGGATAAATGGTTCTTGAGATATATTAGTGTCAACAAATTGTTCGGAGAGGACATTATTTTTGACATGCAGTTGGAACTGCCTGATACAAATGAAACTGGATATATATGTAAGGTTTATTAGAACATATTTTATCCCTGTTAGCACCCATTTATGATCTGCATATAGATCTTCAATCCCCCATCATAGAGATGGATACTGGATTCACATTGAACTAATTATTGTCAGAAGGTACCTGGACAATACTGTGATTCTATAGTTACTAGCTGTACCCGCGGAAATCCGCGGGTTTTTGAGAGAGAAAGACGATGATGACATAACAACACTTTAAAACTTTACTAAATATCCCACAGTCATCATTTAAATAGTAAGACAAAATAGACTCGGGAGACTCAATCCCGCCCCACAACCTGTCTTTGCCCCGTCCAACGATACATCCGGCCAATGCATAACAAAATCATGATGGTTTAGTACCCACGCAAAGTTATTCAGTTATCCCCCATATTTCATATGATCCATAATTTGTTCCGCTTGTATTAAAATAGATACAAAACACTATGTTCGTGTTCTTGCTAATAAAGTAGCTTCGCCGCTCCCCCCCCCCTCTCCGCGGCTCCAATTGCCTGTACGGCACATAACCCGTCGTGTCCCTATACACGTTTCATATCCAAACTAATTTCTCCCGCGTATACCTTTGTTTATATTCTTGAAACCCGATGATATATTCCCTTGAAAGGAATAGTAGCCGTATACATGCATTTGCATACTACATGAGCAGATACCTCCCCCATCCATTCTACCCCCCCCCCCCCCGATAATTTGTTCCGCTTGTATTAAATTAGATACAGTACACTATGTTCGTGTTCTTGCTAATATAGTATAGCTTCGCCGCTGCGATCAATAATACTAATCAATATACTTGCGCTAGTTTGATAACTTTGTCGGACGACAAACAAGTCAAAATTAGTTCCGTAATTTCACCAAAAGGATGCGTAAAATGAAGCTAAGTCGTTAGGAATATTAGTAAATAAAATAATCAATGTATTTGCGCTAGTTTGATAACTTTGTCGGACAACAAACAAGTCAAAATTAGTTCCGTAATTTCACCAAAAAGGTGCATAAAATGAAGCTTAATTGTTCTATTAGACAATAAAATAATCAATGTATTTGCGCTAGTTTGATAACTTTGTCGGACGACAAACAAGTCGAAATTAGTTCCGTTATTTCACCAAAAGAATGAGTAAAATGAAGCTAAATCATTAGAAATATCAGTCAATAAAAAAATCAATGTATTTGGGCTAGTTTAATAGCTTTGTCAGATGACAAACGAGTCAAAATTAGTTCCGTAATTTCATCAAAAAGATGCATAAAATGAAGCGAAGTCGTTAGGAATATTAGTCAATAAAATAATCAATGTATTTGCGCTAGTTTGATAACTTTGTCGGACAACAAACAAGTCAAAATTAGTTCCGTAATTTCACCAAAAAGGTGCATAAAATTAAGCTTAATTGTTCTATTAGACAATAAAATAATTAATGTATTTGCGCTAGTTTGATAACTTTGTCGGACGACAAACAAGTCGAAATTAGTTCCGTAATTTCACCAAAAAGGTGCATAAAATTAAGCTTAATTGTTCTATTAGACAATAAAATAATTAATGTATTTGCGCTAGTTTGATAACTTTGTCGGACGACAAACAAGTCGAAATTAGTTCCGTTATTTCACCAAAAGAATGAGTAAAATGAAGCTAAATCATTAGAAATATCAGTAAATAAAAAAATCAATGTATTTGCGCTAGTTTAATAGCTTTCTCGGACTACAAATGAGTCAAAATGAGTTCCGTAATTTCACCAAAAAGGTGCATAAAATGAAGCTTAATTGTTCTATTAGACAATAAAATAATCAATGTATTTGTGCTAGTTTGATAGCTTAAATTCTATATTTTTGGAATTCAATGAGAAAATTTTAGTTTTACATAATTTTAGTTGTTTTTTAATAATAACTTTATAACCATAATTGAACCCCACAAATTTGACATTTTTGTGAAAAAGTGTTTTGATCCTGTGTTTGTTTTATATTTCCCCAGTTAAGCCTAAAAAACATTATTCTGACTCCTGAGATATGACCATTTCGTAAAATAGTAAATTTGTATGATTTATTTGATTTGTTATGCTTCAATGACTTCCTATTTTCAGCCTATGAAAATGTCCTTCCGTTACCGAAAAATCAATATTTTTAATTTTGTGGCTCACATAGTTGTTAGAGAGCAGACCAATCTTCAGTGCAAAGCAAGTTCAAGTAGGCCTTCCCATTGCTAACAATTGTATTACTCAGTGTTTCTTCGTTAATTAATAAATAACAAAAGAAAATGTCCTTCCATTACGATACACATGGTAACAGATGGACAAGGTACCTCATATTACATATTATGACACAATTTATGTTCAAAAATTGGTCTCTCATATATGAAAACCCAAATAATGAGACAATACCTGCAATGGCCAGCTATCAGTGGCGTAGCGTGGTCAGACTAGTAATTTTCTGTGTTTCAACCAATCAGATTTGTGCATTTAGAACATTTGATCTGGCTCACAATTGATTCTATCTCTTTCTGCAACAGGGCCCTTGTACCATGATGCCATTTGTCTGGATTTCTATTGTATGGGGATTAGTAGGTCTATTTAACTGTGGTGAGCCAGGGTGTGAATAGGCTCTGATCATGACTTTGAATAGGTTTTTTTTTTATACAATACACCCCTATAGAATTCTTGGACATGGGTGTAGGTCTAAAATAATTACATTTTACATGAAATTTGCAAACTAAAAACAAGGCTGTAGAAAAAACAAGAAATAATATATCTCCAATTCTTTCATATGTTGTAGAAATTGTATCGAGCCAAGATTTAAGCCAAAAGAATTCTCAAAATTATTTGATCCACGAGGTAAAACGGAAGGTCAAAATCTAAGGTCAAAGGTTATCGTATCCAAACTTGCTCATGCATGAACACAAATGGCATAAATTAACAGTCAATTTTAAACAAAGGAATATTATCAATTTTGAGAGTAAGGACACTAAGTATATTTGCTATATTACGTCTTATTGTAAAATGTTACATAGTTTGTTTTACCAAGATTTAGCAATAGCCTATTTGATTTAAACCATATCGAAATCCTATCTAACTCATTATTAACATTACTTTCTAAGTCAACAATATTTGGCTGTGTATAACTATAAATCAAAGTAGTATCATCTGCATACATAATATATTCAAATTTATCGGTAGCTTTCTTAATATCATAACAAAAATAAAAAATAAGAGACCAAGGATTGACCCTTGGGGTACACCATGAGTAATAGAAGATACATTGGAATGGTTATTATTATACATTACATATTGGACTCTATTATTAAGATAACTATCAAACCATTGTAAGGGCACTCCTCTAATTCCATAATATTGTAATTTTGATAATAATATTTTATGATTAACTATATCAAAAGCCTTTGACAGGTCCATAAATATCCCTCTAGGAAATTTATTACTGTTAATTGCAGAAAGAAATTTATCTTGTAACTCAACTAAAGCATAGGAAGTAGAATCTTTTTTTTCTAAAGCCATACTGTGAATCAATAAGAATATTCTTTTTTAAGCAAAAAGAATAAAGTCGATTATAAATAAATTTCTCAAGTAATTTAGATATACTGGGTAGAACTGAGATTGGTCTATAATTACTAAATGTATGTGGGTCATTCTTCTTAAATACAGGGGTAATTTTAGCAATTTTCAATTTATCAGGTACAATACCTGTTTTCAAAGAAATATTTAAAATATAAACCAAGGGATCGACAATATAATGTATTACCTTTTTCAACAAATTACTACTCAGATTATCAAATCCACATGCATTACTATTTTTCAATGACTTAGTTACTTGTATTAGTTCATGTACAGAAATGGGATTGAAGAACATACAATCGGGAAAATGATCATTAAGATATTGATTAAACATGGTACCAGGACTAGATGCTGATAGCGTTTCAACGGCTAATACAACAATTAACAAAATATGAATTGAATCCATTAGCTATACATTGACCATCATCAATACGTTTGTTATCACATATAAAGTACTCTGGTAGAGAATGTTTGGGCTTATTTAATAATGAATTAATAACGGTCCAAGTTTTTTTTGCATCACACTTAAAATTGATTCAATTTATTACAAAAGTATTTTTTCTTTGCATTCTTTAACATATAATTAACTTTATTTCTTTGTTTCTTATACTTTCTCATTTGTTACATTCTTTTTGTTAATAAACTGTTTATATAAATGATTTGTCCTGTTTATGGAACGTAAAATAAATTTATTAATCCAGGGCTTACGAATACGTTTATTTCTTCTTAACCAAAGGAAAATGTCTGTCAAATAAAATAGTAAACTGGGGCACTGATTTTCCGCGATCGCGGAAAATCGCGGAAAATCGCGGAATTGACCATTTAAAAAAAAAAAAAAAAAAAAAAAAAAAAAAAAAAATATCGTTTTTTTTTTTTTTTTTTTTTTTTTTTTTTTCCTCTTTCTTTTTCGGACCCCGTTCCAAAGAAAACGAAACCGGGACCCGATGGTGACGGTGGGGAACCGGTGTGATCGACCAAACCAACTCAGCATTAATCATTATTAAATGAATTTTAAAGATATTTACTCTCTGGCCTGTGGTAAGTCCTTCCTGATATCAGGCATGACACATTCCCCCCCAAATTTTGATGATTTGTGGGTGAAAATCATGATTTTACCCTACTCATTAAATTTTGTATGGAGTTCTATGTTAACGGAATTTGCAGTTTTTCACATGTACAAAGTCTATGGCAAAACGGAATTTCCGTTTTTCAGGCAGGTAAAAACGGAATTCCAGATTTTCTGAAACGGAAAAGGCCTTTTTTTAAAACGGAAAATCAGTGCCTCTATAAACAGATGAATAAAGAAATTATTACAAACACAAACAAAACACAGAAAATACAAATTACGTGAGAATGAATATATATACATCATAAACATGTGTTCTAACTTGAAGGGTCTATTATGAAATATTAACAATTATCATTTATTGCGTGGCGTATACTTAATTACACTAAAACGGCGAACGAGCTTCATCTTATAGCGGAGAAGAATAAACTATATCGATTGGGCGTGTAGGCCTACAGTAAAATAATAAAATCGCTGAGTGATGTGGAGGTAATCTGTTAGTGCCGATCCATTTTGTTTCCTATGGCCGAGTTTTGTTTAATTATTTGGGGCAGTCCCACTGTATTTAAACTTAAGTGTGTATGCGTGTATGGGGGTGTTTGTTTTATGTAATTAGGTTATACGTATATCATACGTATAACCTATTGATTTCGTTAGAATTTTTATTTATTTTTTTCATTTATTCTCCCCATCACTTTTGTTCGTCGATTATCTCAAGATCAGATGAATCAAATATCATGAATCTTCACATGATGATAGATCATGTTCTAACTTAGAACTGCCCACTTTTTCAGTGAGGTTACATGACTGTGACGTCATCAGGACGCCATTTTGTCAAATGTTAATAATCATCATAACTCAGTCATGAAATATCAATTTCAATTCAAATTTCGCATCAATATTGATCAGGTCAATGGTCATCTTTTAAGCTCATGCGCGTGCACTTGCACTCGGAGACGCGCGCGTACGCATCCGTCAAATGAAAAAAAATGTCAACAAATGTTCAAAACCCCAACCCGAGTAATTTACTATATGTTTCAGACAATTTAAAGCGTTTCAAAAAATTCCGCGCGTGCGCGTATTTGAGCGCGTAACGCGAATGAATAGGAAAATTGTCGTTTTTTCACATGTTTTGCATTCCTTATAGATCCCTCAACACACCCTATTAATTTGAGTCATTGTTGACTTATAATAACGGAGTACGCGCGTGTCAAAATCAAAATTACGCGCGCATGCAATTTGGCAAAATATGGTAAAAACATACTTTTTTTTTTCGGCCATAACTTTTTAAAAAGTCCATAAACACCCAATTTTCTTTTAATATTCGGATAGATTATGAGTTGTAGATACGAATTCATACCTCATTTATGCCGAGTAAATGTTATAAAGCCATCATATTGAGGATTAAAGTGGAAAATGCGAATTTTACTCAATTTTAATCAATGTTGAAATCGATCACAGTGTACTTTTGACCATATCTCACTTATTCTCCATCAATGTACTCCCAAATTTTGATATATCGTAGCTGATGTTCTGCTCTATTCGCAATCTATTCACACCATTTAGTTTTGTTCAATGGATCCTGATGAATTGTTTGATTGGAAATAAGAGTTCACATCTGTTACAAATTGAGGGTTAGCCAAAACGTATGTTATCGACATATAACTGCTGAAGGAATTATGCTATCAATTTGAGATTTCGCATGTAGATAGGGATTTGCAAGCCCATCATTTCATAAATTAACACCAAATCGCGAAAATGCATATTTCATTGTCATATTTACCGTTAAAGGTCAAATAAATCAAGCATGAATACTCAATAACCACGTACGTCGCGGACATGGAATTCAGCACACATGTATGGTATAATGAAAGGAAAATGTTCATAAGGTAAGATCGGATTATGAAAATGGCGTTAAGGATATGTAAATTAGGTTCAAAGGTCAAATAATTCACTGTTACAATGACAAATGCAGTGTGCAATCACTGATGTATCTTTCCCGATTTCCCATTTTCGTTAAGAGATCTAATGTTGGTCTCGCGGTATAATCTGTGACACAAGATCAAAGGGTCGTGGGTTAGAATCCAAGGCAATATTTTTAAAAAAATTTTCTTTTCTTTTTTCTTCAGGGGGGGGGGGGGGGAATCTATTATTATTGATATGATGATTGAGTAGTTATTTTTGGAATCATCCTTTTATCATAATAAATCGATATGTATAACCTTCATTCGTCAAAGTGACGAATTCAAAATCTAGTGTTGTTTTTGTGTCTGTATGCGAGTGCATAGAGACACGAAAACAAGAATTTTGTTCGTCGGATACCTCAAGAACGGGTGCAGCTATTGTCCTGAAACTTTGCGAGATGATAGATCTTGGTCTAACTTAGAACTGCCAAACTTTTGGGTGCCGCCGACTATTCGTGACGTCATCAGGACGCCATTTTGTGAAATTTCATTCATGGATGTATCTCAGTCATGCATCTTCTATTTCCCTTTAAATTTGGCACCAACAATTATCAGGCCAAGTGGCAACTTTTCCAATTATGCGCATGCGCTACGTAACAAGCGCGTACGCGCCCGTCTAAGGATCTTAAAATCTGAAAAATGCTCAAAAACAACCATTTTTTATTCGGGCATAACTTTTTAAAAAGTCCACAAACAACCAATTTTCTTTTTATATTCGGATAGATTATGAGTTGTAGATACAAATTCATACCTCATTTATGCCGAGTAAATGTTATAAAGTCATAGAATTGACCGGTTAAAGTTGAAATCGCGCAAGAGTGTGAAAATTGGCTAAATCTGGTCAAACATGCCCTTCTCTTATCAGTCATAACTTCTTTGATGCATGGATATATTCAAATATTTTTTCATATTCTGAAAGAGTATGAGTTGCACATATTTTTACATATCTAACAATGGCCAATCAGATTTTGTAAAGTCTCCATAGTGCACGATAAAGTAAAAGAAAAGTTCAACCTTCAATTACGACCATGATTTGGAGTGGAGAATAGCGCCATCTAACGGCGGATAATTCAAAAACGCAAATTGGCAAAATATGGTAAAAACATCCTTTTTGTATTCGGCCATAACTTTTTGAAAAGTCCACAAACACCCATTTTGTTTTTCTTATTCGGATAGATTATGAGTTGTAGATACGAATCCATACCTCATTTATGCCGAGTAAATGTTATAAAGTCATCGAATTGACCGGTTAAAGTTGAAATCGCGCAAGAGTGTGAAAATTGGCTAAATCTGGTCAAACATGCCCTTCTCTTATCGGTCATAACTTCTTTGATACATGGATATATCCAAATATTTTTACATATTCTGAAAGAGTATGAGTTGCACATATTTTTACATATCTAACAATGGCCAATCAGATTTTGTACAGTCATCATAGTGCACGATAAAGTAAAACAAAAGTTCAACCTTCAATTACGACCTGTTCCCGTGTTCTAATCGTGAAATAAAATCAAAAATCGTGATAGTGTAGCGGAAACTCAGCTTTAACATACTGAAAACCGGGTAAAAATCGGCCAAAGGAAAGGTGTGATATGGTTGAAATAAGACGTCAGGTACAGAGCCATTTACAGTCATTTTGGTAAATTTAAGAGCTTCCCACTCCCCATTTGATAACAATTGAATGTAATGAATTAATATTGTTACCCTATTTTGTGTCATTCATTTATGCCAAGTAAATGTTATGACATCATCATATTACGCGTTGAAAAGTCAATATCATCATATCGAAATTTCAATATGTATAACCTTAATTCGTCAAATGTGACGAATTCAACATCTAGTGTTGTTTTTGTGTCTATATGCAAGTGCAAAGAGACACGAAAACAATAATTTTGTTCGTCGGATACCTCAAGTACGGCTGCAGCTATTGTCCTGAAACTTTGCGAGATAATAGATCTTGGTCTAACTTAGAATTGCCAAACTTTTGGGTGCCGCCAACTATTCGTGACGTCATAAGGACGCCATTTTGTGAAATTTCATTCATGGATGTATCTCAGTCATGCATCTTCTATTTCCCTTTAAATTTGGCACCAACAATTATCAGGCCAAGTGGCAACTTTTCCGATTATGCGCATGCGCATGCGCTACGTAACAAGCGCGTACGCGCCCGTCTAAGGATCTTAAAATATGAAAATGCTCAAAAACAACCATTTTTTTATTCGGGCATAACTTTTTAAAAAGTCCACAAACAACCAATTTTTTTTTTTATATTCAGATAGATTATGAGTTGTAGATACAAATTCATACCTCATTTATGCCGAGTAAATGTTATAAAGTCATCGAATTGACCGGTTAAAGTTGAAATCGCACAGGAGTGTGAAAATTGGCTAAATCTGGTCAAACATGCCCTTTTCTTATCGGTCATAACTTCTTTGATACATGGATATATTCAAATATTTTTTCATATTCTGAAAGAGTATGAGTTGCACATATTTTTACATATCTAACAATGGCCAATCCGATTTTGTAAAGTCTCCATAGTGCACGATAAAGTAAAAGAAAAGTTCAACCTTCAATTACGACCATGATTTGGAGTGGAGAATAGCGCCATCTAACGGCGGATAATTCAAAAACGCAAATTGGCAAAATATGGTAAAAACATCCTTTTTGTATTCGGCCATAACTTTTTGAAAAGTCCACAAACACCCATTTTGTTTTTCTTATTCGGATAGATTATGAGTTGTAGATACGAATCCATACCTCATTTATGCCAAGTAAATGTTATAAAGTCATCGAATTGACCGGTTAAAGTTGAAATCGCGCAAGAGTGTGAAAATTGGCTAAATCTGGTCAAACATGCCCTTCTCTTATTGGTCATAACTTCTTTGATACATGGATATATCCAAATATTTTTACATATTCTGAAAGAGTATGAGTTGCACATATTTTTACATATCTAACAATAGCCAATCAGATTTTGTAAAGTCATCATAGTGCACGATAAAGTAAAACAAAAGTTCAACCTTCAATTACGACCTGTTCCCGTGCTCTAATCGTGAAATAAAATCAAGAATCGTGATAGTGTAGCGGAAACTCAGCTTTAACATACTGAAAACCGGGTAAAAATCGGCCAAAGGAAAGGTGTGATATGGTTGAAATAAGACGTCAGGTACAGAGCCATTTACAGTCATTTTGGTAAATTTAAGAGCTTCCCACTCCCCATTTGATAACAATTGAATGTAATGAATTAATATTGTTACCCTATTTTGTGTCATTCATTTATGCCAAGTAAATGTTATGACATCATCATATTACACGTTGAAAAGTCAATATCATCATATCGAAATTTCAATATGTATAACCTTAATTCGTCAAATGTGACGAATTCAACATCTAGTTATAATTGTTATTATAAATACTTTAACGATCTCAAAAGTACAAATCGCTGACCCCCCCCCCCCCTTCAACATATGCGCATACACACTGGAAGGATTAAATTATAATTGTTTATAATGCATTATAAGGACTCATGCTTTTTGTGTCTATGATTTCCTCACTGATTATTTTTGTCATTCACATCAACCATAACGTCCGAGTCATAATCATAAGCGGGTATGACGGTGATCAGTTCACCATCCTCATCAATGTCAACGTCAGACTCCGTGTCCGAAATCACATCCTCTTGGCTGTGCGCACTGCCGAAGTAGTCCGTCACCACAGCTCTCCAGTCATTGTCCCCGGCAGCTCCCCGGATGTCCGGCAGCTGTCAGCTGAGCTAACGCGTCCAACACTTCTTTCTCGCGCTGCATGTCCAATTTATAACGAGGTCAATTTGTTTCAAAAAATGCCCCGAGAATCAAATAAAAAATATTTAGAATACGTAAAATAATAATGATAACGATATTCTATAACTTGCAGTCGAAACTATAACCGTAGAAGGCGAAAAATAAATCTGTGTTGAGCAATGAACAATGCGTAGTATTAATGCGTAGTGCAATGATCTGACGTTTCAAATACGTCCGGGTTGTGCTCATTGATTACTGAACAACATCCACACACCACGAGCGCACTATAGTAAGTATAGAAAGTCTATGGCACTGCACTGCAATAACAATTAGCCAATGAGCGGCGAGCGGTTAATAGGGGGCGGAGCTTCGACATATTTCCATACAGCTGTTCGCATCGCTCGCTCGCGAGGCAAAAGCAAAACGAGAAAGGTGAAGAAACATGCCTTCAGAAAAATGATCAAATTTCATATTTACGATTACTCTTTTGGTCTGAAATTTTCACACATGATAGATTAAACTATAGAGAATCTTCAAAGACAAACAAAATTAAAAACTCAATTTTTTTTAATTTCATGACTAAATAGTCCATTTTTTTCGGTTTGAGCCATTCCAACTTGTAACTCATTTTGGGTTAGCCAAACACATATTTTTAATATTTCTGGAATAATATGATTAGGTATGAAATAATTTGTTGTTTCCTCTTCATTAGCCCATAGCGCTATATTGTGGATGATAAACAGCAGCAATATCTTTTACCAATAATTAATCAAAGCAATTGCAATTTGGTCAAGGCGTTACTTTTTTGTTCTGCTTGGCTTTCAAATGTCAGGAGAATTTAACAAATCGTTTAGTACTTTAGCATTGTGTAAATCTTTAAAATAATACTTTTTTGCAACTTTTTTAATGTGCAAACGATCAGCGAATAACCACTTGGATGTCCTGCCAAGACTGGGGGTGGAGTTCGTGTGAATATCCGTACGGTCAGGGATATCGTTCAAATGACTAGCAATTATTTTGCGAGTTTTGTTCAATTTCAGACAGTCAATTCAGAATTTTGCAAAAATAACCACTCATAAAGTAAATGCTATCGATTCCCCCATTTTTAAATTTAATTCCGCTACTTAAAGGTAGTGTTGAGTATCGGTATTTCCCGAAGTGCCCCCCGATGTTTTTTTGTGAGATACTGAAAAATTGACTGTCAAATTCGAAAGGACATACAATTTTAATGGCAGAATAAACTTTATTTGATCAAAATCGGTTCAGAAACGGCTGAAATATCCATAAATATATTTTCATTCAAAATGTTCTTCACTGGCAATCACTGGGCGATATTTAGACTTTTTAGAAAAATTTCAAAAAATGCTCGAAGACTACTTTGAAAAAAATCAGAATAGGTTTTTAAAAAGTCGTTGCTGATATCTCTATTAACAAACATCAAATGCACAATTTTGTATGAAAAAAGGCTAAAACCAATGATTTTTTTAAACAGCGCCCTCTTGAGTTGTAACAGCTCTTTTTGAATGATAACAGGGGTTTTACTTAATAGTCGTTTGTAATTGTGTATACTTTTCGAGCATGGTGAAGTTATAACTATTACTTTGTACCGTAATGGTGCACGTTTTGGTTACTAAAGTTAAGTTTGACCAATACTCAACTATCCTTTTAATGGACTTTAAAAAATACAAATTTTCTATTATTACTGGAGAAAATCAATTGATAATTATCAAATAAATTGAAGTAATGATCTTACCAACACTAAAAGAAAATTTTATGAAAACACATTTTCCAGTTCTTTTAAAGGGTACCACCACCCAAAAATAATATTCTTACAAATGAAAGGTAACATCTTTAGTATTCCATTCCATCAATAAATTCACAAAAATATGTTTCCAGAAAAAATTGGAAAAACGCAACACCATTCTAAAGCATGCGTTCATGGGTCTGCTGCATGTAGGAGACTACTTTGTCCAGAGCGAACAAATCGCCCGGGATTCTATTGTCTCCAAAGGTACGCGTGAATAGCACTGGCGCACTCGCAAATGTTTGGCCCGTACGGAACCAGGAAATAGTAGTGGTTCCGTAAGTGGTGGAAATTAATTGCTTTGTTTATGAATTATACAACCCTTTGCAAAATGTTGGGTATCTATTTGATATCACAAAACAGTACCAAAACATATAATTATGTGTTGTTCTTTGCCTGGTGGTCCCCTTTAAGATTCTGGCGACCCATTATCAAAATGGGTCGCCAAAATCTTCGGAGAATTATCTGAGAAAGGGCCATTTCTCGGAACCGTCCCATTCCCGTCTCTGAGGCTGTGACCGCCGGGATTTGTTCCCGTTCTCGGACCGGATAACAGCGTTAGTCCTAGTTGGTCTCATGCATCCTGTGATGTAGCGGCAGCTCGTGTTAAGCACAAGATCAATCTTCTTTGCATGTGCTGAGCGAATTCCCACACCAAACAGACATATTCTGCAGCAAAAGAGCTAGAGCAGTAGCTCTGATTGTTGACAGGTTTGCTCCCCACTTGGATGAGCTCAGTTTGCCAAGAAGGGCATTCCTGGAGCTTGGAGACCTGAGCCTTGTATGTCAAAGATCTATGTAAGGTTACCCTTAGGTAGACAGGGTTTTCACAGTGTTCCAGTCTGGTTCCATTCAAAATGATCTTCAGCATTCGGTCTACATGCATGTTCTTCAGATGAGAGGCTCACACTTGAGTTTGGTCGGATTAGCCTTCAGATGGTTCTCCTTGTATTACGAAGATAGGTTGGTTAGGGACTTGCGCAAGGTAGCTTCGGCCTTGCACAAGGTAGCTTCTGCCCTGTGGAAGTCATCACTTTGGGTGGTGATAAACAGGTCATCTGCATAGATGAAGCTCCTGGTCTCAGGGTGGATAGGAGAGTACTGCCAGCACGCTTCCTTCGGCTTATGCATAAGACAAGTTTGTTCTGAACATTTACATTATATCTTAGGAGTTATTTGAACTTTCATATTGAACCAGAACGTCAATGACGTAGCGCTCATCCGCCATCTCGCAACATCAAATATCGCAAATTTCATGTGGTACACTTTTCAACTGGTCAAAAAATAAAAATTTGATGCTCTGGAAGGGACATGGGAAAAAATTTAAAAATTAAAAAATAAATTTAAAAAATCAAAATAAAAATAAAAATAAATAAAATAAAAAACAAAAACAAACAAAACAAACAAACAAACAAACAAAAAATTTAATTAAAAAAAAAAAAATTAAAAAAACGGAGAAAAATTTCAAAATTCTGTGTAGAAGTTTAGTGTACCAAAGTTAGCTCTACCAGATAAAGCAAACCAAATCAAAATCGGTCGAGAAATGAAGGAGAAGAAGCATTTTTTGTGATTTCGAATAATTTGCATAAATTACCATAGATAATGAATTTCATGAATCTGTATAGAAGTTTGAAATCCCCCTCTTAGCCCTATCTTATGAAACCTAGCCCTATTAGATAAACCAAACAGAATGAAAATCGGTCGAGAAATGAAGGAGAAGAAGCATTTTTTGTGATTTCTGGAATAAATTTGCATAAATTACCATAATTAATTAATGGAGAAAAATTTCAAAATTCTGTGTAGAAGTTTAGTGTACCAAAGTTAGCTCTACCAGATAAAGCAAACCAAATCAAAATCGGTCGAGAAATGAAGGAGAAGAAGCATTTTTTGTGATTTTTGGAATAAATTTGCATAAATTACCATAATTAATTAATGGAGAAAAATTTCAAAATTCTGTGTAGAAGTTTAGTGTACCAAAGTTAGCTCTACCAGATAAAGCAAACCAAATCAAAATCGGTCGAGAAATGAAGGAGAAGAAGCATTTTTTGTGATTTTTGGAATAAATTTGCATAAATTACCATAATTAATTAATGGAGAAAAATTTCAAAATTCTGTGTAGAAGTTTAGTGTACCAAAGTTAGCTCTACCAGATAAAGCAAACCAAATCAAAATCGGTCAAGAAATGAAGGAGAAGTAGCATTTTTTGTGATTTCGAATAAATTTGCATAAATTAGCATATATAATGAATTTCACGATTCTGTGTAGAAGTTTTAAATCCCCCTCCTAGCCCTATCTTATGAAACAATCAGAATCAAAATCGGTTGAAAAATAACGAAGAAGAAGCATTTTGAAAATTGTGGACGGACGGACGGACGGACGGACGGACGGACGGAAGGACGGACGGACGGACGGAAGGACGGACGGAAGGACGGACGGACGGACGGACGGACGCCGGACGCAACGCCATGGCATAAGCTCATCGGGCCCTTCGGGCCGGATGAGCTAAAAACACCCTCCCACCGTCACTACATATATATCTATTTTGATCTAACTCACTTTTCTGAGCCATTTCTCTGGTCCATGGCCCTCACTGTCAGTCTTGTATGCTGGATGACTATGATGTCCTCTTCATTGCTCTCCTCATCACTGTGGAACTGACATTTGCCTGACTCACAAACATACTGCAACTAAAATTTTAAAAAAAGAAAATATAAAACTAGATGGATCTTCGACTGCGCGCAGTCGAAAATTATGCCTCCGCTATCATGCGATTTTAACATCGAGCCCAAAATAACGTGCACTAAATTATTATTTTTTATATTTTTCAAATATTTCAAGTCCTGTGACCTTGACCATATGACCCCAAACTTTGATGGCTACATTGGCTCCCTAAGAAACAATCAGGTACAAAGTTTGATTGAAATCTGACATTCAGTTCTTTAAAGTTTGCCATTACAAGCCATTTTCGCGCATATATCGAGTCCTGTGACCTTGACCTTTGACCTCATGACTCCCTTAATCTAATCCGATCATTGCCACCCCGATGTGTACCCTCATACCAAGTTTGAAATTGATCCGTCACCTGGTTCTTGAGATATATCGCGAGAACGAGGCATTTTTGCACATATATTGAGTCATGTGACATTGACCTTTGACTTCATAAACCTCAAAATCTAATCAGATCACTGTCACCCCAATATTTACACTCATACAAAGTTTGAACTTGATCCGTCTACCGGTTCTTGAGATATCGCAAGAAAAAGGCATTTTAGCATATTGAATCCTGTGACCTTGACCTTTGACCTCATGACCCCCAAAATCTAATCAGATCATTGTCACCCCCATATGTACACTCATTCCAAGTTTGAAACTGATCCATCTACCGGTTCTTGAGATATCGCAAGAACGAGGCATTTTTGCATATATATTGAGTCCTGTGACCTTGACCTTTGACCTCATGACCCCCAAAATCTAATCAGATCATTGTCACCCCCATATGTACACTCATACCAAGTTTGAAATTGATCTGTCAACCGGTTCTTGAGATATCGCGAGAACGAAAAACGGGACGTACGTACGGACGGACGGACGGACGGACAACCCGAAAACAGAATGCCTCTGGCCACTTCGTTGGCGGAGGCATAAAAATGATAACTGCTTATCCAATATAAAGGCTTATATGAATCAAATGCAAGTCAAAACGTGCCAAGGTTTCATATATACCAGATCCTTTGTCGAGGCGATAATATACCTAAACATGGCACTTTATACATGAAATGAGCAGCATGCAGATTTGAACAGGTACAGACTAGAGTAAACTAGATGGATCTTGGACTGCGCGCAGTTGAAAATGATGTGGTTTATATCAAGCCCAAATTAACATTTACTGAATTAATTCTTTAACTCAATTTTAATAGTAATCTGTCTACCAGCTCTGATAAATATCACAATTATGAGCCATTTCTGCATATATATGAGCCATAACATTGACCTTTGACGTAATGACCCAAAAATCTTATAAGTTTATTAGCTCCCCAAGATACAAATAGGTACCAAGTTTGATGGTTATCTGTCAACTGGTTCTTGAGATATTGCAATTACAAGCTATTTTCTAGCATAATGCAGAGCTGCCAACCTCTAGAAGGGCCATTCTTTGAAAAGTGAAACTTTTTCGGAAAAATTGAAGTTTTATTTTTCTGTAGTTTTGTTCCATTTTTGGAATGATCCATGTGTAAAGTTTCATGAAATACATGATTTGAAGTTTAAAATGAAACTTTTTTACTCATTTGCATAAATTTACATATTTTAATATTTTTCTAATAATCATAATTCAGAAAATAATCATTTGTAAAAATTCAACCTTTCATTCTTTTCTAAACCCGATATTATAAAATTCCCATTTTTCCATTCATATTGTACATGTCACACACGTGACCACCCCAAAATGTCACACACGTGACCAGTGGTTGCCACATAATTAAGTACTATAAAAAACAACGGTTTGATATAATTCTCATTCATTGCTATTGTTGTACTTACAAATGTATAGTACTTCTCTGGTAATAAGATGAACATTATAGCTATTCATATTTTAAAGAATTTTCCAAATGAAATTTAGTTATGAAAAAAGCGCTCCGTGCGAAGTCACACACGTGACCCATGCCATTTGACCTCTGACATTGAGTTACGTAATCCTTATAAAATCTTTTGTGTTAAGTTTGAAAGACTACAACATATTCAAGTCACATATGAAGTAAAAATCATTATAGTCTCATACTTACTGAAATATAAGCATCCCATTTCAAAATTTGTCATGTTTTGGGTCACACACGTGACCAAGAATGGCCCAGAACATGAAATCAGTACTCTGAAGGCTCAAAATCAGTAATTTGGGGGAAAAATCAGTAATTTAAATCCTACGCGGCTCTATGAACTATAAGTTTAGTGAAACGGTTACACAACGTTTAACCGACCGTCATCGGCAAAAACGTTTCGCAGAACGGGTAACCAAAATTTTTTTTTTTAAATATATAGATTCGGTCATAAAATGGCACGTTGAACCCTGCTAATCTATTGCTAAAACGAAGGTATTTATGTATCACAAATAAACAAAACAAATAAACAAATGGTAAGAGAATTAAAGGGAGATTAGACTGGTAGAGCCAATCATGTCGGGATCACCAATGTAGAAATGGTTGTTGTATATGGTCACAGACATCCGAAGGCTTTCATCTTGACAATGGTTTGTAGACTAACGACTAACATGGCACTGCCCTGCTGATTCCAATTGAACAAAACTGACAGATATCGGATATATCCCGGGGAAAAGAAGAAAAAAATATATATAATTTTTTTTTTTTTTCCCCCCCCGTAATTTTTAAGCGGCATTCCGTACTCCCGTAATGGTTGTCAATTTCCGTACCAATTACGGAAAATCTGTACTAGTTGGCAGCTCTGATAATGAGTCATGTGACCTTGACCTTTGACCTCATGACCCCAAAATCTGATAGCTACAATGGCTCCCTGGGATACATTCAGGTACCAAGTTTGATTGAAATCTGATTGAAATCTGACGGGGTACCGTTGTACCCCGGTTGTGCAGCGCCATCTTGTGTCCACCCAAAGTACAACCGTACAGCAAAGCAATCCTGGACGCCGCTGGTGTATTGCCTTGTGCATGCAGCGCTTGTATGCACGGCACCCCGGCCTCCCCAGGACCCATTTGAACGTTAATAAAGCATACCACAAATAATTTCACATTTGTTGGCAACCCAGGGTAAAGCCCTGAAAAAAATTAAATTAAACAAAATGGCGAATTTTCATTTGGTACCCCAGAGTACCATTTATGTCATCGTATGTGCCCTGCGATCTTTGACCTCATGACCCCAAAATCTAATCAGTTCATTGGCGCCCCAAGATCCTTTTTATGGACTAAGTTTAGTGAGAATCCGTCAATTGGTTCTTGAGGTAACACGATCATGAGCTATTTTTGCATATACAGGGTGGCCCAACAAAAACGGAAGGGGGCACTTCCCAAAATACAGTTCCAAAATGTTTATGTCCATCAGATAGGGTGTCTTTTCCACTGAAAAACAATACCAAGAACAGTAATTTTGGTCATGTAGTTTTTGTTTTAGGACGCTGTGAGTGAGACCATGTCAGGTGCCCATTTGTGTCAATTTGTACCTAGTCACTGCCAGTTAAATCGCACTCCCTGCCCTAACCATTGAACGACCATGGCATGCCCATTCTCTCGGCACACGGCTGAGTGCACACTTACAATGGCGCACGTTGTACAACGCTATGAAAGGGGTTACGTGCGATCAATCAAGCTCTGGCTCGGTAAAAATTGACAAAAAAGAGAACCTGACATGGTGTCACTCACAGCGCCCTAAAACAAAAACTACATGACCAAATTGACTGTTCTTGGTATCGTTGCTCATTTGAAAAGACACCTATCCGATGAACATAATACATTTGTTACTATATTTTGTGAAGTGCCCTGTTCCGTTTTTTGGGGGCCACCCTGTATAATGAGCCCTGTGACATTTGACCTCATGACCCCAAAATCTAATCGGTTTATTGGCGCCCCAAGATACATACATGGACTAAGCTTGGTGAGAATCCGTCAATCGGTTCTTGAGACAACGTGATCACAAGCTATTTTTGCATATATAATGAGCCCTGTGACCTTCGACCTCATGACCCAAAAATCTAATCAGTTTATTGGCACTCCACGATACATGCATACATGAACCAAGTTTGGTGAGATTCTGTCAATCGGTTTTTGAGATAACGCGATCTGGACGTACGTACGTATGTACGGACGGACGGACAAGGGAGGACACACAAAGTAAAAGGGGGTTATAGACAGTAACAGTCTAGATTGAACAGAAAAGGACATAACATAGACAATAACAAATAGTACAAAGTAACCCTCCAGATGTGGTTGACAAAAGCATTTAGGGAATTTTAAACAAATGAAATGCTACATATGAACACAATACATTCATTAGAAATATATCTAGAGAAAAGTATCATGTGCAACTAATCCAATGGTGCTCATAGTTTTGCTATTGGAAAAGTCCAAGGTATTTGTTCCTAAGGCGGTGAATTTTTATCTTGACCCAATCAAGTGAAACTTTGTATCTTTTTAATGCTAAGATTAAAAAAATAAAAAAATAAACTTTTCTCCAATGAGTAGTAATAATCAAATATACTTGCATAATATGTAAATTATCGAAACACATTGGACATCTAAATTTAGACAATTTGAATGATATTTCAAATGCTTGTTATCATTATTTTCTTTTTAGTGGCTTGACCTGAACTCATTATGAGAAGTATTTTGGATTCTGATTTTCAGCTTGTAATCTCATTTTAGATGCATTCCAAAATGTGCATGTCCCAAACTTTAATTGTTTTATTTACTCATTAATCAAACGGTTCATTATGTATTTCTTTGTTTTGGTAAATTCTTATGTATTTCTTTGTTTTTCGACTTCCACTAAACAAACTGGAATCAATTATTTACCACTGTCAAGCAATAATTTTCCTTAAATTAATTAATTTCAGTGATTAAAATGAGAAATAATTACGTTTTTACAACAGGATTTGTACATAAATCACAAAATCATGCAATTTCTGGGATGACTTCCATTTAGAAAAAGTTTTGTGACTTTGGAATAGTATATCCAAATTCGTTGGAGGGCAATACAAGAGTTTCTAGTATCCATTGGCACCCTGGGGGTGCTTTGATCACTGGATACTACAATCGATTTTAGCATCAATTAAAGGGGATGTATATCACTAAAAATCAATGCCTAAATCAATTTTAGTGCTAGTAAAACACCCTACTGGACCCTACTGGCAATACCTGCTATAGAATACTGCTCCTGTTCTTGTGTTGAAAGGAAGTTGATCTAAGGAGTTAATCTCCTTTCCTCCGTCCATCACTATCTCTCCACTTTTTTAACTCACTGCAGCTCATTATCCCCCAGGCCGCCGCAAAGGAAAACCCTACTATTAATTTTAAATACCTCTCCTGTTCTTGCATTGATGCCAAAGGAGTTGATCTCCTTTCCTCCGACCAGTACCATTTCACCATCACTGAGCTTGCAGGAGGTGCTGAGGAGGGTCTCTGCGGTGAAGGGAACAGCCTCCAGGACCTTGTCCTCATCATCCCTCTTGAACAGGCTGCCATTCAGGGAAGGGATCAACCTGTATATACCCTTCAGACCAGACATCTAGGTAAACAATAACAGGTTAAAATATTCAGAATGTAGACACCAGGTTCCAGTATACAAGGGTTCACATTAATTCAGATTTTGAACTGATCCAATTTTTACATGAAAACAACCTCAAATATGGTATACTCATAGCTGCCTCGTTTTCATACTACTAATAATAATAATAGACATTTATACAGCGCAAATTGCAAAGAGCCTCTAAGCGCTTAAATAATTATTTAATTACTAGCATCTAGCACTGGCTGTCACTGGCCTAGCACTGGCCTGGGATACATGTAAGATGTCTACCCATTCATACTAGGCATCAACACTGGACAAGTATCGCACAAGTGCTCGGCCCTGGCTTAAGCCACTGTCCATTCATACTTGCACAAACAGTGGCTCAGCCTGGCCTTGCATCTGCGTAAACCACCTCCCGAACTGGCTTAATTACAATCATGCCAGGCCTAGCCAAGGTCGAGGATAGACAAATCCATTCATACTTGCGGAAACAGTGGCTCTGCACTTGCTTATGGCTCTGTTTTTTTTTAAAAGATACCAATTATGTCAACCAACAGGGTCAAAATTGAAATTAGGTGAACTAAATTTAAACATGTTTTTTTATCATTGACACAACTTACATTTTCTCAAAATGTAATTATCTGGGCTTAAATTTATCCCCAATTTTGTGAAATGTCTATGAACATTTAGGATTTCCCGTATTAAAAAAATGTTGCCATATACTAAAATCCTACTATTCCAAATGGCAAAACAAATATTACAAATAAACAAAGTGGGCTTCTGACCATTTGGGGGCTTCTGTCACATACATTTTTGTTTTTATGTAATTTTAAAGGGATAGTTGAGCATTGGTCAAACTTAACTTTAGTAACCAAAACCTGCACCATTACGGTACAAAGTATTATAATTTCACCATGCTCGAAAAGTAATCGACTAAGTAAAACCCCTGTTATTCAAAAAGCGACTCAAGAGGGCGCTATTTAAAACAAGGCGATAGCCGTAATGTGTCTCGCCCAATTGTGCGCAGTCATGCGAATGAAGTTTGGTTACAAACAGATGCAGGGTTGGAAAGTTATCTACCATAATATAGAGTCTTGCAGGTAAACTTTCAAATTTGACCTCATTTGACCTTTGACCCCAACATATCATGGAGGCCAATATAGGGCATCTACCAATCGAGTTTGGTTACAAACTGATGTAGGGTTGGAAGTTATTGATCTTAATTATATAGACTCTTACCCCAAAACTTTCACATTTGACCTTTGACCTACTTATGTGACCTTTGATCCGGGCCGGAACTGAAGTTAGCATAGCATGCACTCGATCTTCTCGCAATATCGGGCGTGCTGCGAGGTACCAAAAACTTGCTGCTAACTTCAACCTTCGATATTAGCCGTCCGGCTTCAGTTAACCTCACGAACGTTCTTTGGAAATTTATCGATATTCAGCACAGTTTTTTCATTGTTTTGGGAGTCATTTTGTATTCTGTTCACTTTCAAATGCCATGTTATCATGTAGGTAGACTACCAAAATGGTGTTGATCACAAAAAGGCTAATTTATAGCCACTTTTTATGAGCTTATAAGTTACATTTGTTGTTTCGGATGTTACAATGTTAACGGAAAGTTAATTTTCAATATAATCACAACACAATAAAGCTATTACATATTTTTTCTGTGATGGAAGGGTACATCAAGTCTCTTCAACAGTGAAATAAATTAACAGTTTGTGTTATTCCCCATTTTCTAATTATTTCCTAATAAAAATTGTTTTGGACATTACAAAAAAATTTACGGAAAATGACACCATGTGCATGTGCACCGTGTGCATGACTGCATGTCATGATTTTTTGTTGTTAACCGTTAAATAAGTCTTGCTTCTTATAAACAATTTACAACTTCAACTAACCTTAAATTATTGACAGACAAGCCTTTCTCCCATACTGGAGACTATCTCAAGCCAAGTGACTTGGATTCATCACATCTTGGTTTGTTGCACTGTGATTACTGGGGTGAATATTGGATACTTTGTTTTTTGTCTTGCTTCCTTTTTAGGCAATATGATAAGGAAACTATAAGTTCAATTTTCATACTGATATCATATCATTAAATTATGATACTGGTAGGGGTAATGAGGGGTTACCGTAAAACTCCGTGTATAAGGCGCACTCGTGTATAAGGCGCACTTGTGTATAAGTCGCACCCCCAACTTGATTAATGTCAATTTTTTCACATACAAAATAGTGGTTAGTACAAAAATTGCACACATTGAGCAATAACACTGGTGCTCATAAATATTCATATTCATATTCATGAATATTCATTTAGCACTTATACTCATTAAATATAATGCAATTTTCTAAATTAACTAACAACTATTTTCAATTATGAGCAAAATTTATAACCACTGGTTAGATAATTGCATATATAATGAGTACTGCTGCTCACGAATGTATGAATATTCATTAGCATTGCTCAGTATTTGCTCAATAAACTTGCAATTTTTACATCTGTAACCAATATTTTTTGCGTGAGAAAAAGGTATATGTTGCTGAATGCTACAACAGACAGCAAGCTCTTGTCATGCCCTAGACCAGTGTAATATGTATTGAACATGACTACAGGGTGTCCCAAAAAAAAATTTTGTAAAAAAAGGCGTACCCCCGACTTTAAAATTTTTCCGACGGAAAAAAAGTGCGCCTTATACACGGGAGTTTTACGGTAAATTGTTTACGGAAGATGAAACGTCCGAAACTAAGGCTGTAGTGAAACATTTACACGACGGTTAACCGACCGGCATCGGCAAAAACGTTTTCATTTTCACGGTTTTGGTTAGCCGCCGATTTTTATTTTATTTTTTTTTTTTTGTATTCTTTATTTATTTTTTTCTTTGTTCTTATCCCCATTCTATAGATTCGGTCAGAAAATGGCACGTTGAACCCTGCTAATCTATTGCTAAAGTAAAGGTATTTTACATGTATATCACTAATAAACAAAACAAATAAACAAATGGTAAAAGGATTAATGAATAGATTAGACTGGTAGAGCCAAATTTAGAAGAATCATTTGTGATGTCTGATGAGATATCCGAAGGCTTTCATCTTGACAGCGGTTTGTAGACTAACATGGCACTGCCCTGCTGATTCCAATTAAAAAAACGGACAGATATCGGATATATCCGAGAAAAAAATAAAATAAATAAAATCAAAAATGTTTGCTGTTGGTCAAAGTGATACCTGTAAAGTGTCAGATATTGCACAAAATGACATTTGAGACTTCAATCCTATATCAATATCATTGTAAAATACAATTGAAAGATTTGTGAAAGTTTGAAAGAAAACGAACACTGTTTTACCTAGTGAAAAAACGAATATTGAGTTCATATTTTTATCACCGAATACTGATGGTCTGCCATACATTTGTCGCAGTAATGAATGATCCGTTTGAGATATTCGCACCCGTGTATGTAACACGTAGTACAGATTCATGGAATTTGCACTCGCTCGGCTCAAAGTTCAATCTCCGGAATGTTTCCACGCATGCTGCAATACGGACGTGTTTAGCTACAACAATTGTACTTTTTTTCAATTACGTTGATTAACGCTTTAGAAATAATGATTTTCAATGATAATTATCTTCATACTAAAGGGACATTTGAAAAAATCAAACCCTATTTTATTCTTCTCTTACCATAAGCTAAACAACACGGTAGAAGAGAAACGAGGAAGCTCCAAGTAATTTTCGTGGATTTGGACACTTTACAGGTATGACTTTAACCGGTTGTCAAAATACCTGACTTACTACAATACAGCCTTATCCGAAACACCATTTTGGGTGGCATTGTGCTGTCAGGATATTACTTTTAATTTGCAGCGCTGTTTATTTTCTGAAAGTTCAACTCACACTTGTACACAATCAGCCACAAATCTAAACTGGAAAGCCTCCATTATTGTTTTTTATACCTGAACAAAATTGAACCCTTTTTTGGTTTACAAATTTCTGTAAACAATGAGCCCTTTAGGGTCATCTGACGTATATAAATATAAGTCCATATATTTTCGTTAAGGTATGGGAGATCAATCTAGGTGGATGCTATAAGAAAACACAAAAATAAGTTTTCAGTTCTGTATGTTTTTAAAAATATATGCCCTCAAAGTTTCATTAAGCTTTTTGGCACTTTAAAAAAAAAAACAGACATGACGTGATTGTCCCATTAGCTTGTCTTCCACCATCGTGGTGATCAATTTTATCATTTTTGTTTCCGTATCGACCACATTCTTATCAGTTTTATTACTGCTGTCAACAATCCTAATCCTGTAATCCTCTGCTGAGACATTAGCACCCAGGGGCTAGAGATAAGAAGTGCCAACCCTGATAAAATATACTGGATGCAAGCTTGAGCTCAAAAATCACTACCGCTCCTCAGCCCTCCAGGAGCGGTATTCAGCTAGCTATAGAATTACCTAATGGCCTGCTGAGCCAGTGCTAGATGCAAGTATATGAACGAGGTGTTAGAGGTACATGTAGAAACATGTTCAGTATAGATCTATCTCTTCTATTCAATTGAAACAGACATTATTCAACAATTTAATGCAGAAACCTAGACTACGAATTCTAGTGGGCCAGCTTTATAAACTACATCATTATTTTACTAGAAATTCTGGTTGAGAGTATATATCACTCCAATCTTTCTTTCTTTGTAAACGCTATCAATTAATGTAATATTGTTCAAATTATAACATATTAATGCATGTAATGTACATACAAAATGAATTTCCAGTGTTTGACAAATAATGAAATTGAAATTGACAATCACCTTGAATTGGCTGATGGACGAGGAGAGCAGGGGCCCGATGACAGCATTCATGGTCCACTGCTGCTGTCCATTCTGGATGTCCAAGGCTTCAATCCGGCCATCAATCGTACTCAGGAGCAGCAGGGTTCTAACAAGGTCAACAAAATAAAAAATGTATATCCCGAAGTTGATTTCTTATCTTTCGGGTTATTTTCTGATTTATAATAACATCTGCCCATCATGAACATTGAAAGGGGTTTCAGGGATGAACAACTATCAGATGGGCTGTCTAGCTCAGTCAGTAGAGCACTCAGCACTGGTCTAGCAATCTGGAGGTTTCTGGTTCTAATCCCAGGGAAACGCTATTATCTTTGCTCATTTTCATTTATATTATTTATTTCTGGTCAGTTTCCCTCTGTTAGTCTGTTTGTCCGTAAAACGATTTTGAAGGCCAAGACCGAGAATCTTCAACAAATTTTGAGACCCAAGACCAGGATCCATCAACAATTATTGAGGCAGAGACCATTGTTGACTAACTTAAAAATGTGGTCTCGAGACCAGTCACAAGTGATAAAGGGGGGTTGGGGGTTCAAACCCCCCAAAACAGTCATTTTGGGGGTCAAAGAGGGGGGGGGGGTTTCCCCTATGCTCAAATTTTAGTTATGAACAAAATAATTTCAGGATATTAAAGGGCAATGCAACTCAAGAAAAGAGTTAATACTACTTTATACATCGTAATATTCCTGTTTATTATCATTACTCCGACTCAGATTTCTGCTTTGGAAGAAAAATGTGAAAACTCTATAGGCTTTACCACTATTTTACGCAAACACTGGAGGCCGCCATAATTAGGTTTGTACGGACATCATGCACTAATGCACTTCAATAGCTCCTATTCAACCATTGTCTGAATACTTGTAGATGCGCATCTACTACAAGTATTCAGATAATGGTTGAATAGGAGCTATTGAAGTGCATTAGTGCATGATGTCCATACAAACCTAATAAAGACGGCCTCCAGTGTTCGCGTAAAATAGTGGTAAAGCCTATAGAGTTTTCACATTTTTCTTCCAAAGCAGAAATCTGAGTCGGAGTAATGTTACATATAATAAACAGGAATATTACGATGTATAAAGTAGTATTAACTCTTTTCTTGAGTTGCATTGCCCTTTAACAAGTTCAGTGGTAGCTCTAATGTGTACCAAAATAAGCCAGGTTCATTAATTAACCCCTTCGTAATCGCAAGGTGAAAACTTGTAACGTCCGTAACATTTTGTTACAGACGTTACATAAAGTTTACAAAATGCATTTTCACATTATAAAGGCAATTTTCACTTAAATATGCCTGTTTTATTCATAAATTGTCTTAATTATTATTTGAAAACAAATCAATGTATTTTTTGCAGACAAATTGCAAAATTATACTTTTTCCAAAAACATTATGGACGTTACATACATTTACTGTACATGTTTAGTGTTTTTTAGCAAAAATACCACATGTCAAAATAAACGGGAAAACCATAATTGTGTAAACCAATGAAGACAAATGTTAGTAATGTAAACATTGAAGAGTATTGTGTTACAAGGCAATGTTTATTTCCAGTTACTAGATGCATTTGAATATTGGTATGTAATTACTTCCGTAATGATTTTCATTTGGATATATTGCACTTGAAGATTTTCAGCCATGCTTGATACATGATATATATCATTGCAGACCATCTAGGAGTGTACCTTTCAATAGTGCATGGTAGCTTTTCCATTCATGTATTAAATTCATAGTTTGGGGATAATGTTCATATGTCAAAACCTTGTCCATTTGATGTAACGCCCATAACTTTTTTAACTGACCATTAAAAAGATCACAATAAAAATAAAATGTTGAAAATCTATGTGTTATCAAATGTGTGACTATATGTAAAATATGCAAAATGTTGCTTTCACAGACTTGAAGAGATTAGGAGGAATAATCTCTGATTAGTTAGAACATAATCGGGCAAGAAACAAGAAAACTATGGCTCTTTGAAGATGTCGCTTTATTCCTATTTGGAACTCAAATTGGCAATGCACTCTGATAAGCTCCGGCAAACTTAGCTTGCCGGACCTAGTTACTATTGTTCAGCTGTGTTTTTTTTCATAGTCACTTTTCCATTCCCCAAACTCATATTATGTTATGTATAAAAGCATTCTACAAAACAAAATTGAAATTTTGTGTACAAAATATATGGGGAGTAGTCCACAACTTTGCCAGAGCGCGTTGCCAATTTGAGTCTCTCGTAGATATAAATGGCTCTTTTCAAAGAGCCATATTTTTCTTATTGTGTAGTGCATACAACAATTTGTCTGGATTTCATTGTCGTTTGTCACACCTATCAATAAGCTTACCTATCAACGCCATGTGAATGCGAGGGAGAACAACTTTCAGGCTGTGGCCTAGCCGAGGCGCTATTGGCAGTCTTGCCCGAAGTTCGGGGGTTCCCCTCCGCTGACGCATCAATGACACGAAACTGGCTGATCAGGACAATGCATGTCAGTATCGAGCAGATGATCCTTCTCAGAATTGCTTTATCTTGCAGGGCATCCATTCATTTGGCTCGGCACCCGGGCAACTTGATGGAAATAAAATGTGATGAAATAACATTAAAATTACACGAGTCCAATCTTTCTATTGGCACTGCCAAATTGCTACTAAATCATAATAAAATTGTTATTTACAAACGCACTGTTCTAGTACATCCTTTATTGAAGTTTATATACTTCGCAAAAAAAGAAACAGGACACTTGAGTAAGTTGAAATATTTTATATTTATGTACGATAAAGTGTACATTATCATATATCAAATTAAAGGCAAATTTATAGTCCTCTACAGATTCGACTGAAATGATAGTCGTTTTGCTTAAAACAAGATGTGAGGGGAGAGTAAATTATGACTTTATTAACCACTTGACTGCTAAGCACGTACTATTACGTGCATTCAGATGTGACACTCTGTGCTAACCACGTACTATTACGTGCAATGTCCATTTCCTGTTGAAGGCATTAGCACTGCGCTATATGTACCCCTACTTTGCTATTAGCATCTGATTATCTAACTTGAGAATATGAACAATAGATGGCGCTCTTTCACACAAAAATCCAAGATTTTGCGGCTAATTATAGAACACTTTCGGCCTGATTTGTACACGGGGAAAGTGCACTTACAATTTCAAAATGGCGACTATATATACAGTCAAACCTGTCTTAGTGGCCACCTGCCTATAGCAGCCAACCTGTCTATAGTGGCCATCAAAAGTTATCCCCTGCATGGAAAAAAAAACGCTTTAGCACAGAGTGGTACAGTGTGCACAAAGCCTATAGCGGTCAAGTGGTTAAACATTGCTAAAAACAAACTCTGAATATACACATTTTCCAGGTTATGAGAACATCAACATACTGGTCTGTCTGTGAGGCAGAAAGCTTGTCTGTTTCATGTGTCCCCTGAAATTTTTACCATACAGGGTGGCCCAGAAATTACGGAACGGGGCACTTCCCAAAGTAAAGTAACAAACTGAACATGTCCATCGGATAGAGTGTCCTTTCCAATGAACAACGATACCAAGAAAAGTAATTTTGAACGTGTAGTTTTTGTTTTAGGGCGCTTTGAGTGAGACCATGTCAGGTACATGTACCTATTTTTGTAAATTTTTACCAAGTCAGTGCCTGATAAATGAGATTTATTGCCCTACATACATGAATATTCCGCGCGCTATTGTTAGTGTGTATTCAGCTGTGTGCCGAGCGGTGCCGAGAGAATGGGCTTAATTGGTCACAAGTATGAAGGGCAGTAAGTCTCATTTATCAGTCACTGACTTGGTAAAAATCAACAAAAATAGGATTCCTACCTGACATGGTTTCACTCAAAGCGCCCTAAAACAAAAACTACACGTCCAAAATTACTTTTCTTGGTATCGCCGTTCATTGGAAAGGACACCTTATCCGATGGACATGTTAATTTTGTTACTTTATTTTGGGAAGTGCCCCGTTCCGTTATTTCTGGGCCAACCTGTATAGTTACCTAGAGAAATGACATGTAAGAGACTGCCCAACTGATTGACCAAGGGTGACATCAAGTTTTAAAGATCTTTGGACTACGGTAGAACACTTGGGAAGAATTTATACCAAGTTTCATGCTGAAATAAGGGCACAAAGTGTTGTTTAGACGAATAAACCTTTGCCCATGGAATTCCCAATTTTGTTACATTTGGATGAAAATAAAACCAATAACATTCACAATTTGTCTTCACTTATACTTTTTTATTGAGATGAAAATAAAAAAGATTACTGAATTATGCCATGTCATGAATATAGCATTTTAGATCATGCTTATCAACATTTATATGTATCGAAAATAATATCGCTATTGATATTCGTTTGTCTCGCAATGTATGGTCAACAAGGGATCTAAAAGATCACAACGTTTCGTTGAGTATATGTTGAAGAGAAAATACCCAAACCCTGTAAAGATTTTATTTTTAAAATAACTAAAAAATAAATGAGTAAGAAAATATCCCCTTTTTTTTATTATTTGTGCATTGTTATGCACTGTATTTTCTTTGTAAACAATAACGCAACTTAAGATTTAAACAGCTGGCGATCAGCTGGTTCAAGTTCAAAACTTGACCTAGTTCAGCGAATAGACTTACATTAATTTCTTGTATTGCTTTATGTGTATTGCGCATTGTAATTACACCAAGAACTGCGCAGTCTCTGCCGAAATTAAGTCAATTACACATGATCATGTGAACAAAGTTTATTGTAAGTGATCAACTGCATGTGATGATCACATGAACAGTAACAGAAAACCTCACATATGGGATTCACGTACGTTCACGCACGGCAACTTACGGGCGCGGCCATGTTTATCCACGCAACACGCAATATTTGAATATTCATCTTTTTCCCTTTTTTCTCTTCGCTGTAAAAATACAACTTCATTGATGAGCTTAACCAATCAAATATCTTACAGCTGTTTAAAAATGAATAATTCATAACGTATCTCATACATATGTAAATTATAAAAAATGCCAATTTGATTTTAAAAATTTACCAAATTATTTCATATTTTAGCCTCAAAATTGCCTTTGTAATCGATCATAAATCGCCAAAAAATACGATAAATGTAAGGCTATTTTGTAACTTTCATAAAAATAATTTGGAAGTTTTCCCAGAATAATGTTTGGTATATTTTTAAAGCTCTGGGTATGAGGGTATGCCGTGTTTACATTTTTGCTTTCATTTTTTCCCTACAAATTTTGAGCTCACAAATTCTACCGAAATCAGGTAATTTTACACTTTTTTTGCAGCGAAATATGCATCGTTGCATTGAACCGATAATACGCGACAGCAACGTGACAAAATCTTCAATTTCATAGTATTACTAATTTATTTAGTGTTGTAATTAACTTAAATAATGGTTATTTTATCATCTTGCTCGTAACATTTTTAGTAAATTACGGATTTCAAAATCACTTTCAAAGCCGCAGAAATTCAATCTCATCGGAACGTTCTTCGTTAATGCGCCGAGAGCACCCCGTACACAAATTGATCGCACACCGTTACGTTGAAACGATTTTCAGCTGCTTTTGTTCGCGTCAGCTGTACTGTGGCCAAAATTAGGATCAAAGTGATTCTGAATGATATTAAATCCCTATAAATGTGTGAGATATCATTTTGAAATCGGCATGGGTGTGAAAATAATATTATTTAGTTATTATTTGTTTACATCAATAAAATTAAAAATTCTAGAAAAATAAGAAATTTTGAAATTAAATATACATGGCAAATGTTGATTTTTACAGGCCTATGACATTGTTTTCTCTATGGCAATGTACGTGCATTGTGCGTGTCTACACAATATGACTTTGATGTGAATGTTGCATGCTGAGAGTAGTAGGATAAGTTTATAATCATAAGGGTAATTTTTACTGGTGATATAATATTTTCTCCTATGTCATGACTTGAGAAATAGTTGCATTTTGCTATAAAAAATAAAACAAACAAGTTCAGAAACACTTGCTACGTGCCACCACAATTTAGCGACAAATGCTGACAAATCCTCCGCCAACAAATTTAATTTATAGTACTTACAAATACTCTGCCAGAAATTGCTGTATTCAATTTCTTAAAGGGATAGTTGAGTTCTGGTGAGAGTACAGTTTGGGTGAAACTGAATTTTAGTAACCAAAACCTGCATCATTACATTACAAACTAATAGTTGTAACTAGAAAGGAACACAAAATTACAAATGACGTAGTTAAGATCATGTTATCATTCAAAAAGAGCCGTTAAAGAGGGCGCTCTCTAAACACTCATCGGTTTCAACCCTTTTGAATAAAATATTGTGCATGTGATGTTTTGTTGAAATAGTGATTAGATAGAGAAATAACCAACAACTATTTAAATACCTATTTCGTAACTTTTTGAAAAGATGAAGCATTTTTTTGAATTCGTAATGGCTGGTTCAAAATTCTCTAATAAACCTGGGGCCCCAGCTTTATTACAAATTGTTATATTTATGGATATTTCAGCCGTCTCTGAACCGATTTTGATCAAACAAAGATGATTTTATTATTTAAATATTATGCTCTTTCAAATTTTACACTCAGTTTTTCATTACCTCACAAAAAAAATAAGTAGTCTAGCGCCGTCTCTACCAAAACTCAACTATCCCTATTAATAAATGAATTAAAAATTAAATACTTCTCTTCACAGCGTAATGTGGAAGGGTTTTTGACTTTTTGCTATTTTGTAAAGAATAAAATGTTGTACCGGTATAATTTATTCGGATTATGTGATGTCACCTGATAATGTGTTTAAAAGTTTAACTGTAACAAAGTCTATGAATCGTAAAAATGCTCCTTTTCTGATGCTGACTGGGTGGGCCGGGGCACGTGACTCCCATTATAATATCCATGTAGTTATGCCATTGTCTGACGCAGGTCTGAATTAATTAATCAATTAATGGGGAATTCCTTATCTTATACCGGTTTTTACTAATTTTTACCCTTTGATTTACGCCACGATTTATGATTTACATTTAAATACATTGTGTTTAAATGTAAATCTTGGGCTGCATAGGACAGTATAAAACTTTGTTTACAATTTGTTTCTGTAATATCCCCACTACAATGATGAATAATATAGAATGAAACATCACACAACACAAGCATCAATCTGATAATTATTTATTTCAAGCCAAAAAAATGAAGACAAATTTTTATCATAATTGATATTTATGTTTCACATTACCATCATAAAATCTAACCTCTCAGTCTATTATAACTATATACTTAAATAGAAACACTAATAACAATTATAACAAAGTTATTATAGTAATGAAATAGGGGAAATAGGCCATCCATTAATTCCAGTTTGTCTGGATAGTGTTGTCTAATGCGCAATTCACTACACCGAATACAACGTATGGGACTGGGTAAACGGTATTATGAGCTGTTGTCCAGTTTAAGCCGAAGTTTATGGAAACTAACTTTTGCAGAAAAAATGTAAGCAAGACTTTGAATATACCATATTTTCATATAAATATCAAATATTCAGGTAATATATGTAATTAATCCAGGAAAACTTCAGATTATTTAAAAAAATGAAATTAATGGGTGGTAATTTTTAGATGACAATGACTCACACGATCACGTCTTTTACTAGAAAGGCCTCGAGATGAACGGTCATAAAAAATGTTTCGATCCCTTATTAGTCAAATCTTTTTCTGATTTTGGAAGAAAAACATATTCTCTACGGAATTCCAAAACAAATTTTATCAATTCATCCTTAAACCTTAGAAATATGGGGTAAAACGCACACTTGTATATTTTACTTTCGTAACAAAATTCATAATTATATAGCGCCACACAGTGTTGGCTCACAGCACAGTCCGAAGGAATGGCAGCCACCGTAAGTTAGCGATGTGCGCATTCCGTGAACGTACGTGGACTGAGGGGAAATTCTCATTATCATTACCGAGCGTGAATTGTTCATAACTGTAATCAATTATTTACTTGTATATGTCTGTGAATGTGTGAATTGACTGGTATGTCTCGATCCAGTCAATGGCTTTTGTATTGCATTCCAATCCAAAGTATAACAAAGAATACATAGATTGCAGCCTTTGTAGGTCAATTTGTAGAATTCTTTACAGCCAGCTTTGAACAACTATAAGATTAACATAACAAAGCCAAACATGAGACCTATGCACTCAGCATCAAATTGATCAATGGTGTGAAAAACATCTAGTTTGAAGCTAGGAAGACAGGGGATTTCCCTTTTTTCTTTGACAATGAGGGCAGCTTTGACTTACATGTATTTTAAATGGCAAAGGAAATGAGGTTACTGCAGCATAATATGCAGTTACTTAAAGGACCTAAAGAATACAACATACTTTGGCACTTATTCCATAGTTGATGACTTGTACAATAGGTCTGCCGAAAAAAAATCCATGAAAATAAACATATTTAAGACTATTTTCTGATGCCAAATCTCATTTAGCAGCCAGTTTACGCCCCACCCACATTTAGGGTCCAGAATCGGCAGTGTGATTGACATGTGATTGACAATTCATTGGCTTACGTCATGACGCATCATCTACAGAATTTAGTTCATTAGTCCGTACTTTAGATGACGTCACATTTTGGCGATTTAAAAGGGGCGTTCCCAGGACAATTAGATATTTACTAATTACCCCAAAATTGATTGATTTCATGAGAAATGACTGCCAAATTCTTTTTCTTCAGGACAAATTACATATAGATAGCCAAATTGTGAAAATTAGGCCATCTAGACGCTATAGGTCCTTTAACCCCTTGACTTAGGGGTGGGTTGAATGCATATTGCTGCATTAGCCCTTTGCTCCTTTCTTTAAAATTAAATAGACCAAATTCTAAGCTGCCCTCAATGTCCAAGTTTAATTAGGGGAATTCCCTTTCTTCCTAGTAGCCTCAAACTAGTCTTTTCATACAAATTTAAATCAATGTGCTTCTATTGATGTCATGGCTGCCTATGAGTATGATTAAGAGTGGTTTCACACCTATGATTGGAGTCATGATTCTTTGCTGGAAGTCACGATTCTTTGCTGGAAAGTGGCGCCAGGCTGGAGGTACCCCGTATGTATTCCAATAAATAACTGAATAAGGACCTCAAAGATGACAATTATTTCATATTGTGTCACTTGTGTCACTTGCATTATATTTTAAATATGCTTTAAAAAATAAATCATGCCAGTATTATGTTTGTTTAAGCACACTTTCAGATGTTTAAATATAGATCATTTTAAATGAGTGCTCATTTGCAAACCATGCATATTTGAATATCCTCATTTTGTTTGTTATTGTTTTATATGTCTATCATTTAAAATGAGTCTGCAGTAGAGACTACATACTGTCTCTGTCGTCAAATAGATTCTAGAGTTGTAGGTTCTGTACTTCCTTTATTATGGTGTTACCATTGTTATTATTTGTGATTTGCTTGTTTTGACGGAACACAATTTCGATACAACATGCTAGGTGCATCAAGTGACCCATTTTCTTTATGTCTTTTGTAAATAGCATCATGACCTGTTAAAGGGAAAGTTGAGTTTTGGTAGAGAGGGCGCTAGACTACTTAATTGGTTTGTGAGGTAATGAAAAACTGAGTGTAAAATTTGAAAGAGCATAATATTTAAACAATAAAATCATCTTTGTTTGATCAAAATCGGTTCAGAAACGGCTGAAATATCCATAAATATAACAATTTGTAATAAACCCGGGGCCCGGGTTTATTAGAGAATTTTGAACCAGCCGTTAAAAATTCAAAAAAATGCTTCCTCTTTTCAAAAAGTTACAAAATAGGTATTTAAATAGTTGTTGGTTATTTCTCTATCTAATCACTATTTCAACAAAGCATCACATGCACAATATTTTATTCAAAATGGTTGAAACCGATGAGTGTTTAGAGAGCGCCCTCTTACGTTTTAACGGCTCTTTTTGAATGATAACATGATCTTTACTACGTCATTTGTAATTTTGTGTTCCTTTCTAGTTATAACTATTAGTTTGTAATGTAATGATGCAGGTTTTGGTTACTAAAATTCAGTTTCACTAAAACTGTACTCTCCTTACCAGAACTCAACTATCCCTTTAAGAGGTCTGTAATCCTTTCTTTCCTTTTTTGTTATATTGACTCTATATTGTAAAAATCCCAATACGAGTCCCTTTTATTCTTGGTAGGATGCTGGAGAGGCCAGCACAAATTTAAACTTAGATTTTAGTTCACCTTTTACGTCCTGTTTTTTGACGTACAACTGACAGGCTGTCAGTTGTTTTCGTGCTTTATTTTATTGTTTGTATTTTTTGTATTTTTCTTTCTTTTGCTAATGTCTTGTACAATTTTCTTCAATGTATTTCTTTATTCACTCTCTCTGAAGGGCTTTTCTGATAACCACTTTTATAGGGGAACTTTGATCACAAGTATTACTGGTAGTATGTTGTTGTTAATACATTTATTCATTATTTGTTATGACTAGTATGTCAGATTTACCGTTTAATTTAATGTCCAATGATGAATTATTGTCTTTATTTAATACTACACGTAATGATGATCCGGGAGTAATACATTTCGATAACTATGAGTTAGAAAGTTGTTATGATTTGATACAAACATTAGATTCATATGATGTTGTAAATCAGACTCCGTCAAAATATTATACTGAAGATGAAGCTCGTGAGTTTTTTACAGTGTTGCCAAATGATCATTTAGGTATTATGCACTTTAATATTCGTAGTGTCAATAACAATTTTGATCAATTTAAAATACTTATAAATAATATTATGCAAACATCATGTCCTATAATAGGTTTATCAGAAACATGGTTTTCTTCAAATCCAAGTGCTTATTTTTCTTTACCAGGTTTTAATTTAGTAGAAAATAGTCGAGTCAATAAACGTGGAGGTGGGGTTGCATTCTATATACCAGAATCTTTGAAATTTGAAATTAGAGATGAGTTGACTTATATGAATTCTACCCTTGAATCATTGTTTATTGAAGTTGAAAATCCCTGCGGGAAGAATTTTCTTTTTGGAATTATTTATAGACCTCCTCAATCTCCCCATGATGATTTTTTTAATTTGATTCATACTATCCTTAATAATAATCAATTTGTAAATAAAAATAGTTTTATAATGGTGGACTTTAATATTAATTTGCTTTTGTGCAATGAACAGTCTTTCCCAAAAGATTTTTTGGAGTTCATGTCATCTGCCTCATTTCTCCCCCTCATTACAAAACCAACTCGATTACAGACCATTCTGCTTCTTTGATAGATAATATTTTTACTAATATACAACCACTTCCAGAGTCTGGCATTTTACTTTCTGATATGACTGACCATTTTCCTGTGTTCACTTATTTTTCATTTAAGAATAAAGTAAATCATTTACATGATGATCATTATGCCCCTCGAAGATGGAAACAGGAAGATTTCGAACGTTTGAAGGAAAGCTTAAGAACGGTCGATTGGTCCAGAGTATATAATGAAAATGATGTAACTTCTTGTTATGATTTATTTATTGATGTATTGAATGAACATATTAATACAAATGTAAATACTCGTTTACGTAGTAAATTGAAACGAAAAAAAGTACCTAGGCTTCCTTGGATAACACAAGGACTTTTAAGGTCTATAAATCGTAAAAATAATTTATTTTGTAAATATCAGTTAGACCATAAAGATAGTTTTAAAAATAAATATATATCTTATAAAAATAAATACTCTTTTACGATTGGCGAAGAAAAAATAGTATGCACGACAATTTGAATTATATAAAAGTGATATGAAATCTACATGGAAAATAATAAATGATGTATTAAATAACCATAGAAAGTCAATAGATATTAATGAGATACGTTGTGGTGATCGCTTGTTAAATCAACCACCAGATATTGCTGAAGCCATGAAGGATTATTTTGTTAATATTGGCCCTAATCTCGCACGAAATATTCCAGGTACAACAACACACTTTAGTGATTATTTACAAAATGCTAATTCGGCATCTATATTTTTGACCCCAACTGATGAAAATGAAGTTTTAGATATTGTAAATAATCTACAAAATAAAAAAAGCCCAGGGTTTGATGGACTAGATAATTTTTTGTTAAAAAAGATTATTATAGAAATAATTGACCCTTTAGTGTTCATTATAAATGTATCATTGTTAAATGGATCCGTACCAAATGCCATGAAATGTGCTAAGGTGATTCCTTTATTCAAAAAAGGAAAACGTGATGATATAAGTAATTATAGACCGATATCTTTATTAACGTCTTTGTCTAAAATTTTAGAAAAAATTGTATATTCTAGAGTAATCGATTTTTTTGATCGTTCTAATATTTTGTGTAATTCTCAATTTGGTTTTCGGCAGAAGCACAGTACTACTCACGCAATTTTAACACTAGTAGAAAAAATAACAAAATCCTTTGAACGTTCATCGCATACTCTTGGTGTTTTCCTGGACTTCTCCAAGGCCTTCGATACCATAAATCATGATATTCTTTTATATAAACTTCAGCATTACGGTATCAGAGGTAAGGCCTTGGAGTGGTTCAGGAACTACCTTACCGGCAGAAGTCAATTTGTTTTTGTTAATGGCTGTAAGTCATCCTTAAAGCCCGTTGTCTGTGGAGTCCCACAAGGCAGTCTACTTGGGCCTCTATTGTTTGTGATATATATTAATGATTTTTATACTTCATCTAAAGAATTATCATTTATTTTATTTGCAGACGATACAAATTTATTTTTTTCTCATTCGGACCCACTTACACTATTGTCTATTGTAAATAATGAATTTAAAAATGTTCATGACTGGATTAGAGCGAATAAATTGTCCTTGAATATAGAAAAAACTAATTATATGTTATTTAGTAAAACATTAATAGACTTACAAGGGGATCTTATATTCAATGGAAATGTTCTAAAAAGGGTTTCTTCAGTAAAATTTCTCGGTCTTTTTATTGATGATAAGTTAACTTGGAAAGACCATATAGATTATGTAAGAAAATTGATTTCACGTAATGTTGGCGTATTAAATAAACTTAGATACTCTCTTCCACCATCAATTTTGCAATTATTATATTCTACACTAATTTTACCCCACTTAAATTATGGTATTCTTGCTTGGGGGAATGCTGCTGCATGTCATCTTGAAAAGGTTTTGTTGTTACAAAAGAAGGCAGTAAGAATAATAGATAATGTAGATTTCATTGCTCATACCAATGTGATTTTCATGGAAAAATGTATATTGAAGATATCTGACTTATATACCTATAATCTTTGTCAGTTTATGTACAGTGTTAATAATGGTGAAGCTCCTACTATTTTTGAAAATATGTTTAATAGAAATAATAGTTATCACAGCCACTCTACAAGACAATCATTACTATTTCATTTACCATTGTTTAGATCTCTGTTTGCACAAAGAACGTTTTTGTTTACTGGCCCCAAAAGTTGGAATTCACTGGAAAAATCCTTGAGGGAAAGTGCCACTTTGAGTGCATTTAAAGCTAAGTTAAAGAAATATTTGATAAATCAGTACAAATAAAATGTATACGCTATCATGTTTTTGCTTTAATGTATGTTGTTGTTTGTGTTGATTAAAGCGACACTGATATTTATACTTGGACTTATACACTTTATGTATCATTGGATATATTTGTACATATTTGTTCATACTTGAAATGGTTCTAATGATCACGATAATGACATACATGTATTAAAGGGATCTAGTAACTTTGTTGAGATGTGCAAAAACTGATGAATGGTTGATGCAATGTATACTGTTGTTATCTCATATGTCCTCAGGGTATTGTGTGAAAATTTCAGGTCAAATGGACAATGTATGGCCAAGTAATGAGCGAAAATGCAAAGTGATATTGGGTGATATTCACCAACTCACTGCATTCACTTTGTACAGGGATGAAAATCTCGCCCGGAGATTTTCTTATCTAAATACTTCAATCATACATATCTTTGTAATGAAAGGGAAATTTGAAAAACCGAAAGCTGTCCCATGATTTTATTGTTAATACGAATACAACAAGGTATAAAGGAACCGCTAGAATTACAATTTTATTTTGAGGATTTGGACAATGTTACTAAGTCCCTTTAAGTATTCCCTAAAAATGACATTGTTCTTCTGACTTGCCCTTCTTCAATTCCTCTCTTCTATCCCTTTCCCTATTCTCGCACATTATGTTTCTATATAATGTGTTTTTTCTGTTGTTTGTTGTTGATTTATATAGATTTTCATTGTTGATTGATATTGCTTGTTCATGCGAAAGTATGACATGCTACAAATATGCAGTATATAATTATACGTAATTAAATAGCATGTCATTCATTATACATTTGTTATATGTTTTAATCGTAGTATTGCTTAATCCATTTCAGGGGCCTTTCAAATCACAAGCCTTGCTTCCAAGATTGGCTCCTCCACATTTTCGTCGAAATTTATTTCATAATCTGTGTGCATTTATATGTTATTAATTACTACTTTGATCAGCATATATGTATTAATTGTGTATCCTATGTTAAACAACCATTTTGTTACATATATTGCTTGAAATATTGATCCCATTATGTTGTTTATTGTTTGTTTTGAAAATGTGGAAATAAAATACGAATAAATGATTGGAGTCATGTTTACAATCACAGTGATTCTGTTGCCTTGCTTTTCACACGACGAAAAAGACTGATTACAATTGCCTTTCTGGAGACGTACCTGTCAATCAAATAAGAAGAACACTAGTACTACACTGCATATGACTGCATTCGAAGCAAAGAGCGCCCGGTTTATTGGTGGAAGTGCATGTAAGGTCACGTAAGCTCCGCCTCCCAAATCATGTTTTGGAGGTCAAGCTGTTCAGACTAGAGAGCTGCACCGTGATTTGAGTGTATCATGATTAGAAAACACCTCCGGACCATGATTTCAGTTTCGCGATTCGTAATTCTAGTTTGCTTTCACACCTCAAAAAATACAGTGATTGGAATGAAAAATAATTCAAATCATGATTGCAATCACGCATTTCTTCATGTGTAAAAAGGCTCTCGAGTCTAAAGCCTAGTGCCCACTTAACGATCTGGGCCTAGCGATCTAGAGCGATCTTGCCCGAATAGGAGCGATCCCCTGAGATCTGTGGTTAAGTCGCCAAGTGGGCACCAATGGCCGCACCAGATCGCTGTAACTCGCGTCCGCAAGGGTGGTGTCGGTTGCGGTCGCCGGGGTTTTGACATGTTCAAAAATCTGGCGACCAGGTCGGTCTCGATAGCATTTGCGGCGATCTGGTGCGATCTGGTGCGGCCATTGGTGCCCACTTTGCGACTTAACACAGATCTCAGGGGATCGCTCCTATTCGGACAAGATCGCATAGGGCTAGCGACCTTGGAATCATCAGTTCGCAGTGAGTCAGTCTAATTCCATTGTGTACGCGATCTTTTCAATTTGGCCTCCTTGGGGTCATAGCTTGGCCCCTATTTCCACCCATTGTCAAGGAATACAATAACGAGGAATTCACACTTTTTTTATTCTGAATTTGTTGGCGAGGCATGGCTAGCCGTTTGAATATTTATTTCCTTTTCTTGATATCAAGAGTTACCAACAGCAAATCATTTGCTGATATCAACAATTCAAGAAAAATATCAAGATAAGAATTCTTGATTCTTGCAGGGCGCCTTTGTAGAGCAGTTTCGCATAACTGAACATTGAATTCTTGATATCAAGAAACCATTTTCTGTTGCTAACCAATGATAATTCCTGATTTCAAAAATTCAACTCCTGGCATCTAGAAATCTAATGCTTGATATCAAGAAATCGAACTCTGGATATCATTAATTTATTTCCTGATATCAAGAATTTAATTTATTGATATTTGAAAACAGAATTCCTGATATCAAGGATTGAATTCCTGATATCAGGAAATATGAACAATTGCCCAAATGGCTTTTTTTGTGTGATCCCGCCCGACATGCGATCGAGAACGAAATTTTTAAACATGTCCAAAACCTTGCGACCGCAACCGACACCACCCTTGCGGACGCGAGTTACAGCGATCTGGTGCGGCCATTGGTGCCCACTTTGCGACTGAACCACAGATCTCAGGGGATCGCTCCTATTCGGGCAAGATTGCTAGGCGCAGATCGCAAGGTGGGCACTGGGTTTATTAAAAAAACTCGCAAAGCGTATTCTGATGTCAAGACAAGCAAGAGCGAACAATACCTGGCTCTAATTCTCAACGATGCGCGCATGCGTGGAAATAGGGACAATAGGAAGTCGCCGTGAGATCGCATAGTGGGCACCGAAAAGATCGCGTATGCAATGAGATCGGGCTGACTCGCGGCGAACTGGTGCGATTCACACCGAACCAAGATCGCTAGCAACTCGGGCTAGATCGCAAGCGCAGATCGGCTAATGGGCACTGGGCTTTAGACAGCATGCCGGCTTTGACATTGTGTCTTTTCATTCTTCTATTTAGTTCAGACAATGCTGGTTTCAAAGAGAGAAGTCACATTGCCCTGCAGTTGCATTCTTTGGTTTGACTCTTTGTGACTGGAATGTAATAATATAAGCTATTGACTGGAAAGTCTGTATTTACTATTTTGATTCACAGTTGCAGAGCCCATTGTCAGTTCATTCAGACACACATCTCTACACTACAGTAGGGATAACGAATCCCTTTTGATAATAAATAATGGCTGGCAGTCAGCCTTTAAACAACTGTTCTAAACTTGTGGTAGAGTGCAGCACAGCCAGAAAGCATTCAACCCCTTGACTTGTATAGGGGTGCCAGAAAGCTGTAGACAAGGATTTGTGTTTCAAGTCATACTGACTCATAGTACTCATAGATCAGATATTTCAAAACTGGAATTGAAAGTGCTTCTGAATCCGAGTCTGACATTGGTTTTGAAAGGCTCATGTCTTCATAACTCTAGGTCCACCTAATACTGCCCCCGAATTATACATTTTATGTACCCGATAATTGTGCTTAAAATGATACTATACGGTACTTATCACTGATGAGCGAATGTGATACAACTTTGGGGTGGATAAAAATGATGATTTTTCGCTCCATTCCATTTATCTGACCTATAGCCACTAAATCTGACCTTTAGCCACTAAATTAGGGCTAGGGCACACAAGCGAGCAGAGCTATGCTGCCCTGTACGAGAACAACGTGGGACAGCACAGAATTTGTACAGAAAAATATCCCGACTCGTTCTGTTTTTTTTGGAGAAAATTTGGCCAGTTCAGGGGCCGCGGAAATGAATAAACTGATTTACTTACTGGCTGGCATTCTCTCACCCCAGGGAGGTCCCCTATGGTTACGCAAGTACGTTTTGCTCCCATGCGTATTAACGCTATGGGAGCTACGAACTGTGTACATGGTGTATACAAGACAATTAAATTTGTGAAAATCTACTAAAAATCAACTCACCGACCATCAGGATCCATCCTACAAGTCCTTTCAGCTCTCCCTTGTGTGTGTTTTATCCTAAAACTGGTTTCCAAAGTGTTTTTCCCCTGGGTTTTACACAGTTTCTTAATACCCCGAATGAATCTAGAAAATTGATTCAGAGACTGTCGTGCCAGGATTTATTGGGTTTGACCTCTAGTCCGCCCTCTTTCGGTGATAATGTACCATTTGTTTTGATATTCATTGGGTGCTCCGATACAGAGAAACCGCGTTAGAGACATGTTATCAGAATAGCCGATTCTCGCACGTTACAATATGAGCGGAAACCGCGCTGAATCCGAGCTCAGGTGACAAGTTTAGTCTGATCCTCCCGATCGCGCGCGAGTGTATTTAACGATACTTCCAGTTCCGGGTTAATACCTTTCAATGGAACGAAATTGGATTGCGACATGCTGATCTGAAGCGCGAGAAAATCGGTAAGTTTGCACTAAATACCTATCTTTTTTACGATAGAGACAAATTTTAAAAGCACAATAGGTATTTAGAAAACATAGTGAACACAATTAGAATAGCTGTAATCTGCAATTTCATGACAAAATAACGAAATAAAACCAAATGAAATCAGTGTGCATATACCAGCCACCAGGGCTGAGTCCAAACGGATATCCATCCGATATCCGACCGTTTAGGTCGGATACCAGATACAAATTTTTTTATTTGTTAAATGTTTTAATCCCCATTATATAGATTAGATCAGAAAATGGCACATTGAACCCTGCTTATCTATTGCTAAAGTTAAAAGTTAAGTCATTTTACATAAATTACAAATAAACAAAACAAATAATTACCCAATGGTAAGAGGATTAATATAAAAGTGGTATAGTGAAAGCCAAATTTAGAAGAATTTATGATGATATATCGAAGTCTTTCATCTTGACAGCAGTTTGTACACTAACATCGCACTGTTCTGCCGATTATAATTGAAAAAACGGACGGATATCGGATTTAAATTATTTCGGATATATTCGATATCCGACCGTTTTTACACGACTCATATCCGTTTTTCAAAATATCCGATTTGACAGCACTACCATATATACAATGTTAGTGATTTGTACAGTGCCTCCCCATGGGGCTGCCGCAAGCAGCAGCTCCCATAGTCCAGGGGTGGCATTCTCTAGCCTGGCATACTCGCGTGACAAATTAATGAGTAGCACTCATTATTACGATACAAAATCCCCAAAAAAGAACAAATCATAATGCATCTGGGTTTGCACTTACCTAATTTCAAATTCTTTGACTACAAGTAGACAGTTTTCCACCTCCAAAATACATGATTCAATTGATAGATACCCAAATTTCGCAAAATAACCCAGAATTTGGACGAAAGGATGATCGCGGGGATCCGCGACTAAGACGCGATTTGTCGCTAAAAAAAAAAAAATTGAGAGAAATACACAGCGAACAGGCTATGCCAGCGAACAGGCTATGCCGGCGAGAAGCCTGCACGCATTACTCCGCTCATGCGAGGGAGCGATACGAACACAATTGTTGTGTACACTGGAGTGCGTGCAGCACTAAATTGAATAATGGGATCGCCAATTAGCTTCCGGGGTCATCATTGCAGCGCGATCAGTTGGAATTTCAGCACGGACTACCGTAAAAAATCATCAATTTTGGGTAAGTTATCCTTCTTTTTTAGCAAATTATATTTAATGTCCGACAAGTTTATTAACTAAAGGTACTTTGGATCGATACAAATTCAAATAATGTTTGTGTTAAAGGTGATTTTTCACCTCGTCGCATATCTACGGTAAAATTTTGAGCGTCTAATCGTCACAGCAGTTAGGCATTCTCTAGAGAGGTTTGTACAAACCATGGTTTGACCCACATCTACAAAGTAAATGGTTCACTCAGGCAATGCTCGAAATTAACTTTGTTTGCTGGTGGCCTGGTCGGGCCAGTAAAATTAGTATTTTTCCAAATTTGGTGGCCCGAAACCAAAATCTACAGGCCCGAAAAAATAAGGAAAAACAAAAGTAAAATGTATACAATAACCATATTCATAGTTTCAGGGTACTAGGCAATACTTTTTATCAAATAAACATTGGATTCTTCGTAAACAATATTGCAGACAAGTGAGACAAATCACAACACACTGTTCAAACTTCAAGCATGATGTTTAATTTACGGGATTCATAAAAAATTTGATTTTTTTTTTTTTTTTTTTATTTTTTTTTTTTTACACCCTGTAATTTTTTTTGAGACACTTAGTAGTGAATATTCATGAGCAGCATATATGAATATTCATGATGCTCATTAGATTCTTAAAATATGCAAAATAACTGAAATAACTTAACAACGATTTTTAATATGAATTTTTTTTTATAACAACTGGTTAGAAAATGAGTACTGCTGCTCAAGAATGTATGAATATTCATAAGCAGCAGTATTACTTGCTCAATTAACTTGCAACTTTTTAACTAACCAATATTTTGTATTATGAAAAGGGTATAAGTTGCTGAATGCTACGTTTAAAATCTTGAGCTCTTGTCATGCCCTAAACATGACTACAGGATATTTTTTTTTTTTTAATTAATAGAATTTAAAAAATGTTTTTTTTTTTTTCTGCTTGCCCGATCGGGCCACAAAACATTGAAATATGTGTTTTTTTACTGGCCCGACAGCAATTTTTGGTGGCCCCGGGCCATCGGGCCTATGCTAATTTTGAGGGTTGTGAACCATTTACATGCAAAATGCTAATGCGCTGGAGAAAACAATACAGGCCATTCGTACACTGTTGCGTTCAGCAGTTGAATGCTCTGTGTTAGGAAGCATCGGTAAGGAAAACGGACGGGAAATAATCATTTTATTTCTACATTTTGCAGTCTTCAAAACAACAAAGTCGGTAATTATTATCAAAGTATATGAATTGTGGATCACATAAATGAATTTTTTTTTTGCATTTGCTGGTGAATTGAGGGAGAAATCAGCCGACAACAAAAAATTGTTTCCGTTACTGTGCAGCGTGCGGAAGAGATTGATTTCCGCACAACGCTATTGTAATGTACCTCTGTGTGGTTTGACCAAGGCCACATCTACAATGTATTGTAAATGGTCCTGATAGCACACATAGGTTCATTACAATAGCGTTGTGCGGAGATCAACCTCTTCCGCCCGGTGCACTATCTAACGGAAACAATTTTTTTTGTCGGCTGATTTCTCCCTCAATTTACCAGCAAATGCAAAAAAAAATTTGTTTATGTGATCCACAATTCATATACTTTGAAAATAATTACCAACTTTGTTGTTTTGAAGACCGCAAAATGTAGAAATAAAGTTATTATTTCCCGTCCATTTTCCTTACCGATGCGTCCTAAAACACGGTGGTCAACTGTTGAACGGCAACAGTGTACGAATGGCGAGTATTGTTATCTCCAGCGCATTAGCATATATTGCGTGTAAATGGTTCACCTGAGTGAACCATTTACTTTGTAGATGTGCCTGATAGGACCATTTACTGCACACAGTGGTAGAGTCTAATGGACACAATTTGAACTACAAACAGAGAGAAAAGAACAGCCTATCTAAAGTCAACAAATGCATACCTAGATTGAAGCTGATTTTATGATTGATTGTACAAAATTTCACTTTCAAAATGATAAGTCATACTTACAACAATCATCATATAAGTTCCATTTGTTTCTCTTGCTGCTCGATTTTCCATCGTAAACAAAGAAAGCCCGCCCGCAACGTGCGGAGGCCGCTTATTATTGTCCAAAATAAGCGAACTCGCTATCTGCAAGCATGCTCGCCGTATCCGAATCAGAATTCGGATAGGGTAACTCGCGTGGTGTGGGAAGTTTGCGGGAAATACATGGCAGTCATCCAGATAGCAGCAACACTTCCGAGACGGATCACGGCTGAGCACTCCTCAGGTTTTTGATTGCCCAAAATTGCAGATTTCTCCTTTTTTCCGAAATTTGAAGAATAATTTGGACCATTTTGGTAAGTTCATAATACTTGTATCATTTTTAGTGCCAGCTATGATTGATTTTGCTGAATTTAAGTTCAGAATTTTGCATGAAAATTTGACTTTTTCTGTACTGGCCCACATTGTTCCACTACAGGTCAGCAAAGCTCTGCTCCCTTGTGTGGGTTTGACGATGGTTTACAATTACATCTATGGAATGCTGCTCGCATACCGTAAATTTTAAATCAACATTGTTAACAAGTATGGAGTTTACATTCCTTCTCCATCAGTTTACAAATGGCATTCCATAGATGTAAACCTTCGTCAAACGTGTCCGGACTACTACCCCCTGGACAACCACCCCCCGGACGATTACCTCCCGGACAACTACCCCCCTAGGACAATTACCCCCCCCCCCCCGGACAACTACCACCCGGACAATTACCCCCTAGGACAATTGCCCCCCAAGACAATTACCCCCCCCCCCCCCCCGGACAACTACCACCCGGACAATTACCCCCCTAGGACAATTACCCCCCAAGACAATTACCCCCCAAGACAACTACCCCCCAAGACAATTACCCCCCAGTTCAGTAATTCCGAAGGTTCGTTATTCCAAAGGTTCGTTGATCCGAAAATAAAATCGGGTTCGTTATTCCGAAGGTTCGTTATTCCGAAGGTTCGTTGATCCGAAAATAAAATCGGGTTCGTTATTCCGAAGGTTCGTTGATCCGAAAATAAAATAGGGTTCGTTAATCCGAAAATTAAATAAATACGACGTAGAAAAGAATTGAGTTGATTTGATTTTGAGTAGTGTGGACTTGGGAAAGGGGATCAATCTTACTCTAATTGCCGTGGCTGCATGGGGGGGGGGGGGGGGGGGGGGGGTGGGGGAGAAGGGGAGGGGGGCAAAGAGTGGCTTTACAATGCTAGTCAAATTGTATTTCATTTTTCTTTGTAAAACAGTGCAATAAGAATGAGATATATTATACAAATATACCAAGATGTGAGAAAGTATAGTGGAATTATATATCTGAGGAGGGACTGGCATAGAACTATTTTTTCCGAGGGGCGAAGCCCCCCGAGGACAAAAATAGTAACTATGCCAGTCCCTCCGAAGATATATAATTTCCACTATACTTTTGAACTAAAAGCTTGGTATATTTGTTTTATATCCCTTCTCTTTGGTCTTTATCCTTCGCATGATTATAATCATCGCACAAATAAATGATTTCAATTAAACTTAAGTATTAAGGAAAACAAAAGGAAAACAAACCATTGATCATAGAACCATCACTGCACTATGTTCTGTTTGTGACACTGGCCCCCTTAGCGCAATAGTCCTGGCACAGAGCGCGTATTGCGCTATCTTTCCATTCATGGTTACGCGCATTAACAATTAATGCGCACACAAATGCAAAACGCACGCATCAAAGTGAATAATTAACCCGCTTTACATACACACGTGTGTAATTGAATGGGAAAATAGCTATTCGTACATTACATACATGAAATGAAAATGAATTACTGTCACGACCATGGAAGGACAACGATGCAGAATGTGCACCATTTTCGAAATTGTTTACTTCGAAAACCGCCATGTTATACATGAAATGCATCTCTAGAATATTTGTTGGAACTTGTTGATATTCACGGGTGAAAATATTCTGTATTTCGTTTTAAATTACTCTTTGGGAAATCTCGTCGAGCATCTTTCGCAAGCTAAAACAAGACCTCCGCTCGCAGAGAAGCTGTTATTACACGCATCCCTATGGGCAATATGATCTATAACGTTATTTTCCTGCTATCGGCAAAGATAGTGAAACATATTCCCCGATTTCAGATTTATAGTGGAAATAATCTTTATTGTGAGAGCCCCAATTGACCAATCACGTTTCTAGAATACTCATGAATATTCATAGAAGGGATATAAATATTTATATCTTTCTCATGTAAAAAAACATGAAATAAAACCAAAATCAATTTGATATAATTATAATTATGTCATAAAGTTAGATTTTGCTGCTTGATATCAGTCCAAAATCACATTTTATTTGTCTGAATTGTAAGTATTTCATCATAAATAGCAACTAAGGGCAGGGTGTGGGGTGTCCCCCCCCCCGTTATGGAGCTTTGGCATTTTTTAAATTGAAACTGTGCAATCTGAGTTTATACTCTCTTTTCTAATAAAATTAGATAAAAGCCATGATTTAAATTGATTTGGGAGGGGGGCCCATGACACCCCCCCCCCCCCCCCCACCACTACGCCAGTGCACACACACACACACACACACACACACACACAAACACACACAAACACATGCAAACACACCCTATTTCATTTGGGATTAACGAACCCTATTTCAATTTAGGACTAACGAACCTTCGGTATAACGAACCCGATTTCATTTTAGGAATAGCGAACCTTCGGAATAACGAACCTTCGGAATAACGAACCTTCGGAATAACGAACCCGATTTCATTTTAGGAATAGCGAACCTTCGGAATAACGAACCTTCGGAATAATGCAACAAATGTTCGGATTAAGCCCGAGTCATGTCGGAATTTTTTTGTTCCGGAATCCGCCGGTGTTGTGCCGGTCGGAATCCGGTATTCCGATAAAAAAATAACCTGCCAATGAATGATGCGGAACGAACACGCACTAGAAGGTCTGCCATAGTTTCGGCAGCGCAGGCAGGCCCCGCGCTGCGAGACAGGCCAACTCAACTGCCTTGACCTTGCAAGTTGCACTCTTAAAAAGTGCCGAAAAGGAACGAAAATGTAAGATTATTACAATCGCACCTATTCTAGACTATCTCTTATTTTACTTACATGTTTGTATGGCTTTTAAAATAAATACGAGAACAATTACCTGCAAAAACAGCAACAACAAAAAATGCGCTGATTATATCTCGAACATTTTCTAACTCGCTCGGACCTACATGAACTGAAGCTAGTACAACAACACGAATAAGTCAACACTAACAACACGTGCATGTGCTTATATCCACCGACATTAAAAAAAAGAATGTTGCATAAACTCAACATGGCGGCAAATTTACTTTCTAAACTCCTACTGTTAGGACCAATAGCACGTACATTGTCCCTATATTTTACCAATCCATTCTAATATAGATCGGTGAATCGCACCATGTGATCGCTAGTATCCACCGATATCAAATAAAAGAATTGACATCACCTCAAGATGGCGGCATATCTACATCATACTCGCGCCCGTTTTGTCCATTTCTCAGTACTGTGCGTACATAAAATATGCTATAAATGCAACATCCATTGAGACTAAATATCGGTGCATAAACGCGCGCGCGTATTCATCGTACGCTTTCTCCCTGCACTATCAAACTGTAATATCAATACTCTTCGACTTTCGTGCTTGACTCAATCACCCATATGTTTGCATGTGCTTGTCAGCGGCACCGCGGGCTGCGATGCCGTCTACATGGTCTATGGCAGTAGCTTCAGACAAAGCTACAGACAATGCGTAACCACAGACTTATACAGTATTCAGCTCTATGCGAAACTCAGTACAGTATTATAGATAGAGTACGAGAATCGCCATTCACGGAACACTAATAAAAGCTTCACGAAAATGTCCAAGACCTTCTCATTTATGATTGGTAAGATTTAATAAAACATACATGATATTGGAAATAATATCGCTAGTGATATTCGTTTGTCTCGCAATGTATGGTCAACATGGAATCTAAAAGATCACGACGTTTCGTATGCTGCTGCAATACTTTGTCAAGTGATATAAAGTAACGTAAAACAGTCCTATTTATGCTCTCATGCGGCTCCAAACCGCGTTATCTCGCATGAGCGAGTTGTTCCTAATTGGTCCATAACGGGCATATTCTATGGCCTATAGTGTCATGCATAGGCTCCTTTTCCTACAACCTCTCAAAATACCTAGCAGAGATTCTTTCTCCGCTCACGTGTTCTACTGAATATACGATTCCCAATTCGAGTGGTTTTGCACAGTTCATAGCAGAGCAAACCATTGGTGCACAAGAACGCATGGTCTCGTTTGACGTAGTTTCCCTCTTCACCAATGTACCGATAGAGGGCGCATGCAATGCTGCCTTGCAACGCTTGCAATCAGACAGCAGTTTGCCCACCCGTACCGCACTCTCACCGGAGCAACTCACCCAACTCCTCTAGCTTGTCCTTCGATCCACATACTTTCTGTATAAAGGTTCATACTATGAACAGACGGAAGGGGCAGCCATGGGCAGTCCAGTCTCGGCTGTCGTGGCCAACCTATACATGGAGAGTTTTGAAGATGAAGCGCTAGACACATGCCCCCTCTCTTGCATTCCTCGTGTTTGGAAGAGATACGTAGATGATACCTTCATCATAGTCTCCAGCTCTGAAACAGAGGACTTGCTCAAACACATGAATAGCCGCCAACCATCCATCCAGTTCATATCGGAGATGGAGTGTGAAGGGAAGATAGCATTCTTGGACACTTTAGTTCACAGACACGACAACCATAGGCTCTCCACCTCAGTCTACAGGAAGCCTACCCACACAGACCAGTACATAGCGTTTGACTCTCACCATCCCGTATCGGTGAAGAGAGGTCTAGTGAAATGTCTATTTGACAGAGCTTCACGCATTGTGACTAGTCCACAACAGCCATGCAAAGAGCGGACCTGTGTCCGCAATGCCCTGAGTCTTAACGGTTACCCACGCCGTTTTGTACACAACACCAAGAAGAGAACGACAGAACCAAAGGATCAGAAGGAATACAAGACTTTCACAGTCTTGCCGTACATTGATGGGGTCTCCCAGCAAATCAGGCGCCGCCTAGAGAGCCATGGCATCCGAACGGTCTTCAGATCAGATACCACCCTACGCCAGCAACTAACACACCCCAAGGATCCAATTCCTCAACACAGACGGGACGGCATTGAGTACAACATCCCCTGCAAAGGATGTGATAGATCCTATATCGGAGAGACTGCCCGACCGATATCAGAAAGAATCACCGAGCATAAGAAGGACGTCAGACTACGCCGAACTGACAACTCAGCCGTAGCCGAACATGCTTGGGACAACCAGCATCAGCCCGACTGGGACGGGGTTCGCTGCCTTTCCCAAGAACGGCATTGGTACACACGTAGGGTAAAAGAAGCTATACAGATCCGTCTCAATCCCAGTAATTTCAATAGAGACAACGGGATGGATATACCCGAATTTTGGATGCGTACAATACGCCGCCATGACACCCCCCGACCAACCGGCCCGCAACGGTTGATTCCAGCCAGTATCGAGCCAGCGGTCCGTTGATTGGTCGAGCTCGCTATTGTTCCCGCCTAGCAAGCAAGCCGAGCCAGCGCCTCGCTGATTGGTTTAGCACCCGTGTACACCGGCCAATAGAATTTGCCCGTTATGGACCAATTAGGAACAACTCGCTCATGCGAGATAACGCGGTTTGGAGCCGCATGAGAGCATAAATAGGACTGTTTTACGTTACTTTATATCACTTGACAAAGTATTGCAGCAGCATACGAAACGTCGTGATCTTTTAGATTCCATGTTGACCATACATTGCGAGACAAACGAATATCACTAGCGATATTATTTCCGATACTATATCCGCAATGAGTAATATATTTACCATTATACATGATATTATTAAGATATTCTTCATGTATTACATTGTTTCATCGGAATACCGGAATGGAGAAAACAAAACCGGAACACGCACACACCGGACGGATTCCGGTATTCCGTCCGTTCCGACCCAGGCTTAGTTTGGATTAACGAACCCTATTTCATTTTCGGATTAACGAACACTCGGGTATAGGAAATTTGCGTGTTCGGAATAACGAACCACACCCAGCAACATATATCCATATGAATAAGCCCAATGTAATCTTGTATGGGTATGCTTTCATTTCAAACTGATTACCTCTCCTTTAACAAAATTACTCGCAGCGATTCCGAATGAAAGGTTACGTCAAATTAATCACATGGGACTGAGCTTTAATAGTAACCTTTCAGAATCGCCGCAAGTAATTTTGTAAAACTAGAGGTAATTAGTTTGAAATGAAAGCATACCCATAATTACCTTGGGCTTATTCATATGGATATATGTTGCTTTGGTATTCATTTATTTTTTTTATTTATTTTTTATTTTTTATTTTTTTTTGCCGATCCGATCTTACGATTTTTTCTGCATGATCGGAAATCGGCAAAAACGGTCCGATCATCTATGATCGGCATGCCGATCCGATGATCGGTTACAGCGTTATACAAAAGTAGACCAGTTGTTTACATGTTTAGGCTTCTTCCCAGTAAAATTCCTCCTGAAACTACAATAATATGATACAATTACAATGGAAGCCAGTGCCAAGAAGGAATACACAATTTATGTTGTGTCTGCAAAGTGTGAATAGATAGCATTTCAATAGTTGTCTGGACAGGACAATAGCTTTTGTATTGTATTCCAAAGTATAACAATGAATGTAGGTCAATTTGTGTCTCTAATGCTACGGTCACAACTCAGAGCGGCGACCGCCCGATTTGTAGCCTGCTCGGTCGCCGCCGGAATTTAGGCATCGCCCAACGATTTTGGGGAAGTCGAGCAGGCTGTAGAGCCCCAGCGGTGCCTGGGCGGTGCCCTGTCGGTGTCCCGTCGGTCACCGGTCGATTTTAGGTCACAACTGGGCTAAATTAGGAAGTTTCTCCGCGCGGCGTCCCGGCAGTGACCGACCGATGACCCACCGGTTCCTGAGCGGTCTCCCACCGGTCACCGGCTGATTTTTAAGAAATCGCCCGGCGACCGGACGGTGACCGGCGGGTCACCTGTAGGTGTCCCGTAGGCGACCCGCCGGGCTCCGCCGGGCAACCTGGGTTCCGTACGAATACCGTTACGATGGTAAATGTGAAAGTTTACCTGTAGGACTTTATAATGTTTGATAATTACACAACCTTGCATTTGTTTGTAACCAAAAGTGCGCAAGCGGGCGAGAAATATTACGGTAATTGCCTTGTTTGTATGATTTGTCACCTGAGAAAGAAATTCATGATGTGCCAAGTAAATCAAGCCTAATACAATGTAGTATTAACTGAATTTACTCTGATCTTTCCTTGTACCTTATTCTTTGTTTTTAATGAAGAGTCTTTAATTTGCAGTAAAGTAAAAATTGAAGACTAGTGGGGTGTATTCTGAAAACCACTTTAAGTTGAAATTATGTTAAAATTGTATCTACGTCATATCTCCGTCACTAAAATATGTTTTCGCAAGTCGCTATTCCTTAAAGGGATAGTTGAGTTCTGGTAAGGAGAGTAATGTTTTGGTGAAACTGAATTTTAGTAACCAAAACCTGCATCAAAAGTGGCAAAACCTGCATCATTAGACTACAAACTAATAATTATTCTAGAAGGGAACACAAGATTACAAATGACTTAGTAAAGATCATATTATCATTCAAAAAGAGCCGTTAAAACGTAAGAGGGCGCTCTCTAAACACTCATCGGTTTCAACCATTTTGAATACATTATTGTGCATGTGATTTTTTTTTGAAAGTGATTAGATAGAGAAATAACCAACTATTTAAATACCTATTTTGTTACTTTTTGAAAAGAGGAAATTTTTATTTTTTATTTTTAACGGCTGGTTCAAAATTATCGAATAAGTATGGGGCCCCACATTTATTACAAATGACTATGATTATGGATATTTCAGCCGTTTTTGAACCGATTTTGATCAAATAAAGTTTATCCTGGCTTTAAAATATTGTGCTCTTTAAAATTTTTCACTCAGTTTTTCATTATCTCACAAAAATCATTGTATGTAGCGCCCTCTCTACCAAAACTGAATTATCCCTTTAAGTACAGTGTCATATTTTAGTGACGAAGATATGACGAAGATATAATAAATTTTAGCCTAAAATCGTTTTCAGAATTCAGGACTAAAGCGCATAGTGCGGTGGTACATGAAAGAGTAAAATGATATGATTACATGTAGACTCGCATGTATTGTGTGTGTGTGTGTGTGTGTGTGTGTGTGTGTGTGTGTGTGTGTGTGTGTGTGTGTGTGTGTGTGTGTGTGTGTGTGTGTGTGTGTGTGTGTGTGTGTGTGTGTGTGTGTGTGTTCGTGTGTGTATGCGTACATAATATATGCGTGTACATAGTATGACAGCCATGAATCAACTTGCAAAACAAAGTATGCATGTTTAACAAATTTTCTAGACACCTTTGCATCCGAAAGTCACACACACACACACACGCACACACACACGCACACGCACACGCACACGCACACGCACACGCACACGCACACACACACACACACACACTTTTGTGGAGCGCCTATATATATACCAAACAATGATCGATTTAGGTCAAACATAGGTCAAATGGGTCATCGGCTGCCGAGCGGTCGCCGCCCGGTGACCGACTGATCTCCCAGCGGCGACCGCTCGGCAGCCGATGACCTATTTGACCTATTTTTGACCTAAATCGCTCGACGGCGACTGCTCGATTAGGTCGGTGCCCGGACGGCGACCGCTCGGCCACCGAGCGTATTTTGGGCGGCGAGTGAAAAGTGAGCAGGCGCCGCCCAAATTTTAACTCCGCGCTAAAACTTCAGCGGCGACCGAGCGATGCCTAAAAACCAGCGGTGCCTGGGCGGCCGCCGCTCGGTGACCGAGCGATTTTGGCTAAAAACTCGCCGCCCGGCCGCCGAGCAGGCTACTTTTTGGGGTTGTGACCATAGCATTAGCCAATGAATTCTTTACAACCAGCTTTGAACTACTTAGAAGTTTAACAGCTAACAAAGCCAAACAGACCATTATTTAATGTCAGCATCAAATTGGACAATGAATAGTGTGAAAAACATCTAGTTTGAGGCTAGGAAGACAGGGATTTCCCCAGTGTTTTCTTGGACAATGAGGGCAGGTTTCACTAACATGTATTTTACAGGCAAAGGAGTAAGGGGTTAATGCAGTATATATGCAGTTAACCTCTTGTCTTGTAGGGGTGAGTTTGACCTGCGACCTCACGCATGCGCACTGTGGACAAATTCGGATACCATTTTCGTCACTACTATAATCCTGCCAGTTTTACAGGAAATTGCAGTATCATTTCAACGAATGGAGCCTCGGACATTTCACCATGCATAACAGAATTCGTAAGTATGAACCCAGATTTATAATTATTGTAGTGTATGACCTATTTGTAGTACTGTGTGTAAGGTTTGCATCACGGCAAGCTTCAGTATGCCAGGCTCTGTACTACGTACAGAGCCTGGATAGGTATATATATATGTTGGCAAAACTATACTTTAGTAGGCTTAGAGAATTTTGGTCGCTAACTTCAACCCTAACCCTAAATTTGGTGGCTATAGGCACATCTACTAGTAAATAGGTCCAGTTAACTGGACTATTTACATGCAACATATAGGAAAGTGCGTTAGCATCGACTACCTAGCTGATGCCATCTACCAACAAGAAATCCCGCAGGAAGCTTGCTCTTGAATGCTAGTGCATGAGTATTCAGACGCGTCCGTTTGCGCTATCGATCCCTGAATCTTCGCTTCGCCTGACTCGCTCGCCGCCGCGGCAAAACACGTGTTATTCTATGAGACCGATTTTCTTTGCGATGGGATTTTATAGCGCGGGGTGCCCGTGCACGCGCGCTTCGGACGTAATAATCAATATATGAAGGGCGTATTTACTCAAAATACACATTTACCCAAAGAGTCCCCTTTTAAGAATTTGAACAGCTTACCTTCGGATTTCATTAAGTCAAGTGTGATCAAATTCATCAAAACTTGAAATGATACAAATATGAACGATGATGATCAGACTCAAATTAATAAAAATCCGAATGTAAACCATTCCTAGTCCTAAACTGAGACTATTTAGCAAATTTGTATTTTGAGCAAATAGGCCCTTCATCAGGGTTCATACTTTGTGTACATGCGGACTACGTTTCAGGGTGTGCAGCAACTACTCATTTTTTCCAGAGAAAAGGAGCTCAAATGTTACGATTCGGATTTCAAAGGACAATAAAAACAGCATATTTGGTAAGCATAGTAGTTTAACTTTATTAATGTTAAAACAAAATGCATGAACCAAACGTTTAAACCTAAAAATCAGAACAAAACGTTTTCAGTTTTACTTCAAAATGTCGTCAAATCGGGCGACCCTATAACCAATGCTAATGGACCTATGTGTGGCTATAGGCACATCTACTAGTAAGGCTGTTGACGAGTCCCGGGTACCCGGGTCCTGCTGAAAAATGTCGAGTCCCGGGCGCAAAAATCGATACTCGATATCCAGAAAAAAAAAGCAAAAAGTCCCCTTTTTGAACGCCCGAGTTATCTGCCCACTCTCATTTTCTTTTCATTCCTTTTTCCCTCTTTGCTGTATTTTAGAAGATGATTTATTGTCATAAACATGACGGTCCACTAAGTTAGCTGTGATCTCCACCAATGTGAAAACATGCCCTATTAACTGCCCCCCTGAGACCTAGTGGTATTATAGAGATAATCTCCTCCGTTACACCCAGTAAACTGCATGGCCACTAGTCTAGGTTTCTAGACCTTTTCATTCTTATTCATTGTGTGGTGTGACTGATATTATATTGACTCAATAAATCCTCCCAGTGTATAGTAGCGAAGTCATTATTATTAGCTAAGTATTAACACATGACCTATAAACATTCATAACCATGTCTATTTAAGACTTTAAGTGGTCTGTAGCAGCTATCCTGCCTGTTGTGTCCACTAAACCACTAAATCAGAGTACATTGCCAATTTGAGTTCCCCATAAGAATAAATGGACATCTTCAACGAGCTGTAGGTTTCTTGTTTCTTGTCCAATTATACTCTTTCAGAGATTGTTCCTCGGAATTAGGAGTCGAGATACACATTTGAACTGAAGCAAAATAACATTTCGGATCGCAACTGAGTGTATATAATCACGATTTTATACACGTCTTTGAATTTCGATAACGGTATTTGAAGTGAAATGGAAACAAAATGACCTCGGCCCATTTTCACATAAGCCTGCTAGCTTGGTTGCATGAATATAAGTAACAATTTGAAACTAGACATGTTATTCGTCATTTTGACGAATAAGGTGATACGCATGACCTTTGACCTTCACCGACTTCCCCCTCCCCTCGAATAATCTTCACTGACACCCCCCTCGAAAAATCTTCACCGACACCCCCCCCCCCCCCCCCCCCCCCCGACAAATCTTCATCGACGCCCACCCCTGGAAAATTCTTCATTAACAACCCCTCAACCGGCACCCCTTGACAATTTTTGTTGACGAAATAACCCCCCCCCCCCCTTGAAAAAATCCTGGGTACGCCACTATCTATCATCATCATCACAAGTATCCGTCGTCTTAGTGATTATATATGTTCCAGACACTTTGAATAACTATATCACTTACCACACAATCAAGATGCACTTACTAACAGTGAAGTTTATGTATAACACAAAGTAATATACTTTCATGGGCCTGAACGATAAGACTACACCCTGTCACCATCAGACCTATCATGCATGCTTATAAAGAATTATTAAACATTAAACATTATTAAACAGTTATCACAAAAACTCCTTATAATAATCAAGTATCAAATAATGTATTTCATATTTTTTTTTTTAAGTATATTAACTTCATAAAATAATATTAACCTTCAAGTATAATATATCAAATTACTAAACTAAATCTCAAAACTGACAATGGCACTTTAAATCCTAGTGTCAAAATGGCTACTCGAATCTACAACATGTTTGTGAAGTGACCGAACTAAAATAAACAATTCCTGAATCCCTGGTGTACTAAGGGGATGATAGATAGGGGAAAAAAACTATCAAAAATATTCTTAAAGGGATAATTGAGTTTTAGTCAAACTAAATTTTATTAAAGGGTACCACCACCCAAAAATAATAATATTCTTATTAACCCATCAGTGCCTAAGGCCCACATATTTGTGGTTTGGTAGTCCTACACTTAAACAAGAAGAAGACTAGTTATGAGAAGTGTACAGGAAGAAAGAGCATAAATTCCTCTATTTTTAGAGCCCTACTTTGTTACTCTAACTGCTTTAGTTATTTTTAAATGATTTTTATTATTGCGTAAATCACTATAATTTAGAAAAATCCTCAAATTGGCAACACATTGTGATATTTAAAAGACAGATATTGGCATTCAAATTGGCAACTCTGCGGGAAAGTCACTTCATATTTGTCTTAAATGGTCATTACTTAATATAATCCACCTATTTTTATGTCATTAATCGGTCAACAAAATTTAGGAGTTGCCAATTTGTAGAGGAAAACAATGATCAATTTTGCCTTAAAATAGCTCTCGTCCTTGATGGGGAGAAAGGTAACATCTTTAGTATTCCATTCCATCAACGAGTTCACAAAAATATGCTTCCAGAAAAGAAAAAAAAATGGAAACGCATCACCATTCTAAAGCATGCGTTCATGCGGTCTGAATTGCGTAGACTGCGATGCGTGCGGTGAATTGCAATGTGTGCATGCAGAGCGAACGAATCGCCCGAGAATCTATTGTCTACAAACGTACGCGTGAATAGCATTGGCGCACTCGCAAATGGTTGGCCCGTATGGAACCAGGAAATAGCAGTGGTTCCGTAAGTGGTGGAAATTAATTGCTTTGTTTATGAATTACACAACCCTTTGAAAAATGTTGGGTATCTATTTGATATCACAAAATGGTACCAAAACATATAATAATGTGTTGTTCTTTGCCCGGTGGTCCCCTTTAATCAAAACCTGCACCATTACAGTACAACCTAACAGTTATAACTCAACCATGGTTGACATGTATAGAAAATAACAAACGACAAAGTAAAGACCCGGTTATCATTTTTTTTTTAATAGCTGTTACAACTCAAGAGGGTGCTTTCTAAGAAAGCAAAATTGTGCATAGATGTTTTGTGAAAATAATGATTAGATAAAGATAGTATCAACTATTTAAAAACCTCTTTTTATTTATTTTTTAAAGAAATGTATATGCATTTTAAGTATTTTTTTAAAAAATCAAGATATCGATTGTCTAGAAGATATATAAATAAAATATTTTTAAATGAAATTTTACAATTATGAGAACATTTGAAAGGGAATGATTCTCATTTTACATGTTTTATTCAAGGAACTATCTAATTGAATTAGAACCAACCAATTTTGTGTCATGGGGCATTTTGGGAAGTACCAATACTCAAGTGTACCTTTAAACCATGCAATCGTACAAAGTTATTATTTTGGGAGGTTTCTCAGAGAAGCAAGTACATCATCTTCCACATACACAATTACCAGTCTTCCTAGTTATTCTATATTCCAGACAATTTGAATTACTATTCTAAGGTCAACTATGCATTGTGTACGTTTCGTCGATGTACAATACAAAATGATATACTAAATGGGTCTGATCCATAAGACTACACTTTGTCAACCATTTCGTGAATGAGACAGACTGCAGATATACGTTTGTTTATCTCAATTTTAGTTTCGGTAAGGGGCGATTGGAATAACTAAACCCTTTTCATACACACGGCTTTATGCTTTGGCTGGTTCCACAAATACAATCATAAGTAGGCTATAGGAGAACACACCGAAAAATAATTATAAGTCCCGTTCACATCGAACATTCAAAGTTAATCTACACTGTTCACAGCAGTACCTCATGCTAAATCTTTATGCAACAGTATACTCACTTATAATATACATGTATTAATTCACAACTTGTGTCTCTCTTTTACATCAGATATTATTAATCAACCACTTTATAATTATTACTTAGATAATTACCATAAACAATACAAAGATTATTCTCAATATTCAGCAAGTTATACAACTATAACTAGTATAATCTCTCTCAAACTCTTCCCTCATAATTCCACTAGTTTCCATCTCATTCATTATAAATATATAACTTTAACATGACTACCTTAACATTATAAAATGCGATGTAACTTCAATTATCCATGTAAGATAGAAATTATATTGTCTTACCTGTAAAATAACGTGTTGATCAGAGAAGAGACAAAAACTTTCCAGGCACAATACTTGATCCCCACTTCGTGTGTAGGAAGAGAGGGCCGTGTTATCGCGGTACTCAGTTCGTAGGGATCGAATTACGTTGATACAGGTCGAGTCAAAATCACCTTTCTCCATTATTGCAGCGCTAATAGGGATTACTGCAGACAAACGCTAGGCTGGAGAGTTTATTTTGACCAATACTGGAAGAGATGGGCGTTTTATAAAAATTTTGTGACGTAGTATAGGGGCAAAGCCACATACTTTGGGGAGGGCGGCTTAGCAACACATTATATGCACCAATTTGATGTGCCCTGTTTTGAGAACCAATTACTGTTTTCAAACATCTAATTAAAAACACCATAAGTTACGAAACAAAAGAAATATAACGGCTTACTCGGAATATCTTGAAATATTTGTATGCTAAATTGCAATAAAGGAAAAACAAATGTTGCCATTAATTGAGCAAAATGATAGGAACATATTATTTTTCCTCCAGATCTCCGCTACAACATATCAGAATTGTAGACGTATTCGAGCAGAATCGAAGGAAATAGAAACACAACTACACCTTCCAAACATAATACAAAATTTATGAAATCAATCAAAATTTAATTTTCGCTTTTCATGGCAATTTGATGACGTCATGATGTCTGATTGGCAAAATTTGAATATCACACCATACCTACAACTCATACTCTGTCACGAATACATAACAACCAAAACACTGAACATGGATTTTCAAAATTATGATAAATTGAAAAGGGCATGGTTTTACCACATTTTCACATATTTTACATATGGCAGCACGCGCGGATTTCATGCGCGCATCGGCACATTTCCGGTCGGAAAGAGCTAGTAATTGTTCAAAATCATCCCAGCTACAAGATATCAAAACTTGGGACAAATTCAAGCAGAATTGACCGAGATATCGGAATCCAAACACGATATATACATAATCGCAAATGATAAAATCGTTGAAAACTGCTAATGTTCACTTCTCATGGTCATATGATTACGTAATGATGTTTGGTTGGCAATAAGGATGCATGACGTCATATTTACAACTCATTGGTCTGCAAGGAAAAATACTTTTAACAAAATTGACCACGGATTTTAAAAATTATTATCAATTAAAAAAGGGCATATTTTGTACATATTTTGCGCATAGCAGCACTCGCGGATTTTAAGGTTTTACGCCCTCGCATTCGAGCATTTTTGGTCGAGGAGATCTGGAAACTGTTTTAATTTATCATAGAAAGTATTGGGAACAGTTTCCAAGAAAAAAAACGCGACTTTTTCTTTCCGTGCGCGCTACGCGTGAAAAAGCGCGCGCGCAAACGCGCACGCGCACAAAATTTTGAAATGCTCGAAATGACCTGAAACGTATGGAAAATTGGTTCGCGGGTCGATTTGAGAATTTTTCAAGGATTTTTACCCTTTGACGCGCGCGTACGCGTCCGTCGTTGTCTGTACGACCTTGGGTGCGACATTTTTAAAATAGCCCTTGGCCTTAGCTTTCCATTATACAAGATTTGGTTAAAATATACCATTACGTAAGAAAGATATCGGCTGTTGAAATATTTCACAAAATGGCGTCTCTATGACGTCACAGGGTAGTGACGTCATAATCATTACCCAGGTGCACAATTTCGGACCAAGGTCTATAATATTCACCAAGTTTCATTATCATATCCCCAGCCAAATTTTACAGACACGACACACACAAAACTGCGAAAGAAAAAAAACAAATTATAATTGCTTCCACAATTGCGGTATATTTAGAGATCGGAATGACCACGGGAAATGACGATGGATCGTGGTAGCGTTATCAAATGTTGTCGCATGATAGTTTGATATGTTATGAACAAGATCTTATCGAGATCGAGTCTTGTAACATGACACGCATTATATAAACAAAGCCAGAGATGATCGTGACGTATTGTGCGATTGTGGAAGCACCCGCTGAGTAATAACAATAGGTGATACGCTATACGTATCACCTAAATATAAATGTACTTGTTTTACTAACGATACAGTATTACGGTTTTTTTCTCTCAGCCCATTCATTTTTACATCAAACTGATCGTTTACCTTTGGACCCGAAAAACGAAGGACACACACACACACAATGAAATGTACCACTGACCCCTCTCTGCTGCGCTCATATCTCAGTAGGCATGGCAACCAACTGATAAGACATTCCAGAGCAATGATCTCCCTCCCTATGTATGTACAGAGCTATACAGCCCTAGCAAGACTCCCGGCTAATTCGGCACAGAATTATGCACCTGTATCTATCTCTGATAGTAGGCCCTGGTGTGTAGCATGATACTCAGAGGCTCGCCTCTCTGGTATATTATGGGCCATATACAAAGTATGTATGGACCAGAAGGTCACGCTGATTCATAGACTCCATTCAACGGCATGCAAAAAAAAAAAATGTGTGGGGGGGAGGGGGGCGGACAGGTTCGGACATAGATCATTGCATTATTCCTCCACCATGATGTCGAAAGGACTGAAACATTGCAAATGACTGAGTTAAAGCATGGTATCCGGCATTTAAAAAGAGCCATTAGTCATGATAAATCACGGCGCTCTCTAGAGTCTATGGTTTTAACCAAGATGAAAGTTTTTCAATTTTGAAAAATACGGAAGCATTATTTGTACATTTCTTTCAGTAACGGCTGGTTCTATACCAAATCTAACACAAACGAATTTTGTTGTGAGATAAAGATACACTTTTGATGACAGAATAAACTTTATTTGATCTAAATCGGTCCAGAAACGGCTGAAATATCCATAATTTTACTGGCCGAGGACAATTTGCCTTTTTCGAAACAAAAAAATAAAAATGCTTACAGACTACTTTGAAAACAAAAACCTAACTATGTTTTTAAAGTGATAGTCGTTGGTATGGGGGGGGGGGGGGGGGGGGGGGGGGAGCACTTTACAGCATTTTCTTTTTAGATAATGAACAAATATATCTGTCAAATTTGAAAGAACCTACAATTCTAATGATTTGAGGAGAACGCATCGAAACGCACGATTATTTGTTGGCACTATATTCAGAAAAAAACTATTCAGCCTACTATAAACAAAGGTATTTGTTTACTCTTTTGATCTGTAATATATTTGTGTGTGGCAAAAAACCGGAAAGATAAGAAATAATTGGCAATGCAGGCATGTCAATTCATAGATTCCTCGATTCGCACCTAACTAGTATTAGCCTACTTGGACTCAGATTTAGCGGGTTTTTTCTTCATCTTGTATCTGCCCCCAAACTTCAATTTGACATTGTGACCCCTCCCCCCTCCCCTCAACAAAGTGCATTGTGTCCCCCCCCCCCCCCCCCCCTCAAAAAAGTGCATGGGTTGTCAGTGAATGTATCCATTTATAATGTTTTATGAATGACTGTTTAATTCTTTTCTTTTTTTTTTCATTATTATTATGATATCTTAACTAGAAAAGGTTGTTGTGTTCTTAAAATCGTGATGGATTTTCCCTGATTAAAAACCCCGCGGGTGCCGCTAGTTTGCAGTATATTTGCAGAATAATAATTGGCTGCATTGTTTAAATACATTGCGAAAATCACACAAATAAAAAGAATCATGTACACTTCATCCACATAATGAATGATGGCAAAGTTATTTAATCTCAAAATCTTTAAATTCAACATTGTCATTGATTTATATTTGGTATAATGATGTACGACATTCATGATTACTACATAACTACATAATTCATACAACTTATAATTCTGTTTTTTCTACCATAACCCCCCCCCCCCCCTCCTATACTAAATGCGGTTGATCCTCTCTCCTCTCTACTCCTTCCTACCATTTGACAATATGGTAAAGCGAACAAACTTGATACGCTGTACACATCCGAACCCAAACTTGTCTGTAGTGTCTGCGTATCAAGACTAGCAGCACGACGTCTTGATTGAGACACCATCTGCTAGAAATTAGCGCCGAGGCCACTACCTATAAGAACGGTGTAAACGGTGATAAAATTCTACTAGAGGCACGAATCTCTCAACCTCTCCTCAGGTCTGAGAAGCGGTTATTTTCTAACTAGGCTGAAACGTAATGTGCGCTGCATTTTTGTCACTTGAATGAACATGTTTTCCCAGCGGCGTGACATGCCTATAGCGAAATCAACAAATGGATAAATTTCGGGTACCCGGGACTCGCCCAAAAAATTATCGCGAGTCCCGGGTAGTAAATATACCCGAAATCGACAGCCTTATCTACTAGTAAATTGGTCCAGTTTACTGGACCATTTACACGCAACATAATAGAAATTGCTATATCAGCGACTCTTATACATGCCATCTACGACTAGACAAGGATCGAGTCCTCACTGGCAAATATATAGCGCCACTTACGAGAGAGATATGCACAGCGAGGAAGGTCTGCACAACCATGTCATAATTATGATCGCCAGTTAGGGTTTTTGCTAATTGAAAAAAAAATTGAAATATAATTTTTGTACTCAAAACTGTTTGATTACATATCAAATGTACAATTAAAAAAAGTGTCATGCACAATGGAGCATTTTTTGCGGGTTATTTCTGAGTTTAGAAAAAGTGGACAAAAGTGTAATGTCCGTGACGCTGAAAATGTAATGTCCGTGACGCAACGTTTTGTTGTCTAGATCACATATGCCTGGCCCGTTTCCCCCAAAACAACTTGGATTCAATTCATCATTGCCTTGTCTATAATTAAATACCTAAATCACCTTTGTGAGGTCTCAGAACTCACAGACTTTTGCAAAGATGTATATGGATGCAAAAAGTCATGTCCAAAAGATGTAATGTCCGTGACGGCGCACATTTCGCAGAATTACTCATTAACGAATTGGATAAATGTTCTGAAACTTTTTTTGCATACTTAACTAGGATATTGTTTTGTAATCAAAATAAAAGTTAGACATTAGTTAGAGGTATGAATTAGTAGTGGCATTGGAAAGTCATGAAAATTCTCTGATTTCTAATGTCTGTGACGCTGGAGTTGCCCATATGTACAGACTCCAGTACTGACTAACTGACTGGTACTAATAGATATGCATACTGATACCGCCGGCAGACAGTGCTGTAAATGTAAAAAGAAGCCCTGAAAGCAATGGCATTCTCAGACGTGCCCACAACTTGTCATGCATGAGTGAAAGACAAATTGCATACATTTGTAGATCATGACATGTGTTCTTTTACTCATGCATACCAGGTCATGCCATGGGCACGTCTGCGAAGAGAATGCCAAAGTGATTAAAGTATCCATGTAAAATATGTATGCCTTGCAAATGACATACAGAGATCTCGAGTTATCAAATATCAGTCTACAACTACAAATTCAAAGTTCAAGTACAACCATTCATGACAAAATAAGTCAAGCTATAGCTGTGAGATGGGGATACTTTTACACGTTAGTAGTAGAATAATCATCAATTGGCTTTTATATAACACTTGGTTATTTACAGTGCTCAAAATAAGCACATGCCTACTGGCCCGGGGCCACTAAAATTAGCTTCGGGCCATGAAATGTTATTGATACAATGTCAATATTCTACTGGCCCCACCAGGCAAGCCCATTTAACAGAATTTATTATCTTTTTCTTTGTTTGGGAATCAGATAAAAGGTTTTGGGCTTCTAGAAGTTGAGAAAATCTTGTTTTTACTTGCCCGACAGGGCCACGAGGCAAAATCTTTTATTTGTTTGCCCATTGTTTCTAGAGTAGATCAACATTTAATCCTTTTCATGACCTCTTGGGGGTGCTGGTTGCAAGTAGACCATACAAACATACATGAGAAATGTATGTATACTACTATAACAGCGCTCGACACTCGCACTGGTCCGCTGGCCCAGGACCAGTGAAATTCCATTCATTAAAATCTCAGATAGAAGTAAGTAGAAAATTTCTGTTTAGGAAAGTAAAACATGAATATATTTACTTACCCAAACAGTTAATTAATGTGGTGGTTAATATTTTAGCTGTGATTTACCATGCTGTGTACTATAGATACTGCAAAATGTGATGAGGTTCGGAGCTGTGTCATATGTGAGTAAAGGCCTTTATCATTTTTTCTTATCACTCAGGTCAGCTGGATTAAAGATGTCCTCCATCGAGGACTCCCACAGAGACGGAGCTGACGACGAAGTAACCCTGTCTGCAACACCCGCTGTCGACGACGACGACAAGGCCACTGCTGACGACGCAGAGAGTCGGACCAAGATGTCGACAAAGTATCCCTGTTCACAACACCCGCTGCCGATGACGACGACGATCTCTACCACGATCAAGTACACGACAAGCAGCAAGATGATGATGAATTAGTCAATGACGAATTAGTCTTCCATGAATACGCAACACGCGCAGGCCTCGATACCCGACCATGCCGACATGATGCAGATATCGATCCAGACTATGGCCAATTCTCCGCTAAGAGACGGGATCTCGAAGCAGGCAGCGATCACAGCCCAGAGCGTGCAGATCTTGACAGCGACACAGCCCGCAGTACAACGAGCCTGACTACGACCCCAAATCAGCCGACGATATCGATGCCAGCGACGACGAAGAGTGTTAGCCAACCATAATACCTAATGCTGATTGCTGATGGCACGTATCTACCCTCCATAACAATCACTACGACTACTAGCAGCGTGAGCAATAAGCCGGCTGGCCACGAACAGAAGCCGACCTCAACAATGACGACCATGCCGCAATCAAACAGACCTTGCGCGACATTCGAGCCTCTTGCGCGACATTCGAGCCTCTACCGTGAGGACCAACCCCGATGAGCGCAGCGACATCGAAAAATGACAGCATACACCTAAGCGCAATGATAACTTCCGTGTTCGCCGACTTTGTAGACAAACTCATTGATCGCGACAATGACATCAACATTGACGTCCACATCGACATCATATTACAACCGCTGACCACATTGCCACATCCATGACCATCGCCTTCGCGACGCAGGCTGCATGAGCCATGAATAGGTGAACCTTAGGGTAAATAACTGGACTCTTAAGCCAAAAGGAGAGAGGGAATAACGATAATGGACTTGTCGGAGTTAGACATTTGTATTGAGAAATAAATTGATTTATGAACATGGACTTGTCAAAGTTAGACATTTGTAATTTTAAAAATCATGGCACTGATTCATGAACATTTGTAATAAGAAAGCAATTGATTTGTGAGCAGTTTAAAAAAAGAACAAAATCAAATGAATGGACATTAATCTCTCATGGTGAATTAGACAGTAATTCTAGCTATTTGGACTCTTTCCAGTAATTACATTTGATTTCATGTCATCACTTTATGTAAAGTATGGTTTCCTTCAGAAGCCTTCAGTTATTCGTGCTACAGTGTACATTATTGTTTGCCATTTCAGATGTGGTTTACATTAGATGTGGTTTACATTCATATTTTGTTTGATCTCACACACAAAGCTTGTGTTTCTATGTTGTTTCAATAATTGTTTTTAAAAGACTTTTCAATGTTTTCAATAATGCTCACAATCAGTGGCGTAGCAACAGGAGGGGTGGGGGGGGGGGGCAGGTGCCCCCCCCCAAAAAAAAAAAAAAAATTGGAAAAAACAATAGAAAACATAAGGCCCTGACATTTTTTGAAAAAAACAAAGAAATACATAAGTTGTGCGCCACCTCCAATAATTTTGGTGCCCCCAATCAGTCCGACCTTGCTAAGCCACTGCTCACAATCTCATTCAGTTGATTATGTTGTTTCAATAATTGTTTTTAAAAGACTTTTCAATGTTTTCAATAATGCTCACAATCAGTGGCGTAGCAACAGGAGGGGTGGGGGGGGGGGCAGGTGCCCCCCCCCAAAAAAAAAAAAAAAATTGGAAAAAACAATAGAAAACATAAGGCCCTGACATTTTTTGAAAAAAACAAAGAAATACATAAGTTGTGCGCCACCTCCAATAATTTTGGTGCCCCCAATCAGTCCGACCTTGCTAAGCCACTGCTCACAATCTCATTCAGTTGATTATTTTGTTATACTTTATTTCCAGCCTTGTTAGATATAAGTAAAAGTATTCTGCCCATACACTGGATTAGGCATCTCAACTTTCACTTCACTTCAGCTGTAAGAGTAGAATGTTATTCCTTACATGTAGATCTCATATTAAGCGGGCAAGTAAATGTTGTGTTTCGGCAAGTAAAATTTAAACATTTTTTAGTTGACTTGCCCAAATGGGCCAGTAGAGAAAAAAGAAAAAAAGTGTGGATGCTTGTATTATAAACAACACATCCTGGAGACACAACAGCACATTATCCCAGTATAGATTGGTAGCTGTTTGAAAGGGATTACCTCATCCAGCTTATACAAGCACTAAATCATTTAGCAGTGCATATGAAGATTGTTTTCTCTTTTAAATTATATACATATTTGATATTACTGTATGCACATACGTTATATAAATATTATATTATTATCATTATCATTATTATTCATTATCTCTGAGATATTTTGTAAACCTGACAGTATTCATCTTTAGGCTTTAATACACCTTGTGTTGCATGAAAGGGGAATAATCTTGTGACATGATAGTTGATGCTGGTGTCCTGTGAGATGACATGAATACCTGTAGCTAGGTATCAAAAGAATTGGCATTACACAGGGCGCCATACTAACATTTTTTTGTCAGTGGCCCGGTAGGGCCAGTGAAATGATTTCTTCCCCATTTCTGGTGGCCCGAAAGAAAAATTTATTGGCCCGAAAATGATATTTCATGTAAACATGTGATTATATAATAAGTATGACATGGAAGAAAACAAGATTTTTCAATTTGTCAATGTTGGGTTAAAAAATCTGCTTGCCCGATCGGGCCACCAAAGTATGACTCTTATACATTTTTACTGGCCGGAAGTTTAATTTCACTGGCCCCGGGCCAGCGGGCGAGTGCCCTGCATTACATCTATTGGATTGATGAAGTTACGATGTGATTTAAATTAACCTCTGCACTTATCATTGATTGAATTGTAGGGAAATCTACACCAAAGGGATAGTTGAGTATTGGTCAAACTTAACTCTAGTAACCAAAACCTGCACCATTACGGTGCAAACTAATAGTTATAACTCCACCATGCTCGAAAAGTATACACAATTACAAACGACAAAGTAAAGCCCCTGTTATCATTCAAAAAGAGCCGTTACAACTCAAAAGTCAAATTAACTCTAGAGTACGCTGGCGCGAAGCGCTAGCGTTCTAGGTCCTCCTAATACGGGACTGAAACTGAATTTTTTTTTGCACGCTAATTGTGCTTAAAATTATACATATGATACGGTACTTACCACCGGTTACAGTCCGTTATTCCGAAGGTTCGTTATTCCGAAGGTTCAGTTATTCCGAAGGTTCGTTATTCCGAAGGTTCGTTATTCCGAAGGTTCGTTATTCCGAGGGTTCGTTATTCCGAAGGTTCGTTATTCCGAAGGTTCGTTATTCCGAAGGTTCGTTATTCCGAAGGTTCGTTGATCCGAAAATAAAATCGGGTTCGTTATTCCGAAAATTAAATCGGGCTTGTTATAATACTATAGTTTGTGTTTTGTTTATTTAATTTACAGCCTGCATTAAGCATACCCCTCCCCCTTTCCCTCCCTTGGCCAGACCAATCAAACATTTAAGTTTATTTTATCTCTTTATATGAAATTATAGCATTATAACAAACCCAAATTCATTTTCGGATTAACGAACCCGATTTCATTTTAGGAATAGCGAACCTTCGGAATAACGAACCCTCGGAATAACGGACCTTCGGAATAACGAACCTTCGGAATAACGAACCCGATTTCATTTTAGGAATAGCGAACCTTCGGAATAACGAACCTTCGGAATAACGAACCTTCGGAATAACGAACCTTCGGAATAACGAACCTTCGGAATAACGAACCTTCGGAATAACGAACCTTCGGAATAATGCAACAAATGTTCGGATTAACGAACCCTATTTCATTTTCGGATTAACGAACACTCAGGTATAGGAAATTTGCGTGTTCGGAATAACGAACCTTAGGAATAACGAACCTTCGGAATAACGAACCGCACCCCTTACCACCAATTCATTCTCCAATATGTGATCCAACTATCGGTTGGATTAAAATTATGGTTTTTCTCTCCATTCCGCTAAAAATCAGTGATTTATGCGCCTCCTCGACTTCTCTCCGTGTGTTAACGCGACTCCGAACATATTTTGAACGAAAGATGATCGCGATGCATGGCCGCCGCGGCGATGCGAACGGCGAGGCGATACACATTGTACATGCGCGGTAAGCATAGGAGGACCTAGAACTAATGCTGTAACCGATCATCGGATCGGCATGCCGATCATGATCCGATCATGGTTGATCGGAGCGTTTTTGCCGATTTCCGATCATGCAGAAAAAATCGGAAGATCGGATCGGGGAAAAAAAAAATATATATATATTTTTTTTTTTTTTTTTTTTTTCTTTGGAAATTGATCCCAAAAAACATACATGCTCAACTGCAGAGTCTAAGTACTTGGCACGCGTATAGCATCTTCATTAATTATGAAGACGCTATACTCATGCCATGCCAAGCAGTTAGACTCTGCAGTAGTTGTGCTCAGTCCCATGTGATTAATTTGGCGTAACCTTTCAGAATCGCTGTGAGTAATTTTGTAAAAGGAGAAGTAATCAGTTTGAAATGCTTTGGTATTCATTTATTTTCCCAAAATATGTTTTTTGGGATAATTTTCCAAAGAAAAAAAAAAAAACGATCTGCGATCCGATTTTGATGATCAAAAAAATTTTGCCGATCCGATCAACCGATCCGATCATCAAGGTCAGTTACAGCACTACCTAGAACGCTAGCGCTTCGCGCTAGCATTCTCTAAAAGTGATGTCCGGACGTCAATCACTTTTATATTATATTTTGAAAGCAAATTTCACAACAATGAGAGCATTTGAATGGGAATTATTATTATTTCCCATGTTTCTTTTAATGATCTTTCACATGGAATTGAAATCAACCAAATCAGTTACAATTAATTTGGGGGGGGCACTTCGGAAAATACCAATACTCAACGCTCCCTTTAATGTCGTACCCTGTCAGCGATGTAGGTATGGTGATATTCTTTTGTTAGCCTGGCTGGAATACTCCCTAGCGAGTGAAAAATGTGCACTTGGGTGCTGGAATAATTGAAGTGTGTTGACTGGAGTTATTTTAATGCTTAGATGCTTATTTTACCTGCGCTCTGTAAATATATTGTTATTATTATTTAATGTAGTCACACAAAATTTTGTTTATGGATGTCACTAGTCGGTAATACCTTCATTTGGGGATCGCTGTAACTGTTGACAATTCTGTAAAATTTTGTTTTATGATATACGTGCAATAAAGAAAATATATATTTTATGTAAACATGAATGCAAATTGTTTGTTTTCATGAAAATACCAAATCTATGATCAGTATGATGTTTGAAAGATCTGTTGACTGACTGACAAGTATGATAAATAGGACACAGGGATACCAGTTATCAGGAAAGGTACACATTAAAGCCCTGATCATATAAAATAATATAATATACATATAATTGTTTTCCCCTCACTGAGAATCAATGATAAGGTTATGGAGCTCACTGGCACCCCTACCCCTAATCATCAGGGGTTGGGGGGGGGGGGGGGGGGGGCAGGGGGGGGGGGGAGGTTGGGTGTTTGAACTTTGAACCCCCCTTTTCAAATTGTAACCGTCTAGATCTTCGACAAGTGTGAAGAACCGTTTTCGGTCTCGCAAATGTCTAAAATCTGTGGTCTCGGTTTCGAAAATTGTGTACGACACCCCCCCCCACCCCCCCCCCCCCCCCCCCCCCCTCTACCCGCATACAGTATTCTCAACTAGTGGGTCTTGGTCTCAGCCTTGAACATTTTGGAGTAGACCTGTCCCCGTTGCAGAAAGAGATAGAATCGATTGTAAGTTGCAATTAATCGTAAGTCACGTGTTCTAGATGCGCAAATCTGATTGGTTGAAACGCGTACATTTTCTGACTTAAGATCATTCGTAACTTACAATCGATTGTATCTCTTTCTGCAACGGGGCCCTGGTCTCGGTCTAAAGAATGTTGAATGTCTCGGCTTCTTCGGCTACCCCCCCGGCCCCCCAACACCCCCTTCAAAATCCTGGGTATGACACTGCCCCTAATGGACAAATGTGACAACAGCGAGCAAACTGTTAATGCGGTCATGTTTAAATTATATTATTCTAAGGGAAAATATGGTTTCTCTAAGATTCGAACCCGAGACCCACCAGATGGCTTCTTGCTATGCTGATAGAGACCACTGGGATCTCAGGGTTTTAAAGGAGAAAATCAAAGAAAACCCCTAAATATGACGATATTCATATCTACAGAAAGCTTATAAGCCATAGAATGAGCTTGACTGACATTCAAACAATATAACGCTTCCATAAAAGCGAAATTAGGGTGAAAACATCACCCTATTCCCAGGGACAAATTCGCTCAATCGCTACACGAAACGGCCTTTAGCTGTGACGTAAATCATTCGTAACTTACAATCGATTGTATCTCTTTCTGCAACGGGGCCCTGGTCTCGGTCTAAAGAATGTTGAATGTCTCGGCTTCTTCGGCTACCCCCCCGGCCCCCCCCCACCCCCAACACCCCCTTCAAAATCCTGGGTATGACACTGCCCCTAATGGACAAATGTGACAACAGCGAGCAAACTGTTAATGCGGTCATGTTTAAATTATATTATTCTAAGGGAAAATATGGTTTCTCTAAGATTCGAACCCGAGACCCACCAGATGGCTTCTTGCTATGCTGATAGAGACCACTGGGATCTCAGGGTTTTAAAGGAGAAAATCAAAGAAAACCCCTAAATATGACGATATTCATATCTACAGAAAGCTTATAAGCCATAGAATGAGCTTGACTGACATTCAAACAATATAACGCTTCCATAAAAGCGAAATTAGGGTGAAAACATCACCCTATTCCCAGGGACAAATTCGCTCAATCGCTACACGAAACGGCCTTTAGCTGTGAACCGGGCTTGAAGCCCAGGCGGCTGCCGCGGTTGTATGTAGATAAGCGTATAATATACCAGGCTGGAAAGACAAGCTTAAACTTATGTGCTATTTTTCCCTACCAAGAATACATTATAATACTACATTGTTTGTAATTTGCTTCTCATTTATATTTTCATCATGATATTTTAACAAATGTATTGTTTGTGACAAAAACAAGTTGAAAAAGGTGAAAAAAGAAGGGGAAACTATACGACTGTGTCGTGCAGTAGGCCTGCACAGATTTGGGAGCAGGCGATTTTTTACCAACATGTAGTTTCACTTTGACATATCAGACGGAGAATTTACCACTTCCATTATGGAAACAAACAGTTAATAGTCATTATGAATCAAATGAAATTTTTTAAAACGAAGAATAGTTATTACTTTAGTCGATCTATCATGGCTAGTTTCATGGTTTAGCTTGAAAAGTCGAGTGAATTAGATTCGCGATCACCTGTGTTGTTACGATTCATCCGCGTTTTCTCTGAACATTGGCAGCCGCATTAACTATACGGCTGATAGCGCTGGCGGATTTACATTTCCTGCGCGCGCATCAAAACAAACGAGTGCACGTGTTAGCTAGCTAGCTTGCTCCTCCACGGATACTTCGAAGTCCATTAACAGGCTGTTTTGTTGAAATTCTTCATCCATGTTGAACTGTCAGATGTAATTCTAGAGCGAGATCGTGATCGTGTGGACTGTAGAAAGCTTTGAATATAGCGCATACGCTGGAACTACTTTTAGTTCAATAACATACACAATATGCATAGTATACGGCCGGGTATACGATCGTGCGCTTGCATGTATTTCTCGATGGACGAAACTTTTACGAAACGAAACAAAACCAAAACAAAACGGTGAGAAATACACTATTCTATGTAATTATACCAGTTATTGACATATTGAAATGGATAAGAAATATTATATATTGTTATAACAAAGGCAATTCTAACTCGGAACATGATTCTACTAGGTAATTTTGTTTTGAAACACAGCTATAATAGATTTGTTTTTCATACTATCACCGTGTACATATGAACAACAATTCGGCAAAATGGTGAGTTGTAAACAGTTATTTTACGGAGATTGACACTTTTTCAATGCCAATAATGAAATGAATATTGACATCAGGATATGTTTCAGGACATGGGAGGACAACTGTGTGTCAGATATTGATTATTCAGGCAATATTCAATCGTTTTGAGAGAGTAGAACTGCGTCCACTCTATGAACATTTCCGTGTAGATCGCCGTTCGAGCTAGAGCTGTCGGGAGCGCAAAGCCCGGCTCTTACGTCACGCACAGAGCCACTTTGCTGTGCCGATTTCATGGTAAAGGGGAGGGTCAATTCACTAAAATTTTATTTTCATAAAACATGAAACTGAACACTTTCATGACTTGTTAACTGCACAAATTACTTTAATAACTCATTCTATCATAAAATAAACCATAATAACTTGATTCTATTCCCTTTGAATTTCTCCTTTAATATCAGTAATTCAGATTTATTTGCTCATTTTCATTCGTTTTTCATTCGTTGTCAGTTAAGGTTTTAAAGAATTCAGTTATTTAACATTTCAATTTCTCTGTTGTAATTTTAAATGATTTAATAATTGGAACAGAGACAAAATATTAATAAGGGCATACAAAAATGATTAAGTATTAATTTTGTCTGAGATGTGAACTTGCACCTATACTCAGTATTGCACACAAACCAAATCAACTTTGCATGCATTGGCATAATGGGTAATGCGAGGGCCCAGAATGATAAAATAATTATAACATGGGCTTGGGGAAGCTAGCCCGGCCGGCCGGGCGGCGGGGCGGTCGTTCGATCAGCTCTGGACGCGGTCGGCCGGCCGGGGATTTAGAAGCAGGTATATTTGTTGAAATATCAATCGCCGCATAGCCACACAGTTATTATTACGTGTGTGGGTATGGTTACATACATGCATGTACACTTTGTATATCGCAGATCATATATCACACTGCATGCATGCATTAATACTCTATGTATGCATAAACGCATGCACCGCATCCTCGCATTCGGAAGGAAAAAAAACGTTAACAAGTAGTTGCGTGCGCATCCAATTCATGAATATATTATTTAAATTAGGTTCTCATGAATAATTCATATATCCAATACGTATTGACTCTCGACTGGCAGCGATTCTCGACTGGCAGCGATCAATGATGTTAGGCGGCGCTTTCGAGGGTCTAGATTATTGACTATCTACGACAAGAAATCGCGCAGGAAGCTTGCTCTTGAATACTAGTGCATGACTATTCAGACGCGTCCGTTTGCGCTATTCGATCCCTGAGTCTTCGCTTCGCCGCCTCGCTCGCCGCCGCGACGAAACACGTGTTATTCTATGAGAGACCGATTTTCTTTGCGATGGGATTTTATAGCGCGTGGTGGGGGTGCACGCTCCGGACGTAATAATCGATATATGAAGGGCGTATTTTCTCAAAATACAAATTTACTAAAGAGTCTCCTTTTAAGAATTTGAATAGTTTACCTTCCGATTTCATTAAGTCAAGTGTGATCAAAACTTGAAATGATACAAATCTGAACGATGATGATCAGACTCAAATTAATAAAATCCGAATGTAAACTATTCCTAGTCTTAAATTGAGACTATTTAGCAAATTTGTATTTTGAGCAAATAGGCCCTTCATTAGGGTTCATACATTTTTTAATAATTTGTACACATGCGGATAGAGTTCTGGAGTGTACTGCAGTCACTGACCACTCATTTGTATCAAGAGAAAAGGAGCTCAAATGCTACGAAACGGAATCCAAAGGACAAGTCAAACAGCATATTTGGTAAGCATAGACCATAGTAGTTTAACTTTATTAATGTTTACAAATATTAAATTAAAATAATGAAACTAACAACAAAATAACAACCCTAGGTTCACAGTCGGGCTTCAAGTTTCAACATGTCGTCAATATTACCTACACTATATAACCAATGCTAATCATGGTTGTATGTGTGGCTATAGGTCAGATTTAGTGGCTATAGTTTTAGGTCAGATTTAGTGGCTAGTACAGGTCAGATTTAGTGGCTATAGGTCAGATTTAGTGGCTATAACCCAGATTTAGTGGCTATGGTTAGATTTAGTGGCTATATAAGTTAGATTTATTGGGCAGTACGAAAATTGAAGTTAGCGACCAAAATTCTCTAAGCCTACTAAAGTATAGTTTTGCCTATATGGGTCAGATTTTTGAAATATGCACTTTTGGCCATTTCCAGACCTTGAGCGCTTCTATCATTTGCTGTGTCTCACCATTAACTCTGATATTTGGTTTCATGCCACAGGACCTCAAATGTGAAAAAATAGCATAAATTGGCATTTTCCACAAAATTATGAATTTTTTAACCTGATAAAAAAAAATATTAATCAACTTTAAAGGCATTAATGTCTATATTTTCTATCTTACATGTCTTGAGCATGTATCATATAAGAATTGGCGGTAGAGCGGCATTGATATGATCTCAGGGTAAATTTCAATAGGAAAGGTCATAATAAGTGAACGTCCGTGAACATACATTAAAATCCATACGACCAGAATTCTACTTAGTTGTCAAAACAAAAACTATTTCCAAAACTAAGGGTTGAACCCACTGAACACATTTTACAAAAATTGTTGGCTAACTACTCCTGCTCGCGGAGTAACATTTTTTTGTATGAAATTATACTGGATTTCGTCACGAACGTTCTGTCGTCTTGTATCATCACTGCTCAGCGAAGTGCATCCTAGTCATCAATTGCTGGGGTCAGTCTGATGAACTCACAGTAGGGCCACAGTAGTTTGCCTATTTGAAAACTATCTATCAAATACAATGTTTGGTTTAGGCCGAAAACTGATCTTCGTGAACGTCCGTGATGAAAACGAACGTCCGGCAAGAGTAGACCCATTTACGAATCTGAGGCTGCTTATCTGCACGTAGACACCGGTACAGCAATTTTATTTGGCAAGCAGCTAACCAAGAAGCTATATCAGGCATTTTCGAAGCCTTTTGACAACTATTTATGATACAGACGTTCGCTCGGACGTTCGTTCACGGACGTTCGATCATGAAAATTGTTCTAATAATGTTACCATGTTAAACGCTCACATCAAGTTGATACCGTTTGATGTTGTTAGTACATTGTTATGTCTCTCATATCCCAGATAAATTTATTTCCTGCAAATCATTTAACTGTAACAAACGTATAAAATGTTGTGCTCACGGACGTTCGTTCGTCATTTATGGCCCAAAAAATCTTAGTAAAAGTTCAAGTACTGGCACAATTTTTTGACAGCAGGTGAACCTTGTGTGTGCCTTTCGACCCAGGTCACTGCCAACCACACATGAATATGTTGATTTTTAGTCACCATCACGGAGGTTCGTTTTACATTTGATCACCTTGCTTAGCTGTTTTGTAATACCACTAGATATTATATTTACTTCCACCTGTGGGTCATTCCGTGTCAATTCAACCAATCGATAACACCTTACCTTCTTCAATTTTGTTCATATTTGGTTTTTAGGGTTATTTTGGCTGATAAAGCCAAAATTTCAAATATGAGCGCAATCGGACGTACGGTTTTCGCGTTACGACACGCCCATTTTTACCGATTTTCGCAAAAACGGCCGCGCCCGGCAATACGAAAACGACCATATCTCTGTAACCCCTGGGCCAAATATGTTGAAATTGGTGTCTATGGAAAGCTAATTTCATGAGAAATCCATTTTTAAAGTCATTCTTTATGTAGGAGCAACTTAAAATGTATTGACCTTTTCACCTTTACTTTGACCTTGAATTTGACCTTGTGGGACAGGTGGCGCGAAGATTATTTTCGTAAAAAATCGTACCCCTACATGTTTTCTACATAATATCAAAAAATTAGAGTTATATTTTTCTTTGTTTGCTTGCTATATCTTCTCAAAGTACAGGTGTTCAGTGCAAATAATGTATTTGTATACAATGTATGTATATCATACAGTATGGTTATGCATACAATGTGTGGATACCAAACTAGAATTTTGTCTTTGTCTGTCGCTCTCTCTCTCTCTCTATATATATAACTCTAATTTTTTGATATTATGTAGAAAACATGTAGGGGTACGATTTTTTACGAAAATAATCTTCGCGCCACCTGTCCCACAAGGTCAAATTCAAGGTCAAAGTAAAGGTGAAAAGGTCAATACATTTCAAGTTGCTCCTACTTAAAAAATGACTTTAAAAATGGATTCCTCATGAAATTAGCTTTCCATAGGCACCAATTTCAACATATTTGGCCCAGGGGTTACAGAGATATTGTCGTTTTCGAAAAAGAAAAAATTCTAGTTTGGTATCCACACATTGTATGCATAACCATACTGTATGATATACATACAATACGTACATTGTATACAAATACATTATTTGCACTGAACACCTGTACTTTGAGAAGATATAGCAAGCAAACAAAGAAAAATATAACTCTAATTTTTTGATATTATGTAGAAAACATGTAGGGGTACGATTTTTTACGAAAATAATCTTCGCGCCACCTGTCCCACAAGGTCAAATTCAAGGTCAAAGTAAAGGTGAAAAGGTCAAAGTAAAGGTGAAAAGGTCAATACATTTTAAGTTGCTCCTACATAAAGAATGACTTTAAAAATGGATTTCTCATGAAATTAGCTTTCCATAGGCACCAATTTCAACATATTTGGCCCAGGGGTTACAGAGATATGGTCGTTTTCGTATTGCCGGGCGCGGCCATTTTAGCGAAAATCGGTAAAAATGGGCGTGTCGTAACGCGAAAACCGTACGTCCGATTGCGCTCATATTTGAAATTTTGGCTTTATCAGCCAAAATAACCCTAAAAACCAAATATGAACAAAATTGAAGAAGGTAAGGTGTAAATTTCCATTTTTTTTGGTTGAATTGACACGGAATGACCCCTGTGCAGCGTGGACATTGTATTATAGGAAGTCAAACCCCAAGATTATGATTATGCACAGTCGCAGGCCTACAAGCGAAAGAAAGCTGTTCAAAACATAATGGTAAAAAGGGGGTATATGGTGCAATAACAACATTGCAACCGAAGGTCTGAGTGGAAACTGTTGCCCCACCATCTGCAAAATTTGAGACTGTCGGCTCCTCCTCTGCTGCAGGCTTTGAGACTGTTTTCTCATCTGCCTGTCGGATTTAAGTCCAACTAAATGGCTGTATGACGCCAGTTGTTTGAAAAGAAGAGGTACATCACAAAGATCGTCAGCTATACTTGCGAGAGGATAGCGACTTGCTTTACAATATTGACTGTATTACGAAAAAGCAACAAAATTTTGCATACCCCTCTTCCCCCCCCCCCCCCCCCTCAAAAAAATAAATCATTATAATCATAATAATGATAATAATGATAATACAATATAATCATAATTTATGCCTGATGTGCAAAGGCGCAATATCCAGCCCGTAAGTATGCAGATCTAGACTCGACAAACGCATTTATTATTATGATGACGTATGAATCGGTTTTCAAAGCATCTCTGCTTCAATCTCTTAATAATGCCAACTTATGTGGTATCGTTTGAAATTATATCTGGGCAATTCCACCATAACGGAATTACATTCAGAGACGTTTTTTGCTCATTATTTCATTCCCTGCGCAATATTCTCATGACTTAAGTAAATTTTGATACTTATATAAGTTGCATGGGTAACCAGGCTACAACATGATAGGGAAATGGTTTTATATCTTCCATGTGTTGTTGCACACTAGACCAATATGTGTGACCGTAACGGAATTACCGGAGAATGGAGTTTTTTTTTGCTACAAGTTTGCGTTGAGTTTCTCTGAAATATAAGACACTTTGAAACTGATTTTATGTATTTTTTCTATCTTGATAATGTCAACTTCATTTTGGAACAAGTACGTGCATAAACAACACAATGATAAGTTCACAAATTCACTTTTTTGAAACAAGACCACTGTAACGGAATTACACAAATTTGTAACGGAATTACATCTCTGAAAGTTACAAGGAAAACTCAATTATTTTGCACTCAACTTTTCTTACATGCTAATGCAAACATCAAGGCTATCTAGCACTTGAATATAAACCATAATTTGACATATCTGTAAAGCAATTTTTGAACTTGTTATGTGTAAAATAAATGAAAATATGGCCAAAATACAAATAAGAGTGAAATTTGAAAAAAATATCGCTAAAATCCAGCTTTATTTTGGTTTATTTTCAGCTTCATATTAGTAGGCAAGAAATTAAAAAGGATTGCATCAATTTAATGAAAGAAAAATCCTAGGAACTATGTCCACTAATGTGTGTAACGGAATTACACAACTTGAGCAGTGAAATCAAATTTTCCACAAATCGGTACACGAACAACAAAGAATTCACATTTTAGCTTCAATACTTTTCAAAAATCAATAATTTGACAATAATAACCATATTTGAAGAAAAAAAAGCAACATTTTAGAATTTTTCCTTTAATTCAAGAAAAATGGTTAAATTGTGAGAAAAAAATGTACTACATTATGTGACATGCTAAATAACTGCACATAATCAATATCAAGCAACATTTAAACAATTACAAATCACAAACAGGTCAAATCATTCAACTTTCAATGCTATAAAGCCTCGTAAACTTCCTGAATATTGGAAATCTGTGTGAATGGAAATGCATTGTGAATGGGTAATTCCACTGTTACAGAATGACAAATAAGTGATTTTTAGCTCTGTTTTCTTAATCATATTTAAAATTCCTTTCACTTTCACAGTTTTTAAAACTTTAATAACTGGCAGGGGTACTAGAGGTACAACAGAACCCAAGATTGTTACAAATCTATAACACTGTAGGGTCCAGAGACCAAAATACAATCATAACGGAAAGGGGTCTTTCATTCAACACTAACTATGTAATGATAAAATTCTTCATTGGTAATACAAACTTATCATTTAAGTTACAAACTTGAATTTGGTACATCTTTTTTTCCAGAAATTATCTATTTTAACCTCTGAAATTACCTTAAGACAAACAAATGTCACTGTAACGGAATTACGCCTGTGAAATCCACCCATGAAAATGCAATTTCTTGGTTACATTTTTCTGCTTTTCTGCTTATAGTCATTAGTAAAGAATGTGTATGCATTGTTCATCACAAGCTCTTACATAAGGACCAGAACAAATCCTGAAGTTATGTGTGTGCGTAACAGAATTACAAGAAAATTGAGATTTGTTATATAAACTCTTGTTATATTCTAAAATTATTCTTTACAAAATTCATCCTAAATTGATCTTAATTTACTCTCAAATCAATTTGGAATGCATTTTCATCAATTCCATGAAATACGTGTATATCGGATATGAACGTGTATGATCCTCAAACAAAAAGTTGGCATATAAAATATAAATATGGAATTGCCAAAAATGAAAGACACCTTTAGGAATTCCCATTTGAAAATGCAAATACTTTGTACATCATTCTTCTTTGATCTGCATACAGAAGCACACTGAACACTCAATGTATTCTGACTTTATAATGAATAAAACATGTGTATCTTAGCCTGTATTATGTTTAGTTTTGAATATCTTGAAGCCTATTCTGTATTTATGTTTAATTTTATATGCTTCAGTTTAATACAAATTTACATAATTAATGATGAGTTATGAGCCTTTAACTGATCAATGATATTCAAATCTACATACAATTACAAAATTATTAATATTAAATCTCCTTGAAAGTTGAAGGTATGATTTATATCTTAAAATACATGAATGTAAATTAATGTGAGAAAATAAATGTAGCACCAGGTGTCATACTAATCACTGGATATTTAAAAAAAAAAATTGTATTGTTTTTGTTTTTCCCTTTCTAAAGTACAAATATAAATCTGCTGCATCTTCATAATTTCAGTTAAGTGGTTCTTGCTGGAAACTAATTTACTGATAGAACATTATCATCTCTATTATGTTCATGGAGAGATTAGAGAAATTATCTATCGTGTATCAATTTAGTTAAAGGGCATCAAGCGTGGGGATGCTACATAGCGGGTCGCCATTTTGAACTGGGCTAGTTTGCGCGCACCGCATGACACTGAGCTAACGTGCATTACGCACCGTGCGCAACGCGTATGCAAGATGGCGCCGCGCATCTCATTTGACGAATCTGAACTACCTTTAAACCACCATTGATGCAATATGAAGGATTTGGGTACAATGAGTCACATAAAGTAACATTGTACAGTACTTCTTATTGTCTACATGGCTACAGTTCATGCTATTTAAAGGGTATTTCTACATTGAGAACAAGAAATTTTTTAATTTTCAGCAATATCATTCAATACCTTACAAACCATGTGCGTGTAATTCCGTTACGTAACGGAATTACTAATACCGTTACGCCAATTTTGGAAAAAGTAGTGACATTATTTCAGAAAATTATGTTGGAAGTTCTTAGGACTGTGGTGAAGGAAGAGAATTCACAATGACATGACTAAAGAACAAGTAATAAGATATTGAGAAAAACTTATTACGTTTTATCGTAACGGAATTACGATCAAATATGCATAGATTTCAAAAATTTCTTTTAAAAAAATGCAATGAAGTTACTGCCCATGCTTTACAATTTGTGATTGTTGCTACATTGTATGGAAAATATGAGAAAAAGAGCAGAAACAATCATTGAATTAAAAGATTCACTTCATTTTCATAAAATGAAGCTGATTTATGAATAAAAGGTCATAAATTTCTGTTCAATTCAAGCAGAAATATTTGCAAAAACAATAGAGCTATACACAAATGGTTTTCAGTTTCCTAAAATTCAAGTTTTCCTCTATCGATAACAGTTTGATTTAGGGAAGATTGCTCAACTTTGAGATGTGGTGTTTTTGCCTTCTCTCATACGGAATTGCCCATCTAGCAAGGGAATAGATTTGTTGGACTTCTTCCATTTAATAGAGATTGTAAGATTTATGCAGTATTTTGATGACTTCATCGTAACATTACTTATAATATTGGCTGTTTTGTTCTTTCCTGATATATCAAAAATATTGTTTTTACTAGGATCATTATAATATTGTACAGTCAACTAAATTTCAGCTCGCGCAATATTTATAATAAACCATTCAAGGTCAACATTGTTATTAATTCTAATTGAAACAATGAAACCGATTGGAGGTTAACAATTAGGAAACGAGATATGGGTCAGGAAACATCGGAATTAACTATCAACATGATTATTTGCAAGATTTAACTTTGACATATTAATGTTATAAAACAATTTATAATCTCTGCAAATTAGATTTAAACAGTCAGCCCTTAAAATAATTGCATTTATTATTATAATTATGCGATTGGTTTTACATTTTATCAAAATATTCTTTCTAAATATAATAATAACATGCGATAACAAACACATAAAATATGTTTAGCGTAGCGTATGTATTTAGCGTAATGGTTTCTATATGTCTAATATTTCTTTATACAAAACATATAGCCTACATGTATGATCTAAAATGCAATATATGTATTTATTTAAGAAATTAGTTATACGAGTATTTACTTTGCTCATGGCTTTTGTTACCCTCAGTTTGTTTTATGTTTTGTGAAAATACATATAAGCAATTCAGCCATATAGCTGGAATAGATAAATATATGTATTTTCAATTAATAAACCATATACGAATTGAATCGAAATACATACATACATACAACATACACAAACCAAAATAACAGATTATATATGGGTCTCTCAAAGTCAAAATTAAGGCTGAGTCATGTCGGTAATTGTCGGAACCGGGTCCCGATAAACTTTTACCGGTCGGGAACCGGTATCCCGATAAATTTTTACCGTCGAAACTCGGACCGATAAAATCACGCAATCGTGCAAGCATCGGCAAAAATGCACTGTTTGGGGCTGATATTGCTCTTTTTATATGCAAATAACATTATAAATACTGAGGCTTTTATGGATTTACATATCAATCTTTACGGAAAAATAGTTACAGACTATCCAGAATTAACTCAGTTTCGCAAGAAAAGTTTTTTTTTTTCGAAGTAAATTGGACCTAGAAATCGATCGTTTGTTCACCATATTGCGCATCGCAACACGTTTCACAGAAACTTAGCCCGCTAGTTGGGGGGAAACATTACATGTACAATCGCTTGTGACTGAGCCACTGCCCCCACTGCCCTCAAAAAGTGGCTATAAATTAGCCTTTTCGCAATCAACACGATTTTGGTAGTCTACTTACATGATAACATGGCATTTGAAAGCTGAACAGAATACAAAATCACCCCCAAAACAATGAAAAAACTGTGCCGAATTATCGATAAATTTCCAAGGAACATTCGTGATCGTGAGGTTAACTGAAACCGGACGGCTAGAGTTTTCGGGCCGCTGTTTCATGCATATCGCTCGTATACTTGCGTGCAAGTTACGGGTCTTTTTTCTTACGCGAGAATAGGCGAGATTCATCCACCGGCCGGTGGAACTATGTTAATTCATTCGCCATACGTTATACATGTAGTCGTTTTTATCGATATTTTGCGTAATTGTTTTCATTGTTTTTGGGCTCATTTTTGTTTCTGTTCAGCTATCAAACGCCATGAAATCATGTAAGTAGAATATCAAAACATTTTAAAATGGTGCAAATGACAAAAAAACGTATTTTGAGCCACTTTTTGAATGCACTGGCTCATCAGCTGGATCATACAAAGATCCATCAGACAACTCCCCTGGAGTATCGGACTAACTTTGTGTGCACATCCGCCGACAATATCGTTCAAATGACTAGCAATTTTGCGCTTCCTGTTCAATTTCTGACTGTCAAACGAAGTAACGAACCAGGAATTTGTCGAAAATAACCACTCTTTAAAGTAAATGATATCAATTGCCCCGTTTGTATTTGAATTCCGCTACATTATTGTGATAATCTTAATTTCTTTTTTAACATTTTATTTATTTTATTTTTTTTTTCGGGGCACCGTTTCCGATATAACGAAACCGGGTCCCGATTGAAACGGTCGGTAACCGGTGTGATCGACCGAACCGACTCAGCCTTAGTCAAAATACATCTTAAATATTTATGGCAAGGTTTGAAACGTGTGATAGGCATATTAACATATTATGTTGGCACTTACATTTATTTCTGTAATTAATTGACTCGAGATGGGACACTTGGGTACCACTATAGGCAATTCGAGAACGTCCGTGAAATTAATACGAACGTCCGTGACATTAAGACTCATGTGAGAAACCGTATTCTGGTAACAGGAAAATGGCCTTTATTCTGATTATACATGTTATTTAGGATTGCAGAAATGTTGTAAAATCATTTATTTACAGAAGTATAGTGGCATTTCTGTTATAGAGTGCCCAACCGGGGAAAGCCGGTGCAAAATTAGGGGTTACGATTTCCACATGTCCACTAAGAGTGATAGTTATAGCAGACATGTGATTATAATTAATTCAGATAGCTAAAATCATATCAACTGATAAATTTATACGTTTTATATTGGTCTGGAGGAGATTCAAATAAATGTTGTCATCAATTTCTGTAAGACTGTTCAGGCAGAGAACGTCCGTGAAATTTGTGCGAACGTCCGTGAAATTGTAATTAAAAACAATATAATAAGTAGGCATCGGCATTCGGCGTTACATGGCGCGCGCGCATGGACCATATTTTTGTACACGTAGTTTGCGCGATATTTGACTGTGGGCAATGCAACTTCGCTATTGCAAGGGTGGAGGGATATACTATTTTTCCTAATGTAATGCGGTCGAACAGCTGACTGAACCACGTATTATGCATGTGAAGTATACACAAGAGGTTCGATGTTTTGAATCAAGAAACTCGATCAATTTCGATATCGGTAAGTCATTTTTTGCCGCATTTTCGCAGTGAACTTTGCTGAAATATCGAATTTTAGAGCAATCGGAAGTATTCCGCAGTTTGGAAAATTGTATTTTTGGAAGATTCAGGTGTTTTTACGATATAATCTCGGAAGTTTTTTCTGCCTCAAGCAGTCTCACACATTCGTTTTATCGCACAAACTGAGGGTTGTGGGGCCACGATTTGGTGAATTTAGTCCTCGCTCGCCGCTGCGATACGCCGCCGCGTGTGCTGCATGCGCTATGCCGCGCGATCGGGTATTAAAATTGCTAGCGACAGCGGCGGGCTCTGGCGGTGGGGCGCGCACGCGAAATGTAAGCTCACAGTACAGCGCGCCATAAAACGAATGGCAAAAATGGTGACACAACAAATGGATTAAATACCATATTTTGGGCAAATATCAGTTGTTTTTTATTTCAAAGGGCATAATGATTTACATTAGGTAAGTCCCAACCCATTGAATATCATTTGCATTATTTTCGTGCAATTTTAATTTTCATTTGGTTATGCCTATAATAAGAAAGAGGGACCAGGCGACTTGGAAATGTTACTTTTATATCTGACTAGGATGTATACATGGTCTCTAGCTTAAATATAATAGGAATAGATAAAGTATTATCATCATATTGTTATATTTAAAGCATTAAAGGACAATGAAATCCAGACAAATTGTTGTATGCACTATAAGACACTAAATATAATGAATAGTCTCTGAAAATTTGAGCACAATCGGTCGAGAAATAAGAAAACTATGGCTCTTTGAAAAGAGCCATGTATTTCTTCGAGTGACTCAAATTGGCAACGCACTCTGGCAAAGTTGTGGACAACTCCCCATACATTTTGTACACACAATTTCAGTTTTGTTCAATTTTCTCAAAATGTATGTTTACCCTTCGTTCGAGTTCAACATATGTTTTGTAGAATGCTTTTATACATAACATATCATGAGTTGGGGGAATGGAAAAATGTGACTATGAAGAAAACTGTAAAAATGGGAATATTTGTGTACAAAACATATGGGGAGTTGTCCACACACTTATCAGAGTGCGTTGCCAATTTGACTTCCCCATATGAATAAATGGACATCTTGAAAGAGCCGTAGTTTTCTTGTTTCTTACCCGATTATGCTCTAACTTTCAGAGATTATTCTTCTTAATCTCTTCAAGACTATGAAAGCAACATTTTGCTTGGGTTTCATTGCCCTTTAAATCAATTTAAACCAATAATAGGACTAATTAAGACATTATAACGACCAGGTCCATGTAAAAACCAAACCATTTTTAAAGATTTATTGCAATGTTCAAGTTTGTTTGTATAATGACCCTGTTTTAAAACCATATACGAAGAATAGAAACTCTTTTTGATGAGATCAGATCATTCTGCCAACATTCTTGTTTCTGGCGAACGTCCGTGAGCGCACACATAGGTCAATTAGCATTGGTTATAATGTCGCTAGATTTGAGTTACATGTTGAATCTCCAATGGAAAACATTCGCCTTATTTCATGATTAAAACACTATCGGAAACTGTATTTGTTGTCCATTAATAAAGTCAAACTACTATGCTTACCAAATATGCTGTTGTATTGTCCTTTGAAATCCGAATCGTAACATTTGAGCTCCTTTTCTCTGGAAAAAAATTAGTAGTTGCTGCACACTCTGAAACGTAACACAAAGTATGGACCCGAAGCGTGCACGCCCACCCCGCGCTATAAAATCCCATCGCAAAGAAGATCGGTCTCTCATAGAATAACACGTGTTTCGTCGCGGCGGCGAGCGAGGCAGGCGCATCGTATATCGATGGGCAGGCGAAGCGAACACTCCGGGATCGAGAGCACAAACGGACGCGTCTGAATACTCATGCACGTATTCAAGAGCAAGCTTCCTGCACGATTTCTTGTCGGTAGATGGCATCAGCTAGGTATGTCGATGCTAACGCACTTTCCTATATGTTGCGTGTAAATGGTCCAGTTAACTGGACCAATTTACTAGTAGTAGATGTGCGTGAGCGATATATTATGGGAACGTCCGTGATGAAAACTATGCTTTCTTTGGTCATGTAATTATGCAATATATGATCTAGACAGCAATTGATCCTATTAACATGCACATTAAAATATTTGATACGGGAATACGAGCGTATATAGGTGCGTTCCTAAAAAATGCGGCTATAGTCGAAAGGCAAAGGTTCCGAATAACACATTTTTTTTTTTTTAAATTAACTATTCAGTCAAAGTTTGGACGTTTGTATTTTCTATTTGGCAAATAAAACACAATCCACGTTTGGCATACAGAGAGAAGCAAGTCTTAGAAGTAAATTGTCCGAATATAAGCTGTATATGACAGAAAATAAATGAGATATATGGGTACTAAATCTATATCTACATAATCCCTCACGGACGTTCGCCTTTTGGAGATGGGTTACTTCAACAGTGAATAAAAACGGAACCACATGTCATAGTGATACACATGGTCATGGAGTTTCCCAGTATAATGGGGTACGCCTGAAAGCTAGGATTGCATGCTTTCACATTAGATAGATGTCTTTGAATTAAAAAAATTAATTGAATTTTACCCTGTTTGGGCCAAAAAGTGCACTTTTCAAAATTCTGACCCATATGTTCATGCCATATACCAATAGTAATACAACACAGATAAGCATACACGGGGCAAGTCAAATTAATCTAGTCAAACGACTGCGGGGCCGGGGGCGTGAAATTTCATTGAAAATGAACAGTTATCAAGTATATCAATCATGTGCATGCCAATAAAGCGAAAAGTATGGATTTAAACTCTACGAAAAGGTTATATACTTACGATTTTATCGAAGGAAAAGAAGTATTGATGAATTTCAGTGCACAACGAATGATAGGCAGCCGCATACAAAGTATTTTACACATGGTCGACTCGACAGATCATATGGGCGCGCGCGGCAGCTACGGCCGGCCGGCATGCATGCAGACGTGTACCTGTTTTCGCGGCTTGTTTTGGCGGTAAAAAGTTGTCGACGACAAGCTGCTAGCTTGCAATGCTGCATCCTGATTGGTCAATTTTCTCCGAAGTGACGTCATATATTTGACTTCGCTGATTTTCAGGCTGCGTTGGAGGAGATATCGCATCCCTTCTCGTAAGATTGTTGCATTAGGAGTGTACACAACAAGAAAAAGAATAGTTTTGACTAGAAAAGACGTTTCCCGGTGAATAGTACCGGTGAATAGTACCCTTTGTATTGTGACGTCACGCATAGTTCACCTTTTCCCCGGGAAAAAGGGTACTATGTCCCCCCTCCCCCCAAACAAAATAAATAAAAACAAAACAAACAAAGCAAGATCATAGATTTTTTTTGCCCGCTCAGGTGTAGATATGCGTGTTATAACAACCTCTCAGCGAGCGGTTGTCTTGTTTTAGCTTGCGATAGATGCTCGACCAGCTTTTCTAAAGAGTAATTAAACAAAAAATACAGAATATTTTTACCGTGAATATCAATAAGTTCCAAAGAATATTCTAGAGATGCATTTCATGTATAACATGGCGGTATTCGAATGCAAAACTTCCGAAAATGGGGCACAATTTGCATCGTTGATCTTCAGTGGCCGTGACAGTAATTCGTCATTCGACAATTAAATTGCAGCGGTCACTGCACTATGGCACATGCACACCGTGTGTGTATGTGTAATTTATTTCCCCATTCAATTATGTATACATGTTAATGTAAAGCAGGTTAATTATATATTCACATTGCTGCGCGTGTTTTGCATTTGGGCGCGCAATAGTTGTTAATGCGCGTACTCATGAATGGAAAGGTTGCGCAATACGCGCTCTGCGTTAGGAATATTACGCAAAGGGGGCCAGTGTCACAAACAGAACAAAGTAAGTGATGGTGCCATGTTCAATGGTTTGTTTTCCTTTATTATATCAATACTATCAATGGTTTGTTTTTCTTTATATTATATTTTAATTTGATTTGAACAATACAGGTCGAAGGGATATAAAACAAATATACAATGACTCATTCTCGGAACAAGCTTAAACTATTCGCACTCAGGAACAACAATAGTACCATTCTCCCTCGGGCCGATGGCCCTCGGGAGAACAGTACTATTTGATGTTCCTTCGATGCGAATAGTTTTAGCTAGATCCTCGAGTGTCATTGTATATTTGTATACTGTATTATTATCCCTTCTCGTAAGATTGTTGCATTAAGAGTGTACACAACAAGAAAAAGAATAGTTTTGACTAGAAAAGACGTTTCCCGGTGAATAGTACCCTTTGTATTGCTGACGTCACACATAGTTCAACTTTTCCCCTGGAAAAAAGGTATGGTATCGGGTCCTATTACCGGATACCATTTCTTTACGCCATGAAAACGATCAACATGAAGAACAGAGATATGAATAAAACACAAATAAGTGATCTATATATTCTCACGATAAAGAATTGATAACTTATTTCATAAAACTATTCGCACTCAGGAACAACAATAGTTATAAAAACATTTAAAACATTTAAAACATATAAAAACAATAGTTATAAAACTATTCGCACTCAGGAACAACAATAGTACCATTCTCCTTTTATTGATTCATATTCTAGAATGGTTAAGAAGAAATTTCAGCTTTGTTGCCACCTTGGCAACATTGGGCAACTTTTTTTATAAGCATTATAAAGTTAATTAGCTAATTTGCATATTTGTGAAATAAGGTCAGGGGTAATTTTCTATCTAGGAATAGTACAATATTGATAAAAACAAGTATTCTAGGGTATTTGGGGGCAAGGATTCCATTTCCGGTGCTCGTTTGTAAGTGCCATATGAGAAACACCCTGAAATCCAAGATGGCTGCCCCTAATTTGCATATTTATGAATATTATTGATTTTCAGTGGCTACAGCCCCTAATAAGCAATAATTCCGGATCATTATTTTTCAGTTATGTTCTAAGTATGTATTTAAGATATCAAAGATTAGTTGCCATCGTGGCAACCTCTAGCAATGCATATTATTTGCATAATTAGGTATTTTACCTAATTTGCATATTCCCCCAAATCGAGTATATTAATAATAATAATAATATTAGGCATTTAGCGGCGCTATTCATAGTAAACTATATCACAGCGCTTACAATATTATTACCCCGGTCAACGGATACACACACTGCAATCAATCCTGCACATTAAGTGCACATTTTCCACTCCCTGGGGAGTATTCCAGCAAGTCGCCTATTAGGCGCGCACAGTGCTAAGGAAATACGTTCCCATCCTTCCGGGTACCCATTTATACACCTGGGTCGAGAGCAGCAATAGTGGATAAATTGTCTTGCCGAAGGACAAACGCGGTGGGCTGGGTTCGAACCCGGGATCTCACGATTGGAAAGCGCGCGCTCTACCAATGTTGCCACACCACATCCCGGAAAGTAAAAAAGACAAGTAATACCACTTTTCCAAGGTTTTGGGGGGCAACAGATCCATTTTTGATGCTTATTTACCTGTATCACCATGGCAACCATCTCAAATCCAAGATGGCTGCTCCCCAAATTACACATGTTATGATACACGACTATATTATTTCGGTTACATTAGATTGATATTATAATGTTTGGACTTTTAATTATTGGAATGAGCAACTAGAATACTTGAATCACAATGTAGTTGTTTGATTACAGTAAAAAAAATCATACTTTTATAAAATAGATGCCATTAAAGTGGCAAATAGCATTATTTACTTTATAATGACAAAGGCGGCCATCTTGGATTTATGTGGGTTGCCAAGGTGATACGTCGAATTAAGTATCATGAATGGATTTGTTGCCCCCTAAAACCTTGGAAAAGTGGTATTACTTGTCATTTTAACTTTTCGGGTTCCCAATATACTCGATTTAGGGGAATATGCAAATTAGGCAAAATACCTAATTATGCTAATTTTATGCATTGCTAGATGTTGCCGAGGTGGCAACCAAGATAAATTATCTTTATCACACATTTAGAACATGATTGATCAAAATAATAAGTAATTTTGGCTTATTAGAGGCTGTAGCCACTGAAAATTAATAATATTCATAAATATGCAAATTAGGGGCAGCCATCATGGATTTCAGGGTGTTGCCCATATGCCACTTACAAACGAGCACCGAAAATGGAATCCTTGCCCCAAAATACCCTAGAATACTTGTTTTTATCAATATTGTACTATTCCTGGATAGAAAATGACCCCTGACCTTATTTCACAAATATGCAAATTAGCTAATTAACTTTATAATGCTTATAAAAAAAGTTGCCCAATGTTGCCAAGGTGGCAACAAAGCTGAAATTTCTTCTTAACCCTTCTAGAATATGAATCAATAAAAAAAACGTTGGACTAAAGAACGTGTCCAGGTCCGAGAAAAATCTACACGACTAGGGGATGATACGTCATTTTGACCATCTTCGGCGAGGGAGCGAAGCGACCAACCCAGCAGCATGGACAAGATTTTATGACCGGAGGTGGTGGGGGGTGGGGTGTATATAGGGGGCACACACTTTTAGATTGAGCTGTTTAGAAATTTAAAGATTATTGCAAAATTGCCAACACACTGATTGAACCCTGAATGGAATAAACAAAGTGTGTCCAGGGGGCGAATCCCCGGAAGCTTTGGGCTTCATTATACAGAACTAAAAATGTTGTCCAGATTGAAAAAAGGAAACATAGTTAGAATGAGTAAATAGTTATATAATTTTTATAAAGTGAGCTAAATTTGAGTGGGCATAGGGAGAGTTCCTGAATAAATTTGTCATACGTGTACAGGGGACCGGGTCAAATGAATATAATGGGGGCCAGGGGGCATAGCCCCCGTAAGCTTATGGGTTTTGCATTGCAGAACTTAAAGATGAAGGCTAGTTTTGGAAACGCCCCCCTATCAAAAAATGAAATGGAAGCTCTTATTACCAAACATGTGAAAGAATATGTTTTGACTAATACGTGATGATACAAATTTTGCCAAGAAACCGCCTACTTATTGATACATTTGAAAAATTATTAATTGATCGTCTGCAGATAGATATCGCCAACCCAGGACGAAATTCCAGTTGAAATTCTAATTGGTACCCATTGAAACCAATTGGTACCCATTGAATTCAATGGGTACCCATTGAGACCAATTTTCCCATTGAAATTCTAATTGGTACCCATTGAACTCAATGGGTAACCATTGAAACCAATTGTACCCATTGAAATTCTAATTGGTACCCATTGAAACTGAATTCAATTGGTACCCATTGGCATTGGTTTCAATGGGTACCCATTGAATTAAATTGGTATTTGTTTCAATTTCCATGTATGCATGCTCTTCGATTACCAATTGATTTCAATTGGTAATTTTCAATAGGTAATTTTCAATTGGTACCAATTGATTTCAATTGGTAATATAGTCCATAGATATAGTCAATGGGAATTTCACCCTGGGAAGTCGGAATCGCCCATACGCTATGTACAATGACCACGTGCGAGTACACGAGGTGTTCGCTATACGGGCTTGTCCCCAGCTTGACGATATCTCCCCCAGTGCTAGCGGCGCGGACAGGTCCGAACGGGCGGTGGATTTATAAATTTCACAGGCGGATATTGGATTTCTTCCGATATTTCTGTATTTAACGATGCTTAGGTTCGGATTTTACCACACAAGCCCTATTTCAATACTTATTCAACAATAATGATCAATATAGATGTATTCGGCTTCTTTCCCAAAACTGGAATTCATCTTTAATAATATTACTGTATGTTGTCCAGATTAAAACAAAATAGTTAGGTATTATATGGTAGTCTATAATAGTTAGCTTGATTTTAGTGCACATAGCGAGAGTTCCTGAATAAGACTATTAATGTACGTGTAAACGGGACAGGGTCAAGTGATTATATGGGGTCCATGGGGGCGCAGCCCCAGAAGCTTTTTATTGTTGCTACACAGAACTAAAGATGTTGTAAAGATTCAGAACTTAGATAGGCCTAGTAAGCTTAATTTTAGTCAGCATATAGCAAGAGTTCCTGAATACAACTAGTTTACGTATACAGCGGACCGGGTCAAATTACTTTTACGGGGGTCCAGGGGGCATAGCTCCCGGAAGCTTTTGGATTTTGGCTGATTAACACTCTCAAGATGTGGTTTAAATTGTACATGTATTAAAGGGAGAGATCCTCTTTTGCAAGCCAAAATTCAAAAGTTGCGAGGTTATTGTCTTATATGAAAGGAAATGTCATTTAATAGCATGCCTGAAAAAATTAGGGCTTGAAATCTCTTTTTCGTGGAGTTATAGACCTAAAACTTATTAAACTGAGGGACGTCGGTTTAATGGGTACATACGTATTTTCGGCCGGTGAGTAATTTCGTACACAGATTACACGGAGTGCCAGATCGGGTTACAGTCCGTTATTCTGAAGGTTCGTTATTCCGAAGGTTCAGTTATTCCGAATGTTCGTTATTCCGAAGGTTCGTTATTCCGAAGGTTCGTTATTCCGAAGGTTCGTTATTCCGAAGGTTCGTTATTCCGAAGGTTCGTTGATCCGAAAATAAAATCGGGTTCGTTATTCCGAAGGTTCGTTAGTCCTAAAATGAAATAGGGTTCGTTAATCCGAAAATTAAATAAATACGACGTAGAAAAGAATTGACTTGATTTGATTTTGAGTAGTGTGGACTTGGGAAAGGGGATCAATCTTAGAGTCTAATTGCCGTGGTTGCATGTGGGGGGGGGGGGGGTGGGTGGGGGGGGGGGGGTGGGTGGGGGGGGGGGGAGAAGGGGAGGGGGGCAAAGAGTGGCTTTACAATTCTAGTCAAATTGTATGTCTTTTTTCTTTGTAAAACAGTGCAATAAGAATGAGATATATATATTTATATCTTTCTCATGTAAAAAAACATGAAATAAAACCAAAATCAATTTGATATAATTATAATTATGTCATAAAGTAAGATTTTGCTGCTTGATATCAGTCAAAAATAATTTTATTTGTCTGAATTGTATGTATTTCATCATAAATAGCAAATAAGGGCAGGGTGTGGGAGGGGGGGGGGGTCCCCCCCCCCCCCCCCCCCCCGTTAGGGAGCTTTGGCATTTTTTAAATTGAAACTGTGCAATCTGAGTTTTTACTCTCTTTTCCAATAAAATTAGATAAAAGCCATGATTTAAATTGATTTGGGAGGGGGGCCCATGACACCCCCACCACTACGCCAGTGCACACAGACACACACACACACACACACACACACACACACGCACACACACACACACACACACACACACACACACACACACACGCACACACACACACACACGCACACACACCCTATTTCATTTTAGGATTAACGAACCCTATTTCATTTTAGGACTAACGAACCTTCGGAATAACGAACCCGATTTCATTTTAGGAATAGCGAACCTTCGGAATAACGAACCTTCGGAATAAACGAACCCGATTTCACTTTAGGAATAGCGAACCTTCGGAATAACGAACCTTCGGAATAACGAACCCGATTTCATTTTAGGAATAGCGAACGTTCGGAATAACGAACCTTCGGAATAACGAACCTTCGGAATAATGAACCTTCGGAATAATGCAACAAATGTTCGGATTAACGAACCCTATTTCATTTTCGGATTAACGAACACCCAGGTATAGGAAATTTGCGTGTTCGGAATAACGAACCTTCGGAATAACGAACCTTCGGAATAACGAACCTTCGGAATAACGAACCGCACCCATTATATATATATATTTATATCTTTCTCATGTAAAAAACATGAAATAAAACCAAAATCAATTTGATATAATTATAATTATGTCATAAAGTTAGATTTTGCTGCTTGATATCAGTCCAAAATCACATTTTATTTGTCTGAATTGTATGTATTTCATCCTAACTAGCAACTAAGGGCAGGGTGTGGGAGGGGGGTGTCCCCCCCCCCCCCCCCCACCCCCGTTAGGGAGCTTGGCATTTTAAAAATTGAAACTGTGCAATCTGAGTTTTTACTCTCTTTTCCAATAAAATTAGATAAAAGCCATGATTTAAATTGATTTGGGAGGGGGGCCCATGACACCCCCCCCCCCCCCCCCACCACTACGCCAGTGCACACACACACACACACACACACACACACACACACACACACGCACACACACCCTATTTCATTTTAGGATTAACGAACCCTATTTCATTTTAGGACTAACGAACCTTCGGAATAACGAACCCGATTTCATTTTAGGAATAGCGAACCTTTGGAATAACGAACCTTCGGAATAACGAACCTTCGGAATAACGAACCCGATTTCATTTTAGGAATAGCGAACCTTCGGAATAACGAACCTTCGGAATAAAGAACCTTCGGAATAACGAACCTTCGGAATAATGAACCCGAATTCATTTTAGGAATAGCGAACCTTCGGAATAACGAACCTTCGGAATAACGAACCTTCGGAATAATGCAACAAATGTTCGGATTAACGAACCCTATTTCATTTTCGGATTAACGAACACTCAGGTATAGGAAATTTGCGTGTTCGGAATAACGAACCTTCGGAATAACGAACCTTCGGAATAACGAACCTTCGGAATAACGAACCGCACCCGCCAGATCGGTATGCATGACCCCTACGTGACCCGCGCTAGCTACGTGACCCACGCATAAGTACTAATGTGTGAGTGTTTACTAAGCAAAATACCCAAACATCGCTTAAACTGACTACATGTAATTATATATTCTTTATTTTTGAGATCTTTTTCCGTGACATACATTAACAAATGTCGGCTTCACAATACCTTTACGAGAATCAATACATAATAATACTCTAACGCGACGAGGGGGGTCGCGCGTGCATTACCAATGGCAATTTCTAAAAATGCATCTCCTCTTTTTCCGGCGCTCCTCGATCGCCGCGACCCGGACCCGTCGACGGGCCCGGTCTCGGAGCTCCGGACTGTCGCATTCCCGACTCCCGGCGCGGTCGGGATCGACGTCCAGATGGCCCCAAAGTTCGTCTAATTTATTCATTATTCATGACGCTCATGACGCCGCGAGTCACCATCGATTTTATAGAGTCGCGTGGATAAGGACTAGCTATCATTCGCGCGCGACTGAGCCCTGCTTTCCGACGAGCGAGTTCCCTTCGAGGGATTTGTAGATATCGGGCCTATGAATATTCAAAAGGAATGGTCTTGGACCCTTCTATCAGAGACTTTATTTACACAGCTAATTGGTCTTGCGGTAAATTTATACACTGAATCGCGCTCATAAAATTGCATGGATAAGACCAACCTATGCCTTGGCGTGTCGTTAATGGCGAGCGCATTCCTTTCGAGCGATTAGTATCCGTGGCTCATAAAAAGATTTGGAACATGGGGGAGAGGGCCTATTTACATAGCGGTATAGTCTGCGATAAGCTTCAGGGCTAGGGCCCGCCGCAGAAATACTTTATTTACATAGCGATTAAGTCTCCGGTGGGTTTTTTCCAAATGGTATATAGGGGAAAAGACATTTTGTACACGAAGCTGTGTCTATTAATTTTAGTTGCTTTCGGGGATTTTCATACGAATTCGGTGTATTGGTATAGGAACAGCAAACTCAAGCATATCTTGCAAGAGTAGTCAATAATAATCAATGCATTTAGATACTCTCGGCTTCAGAGAAATGGGAACGGGTTTCATTAGCACTGTGTGAGCCTAACAGTACAGGCAACTTGCTGGAATACTCCCTTCGAAGGTGGAAAATGTGCATTCCTTTTGATTTATAAACAAAACAAAATAAGGCTGACAGGATAAAGAAATGTTTAGAGTTTTCTCCGGGACGCAATGAAATGACGCAATTTATAATATCTTTACAATATTCATTAACTTAAAAAAGAGGAAAAGGATGGGGTTTTGAGTATCAAATTGTTCATGCTCATATTTAATTGAATTAAAACAAATCTGTTCTGATAACCGTCATTCTTGGCCGAGACCAAGCCAACGGGGATGTTGGTGATAAGCAGGGGCGCCGGGGGATGTGGGGGGGGGGGGGGGTGGTGGGGGCGGGGGATGTTACTGTTTTCCACCGTGGGCGGGGGGGGGGGGTATCGCCCAAAATATGGGAGGGGTATTCTTGCTCAAATTACGGGTGTGTGTGCGGGGGGGGGGGGGAGAAAACATAACGCACTTTTTTTATTTTGAAAGCAGGTAGTCATGAGGGGGAGGGCTACTTTACAAAATGCATCGTTGACCGAGAACACTTGATGGGGGGGGGGGGGGGGCGGGAAGCAGGGAGGCGGGGGGGGGGGGTAACTGTTTTCCGAGGCTTTCTATTAGGCGGGGAACGGGGGTATCCATCACCAATAATAGAGGGTGCTTAATTATCGGCCGAAATTGGGTGGAGGGGTTCACCGTTTCGCGGGTGTATTGTGTAAGTGGGGAATGGGGGGGGGGGGGGGGGGTGTTCCATCCCATATAATTGTATCAAAATGGTTTAAACTACAGTTTGATAGAATAAACATCAACAAATTAGCTATAATTACGTGTATAAATCTAGGGATAGGTTCAGTATTAGTATCATTGTTATAATTTGGTTATATAACTGATTATAATATGTTTGGTTTTATTTTGTTGTAAGGAACTGTTGATACAATACAACGCATGGTTTTGATTATTCTTAATCTTCTGAATTATTTCCAATACCGTGTGCATAAGTGATGATTTTCACGGGGTGATTGCGGACCCATTTTGATTTATAATGCAGCAAAAAACTAAACAAAAGAGGTTCACAGGATAAAGAAATGATACAAATTTTCCCCGGGAGCTAATTGCTCCTCAAGAAATTACGCAATTTATATCTGTATGATATTCAAGCACTTGAAAAAAAGGTGAGGTCTCGAATTATCCCCCCCCCCCCCCCAAAAAAAAAAAACAAAAAAAAATTATTAAATAATAATAATAATAAATAAATAAATTTTAAAAAGGGGGGAAATAACCGTTCGCAGGTTTTTATTATGTAACAGCTTAAAAAATACCAGTTTAAAAAAATACACAATGATCTCTTCATTGTACCAATACTTCATTTGGAGATCGTCGTGCAGTTTGTGATACAAGCTCAATATTTGACACAGAGACCAATATTGTGTCACAATCAGTTCATTTTGCGATACAAGCAACGAAATAACCATAAATATAGCTTTAAAGGACAAGTAACACCTCGAAAAAGCAAAATGGCTGCCGCAGCAAAGAGCGCCCGTTTAACGGGCGCCAACAGCTAGTCTATTATATTAATACGGTAAGCTTCAACCCCCCAAAATGGTTCCCACTCGAGATATCCTCACCCCACCGTCGCGATCGAAGGATATACGTTTTGCGGAGGACAATAAGGCATTCCCGAGTCGCTCCCGCCCCGTGGTCGTCGTCCAGATCGAAGAAAAGTGAAAGTCAGCAATGTCAATTGCCCGTTTAAGACGCCGAGCATTGACTAACGATTTATCGCCGTAAAAGTATTTGTAAGAATATAAATTGGAGTAGATAAAACAAATAATATATCGAGAAACTATTTTAGATATAACACGTTGCGAAACTACCCAGGTTTTGATAAATATCAATATTTATATTACGCGGATGGTATGGTAATGATCGCTATTGCCGATTGGCATCGTGTTTGTAAGTGCATAGACGACAAAATGCGACAACTTCAATTTAGCTGCGGTTATACAACGCGCGATGGCTGTACAGCCGTGTATACACGTCGCGCAGTCATCTAATTACCCCACCGAACCGTAGTTTTTTTGCATAGCTCACTGACCTGCTGACCATCTCATTCGCCCTACCGTACACGATACTATAATTGCGCCAGCTTGTGGTAAGAAGCTCACATGCTTTGTACACAGCTGAGCGGGCGTGCAAAGTGCATTGAAGTGAATAAAGCGGGGTGGACAATGGTGGAGCAGGGGAGTTTTATACAATCTCGACATCTTGCGGTAAGATGATTGTATTATGCCATCCGCGAAGAGAAGACGCCTGGGGGTGAGGGGGGGGGGGGGGGGTATCTGCTAATTTATTATGCAATGCATGTATTGACGGCTACTATTCCTTTCAACCATGGAACTCCTATATCCTTGCTTCAACGGAATATATCATCGGGTTTCACAAGAATATGACAAAATGTATACGCCGGAGAACTTAGATTGGATATGAAAAGTTTATGGGATGCATTTATATAGACGGCTACTATTCCCTTCAAAGGAATATATCATCGGGTTTCACAAGAATATGACAAAATGTATACGCCAGAGAACTTAGATTGGATATGAAACGTTCGTGGGACACGACGGGTTATGTGTCATGCAGGCAATTGGAGTCGCGGGGGGGGGGGGGGGGGGGGAGAGAGCGGTGTATATTAGCAAGTACACGAACATAGTGTACTGTATCTAATTTAATACAAGCGGAACAAATTATGGACTCTATAAAATATGGGGGATAACTGAATAACTTTGCATGGGTACTAAACCATTATGATTGTGTTATACATTGGCCGGATATCATTGGACGGGACCCTAATGCGTCGGGGCCCCGTCCAACGACGGGTTGTGGGGCGGGATTGAGTCGCCCGTGTTTATTTTGTCTTATACTATTTAAATTATGACTCTGGGAATAGTAAAGATTTAAAGTATCGTTATATCATCATCGCCTTTCTCTCACAAAAACCCGCGGATTTCCGCGGGTACAGCTAGTTAACAGTATTATAGGTGCTTGCTAGCTGAGCAGAGAGATGGCTGCTGGGTGTCTTCCGGGACGCGTTTATTTTTTCCGTAACCCTAACGCGTCAGTTTTCCTCAAAAACTCGTGAAAGCGCGCTGGTAAGCCAAGACTAGCCCCCCTCTGCTATTATGCATCAAAATCTTCGGCTCTGCGATACACGAACTAAATAGACAAGTCCAAGGGCAAGTGTGACCATTAATTAGTGGCCGATCTCGATGCGGACTACGACCACGACAATGAGACTAGGAACATTCATCTAGGCGTATAACTATCACACTCACAGTCATCATGGTGTATGAAGCCACGATTGTATTGAGAAAATAGCTATAGCTTGCGTGTAAATCAACACACGCGAGCTAGTCTTAGATTTCAGCACGCTTTTGGTAATTCCGACGCGTTAGGGTTACGGACAAAATAAACGCTTCCGGGACTGTTGTCGAGGGATTCAGTGGGTCTGCATTAGACCTTGGGTACGTTTATATAAATGATGGCATTTTGTTTAACAGACTTTGTGTAACTTTACTTAGTCTAATATATTGCAGAGTGCATGATCATGTGTGTTAGAGATATTACAAGGTGTTGAATTATTACAAGATGAATAATGTTTACCTGGAATTTATATGATCATGCTCTGATTTCAAGAGACATTTAGGCAGATTGTTTATCGGCATTATAGAAGGTTATTATAAATACTTATTGATGAATGTATTACTTGTTTGACCGATAAAAGTATGCCATAAATTGGTAGATTTATATTAATGTTTGAGACCGTGACACAGTTGATTTTATGTTCAGATTTAATTATGTCATTCAAGCAAATATAGCGTTTGATTTTAGTGATTATACAATAGAATCAAGATGAAAACAGATTTGATTCAGAGATTAATTAGTAATTACTTTATATAATATTTAATCAAGAAGATAACAATATTTCTGTTCAGTAATTACTGTTGATTTATTTTCATCAAGGTTATACCGTGCGTCCAAAAAAAAACTATACACTTTTGAAATGGCTGCAGAATACAAAATATATGATTCTGGGGGAAAGGTTTTATATGTATGGAAAGCTCATAAACTTAACTTTCATATGACACCAAAAAGTCCGAAAATAATTCATGCTTGGGTGAGCACTGCTCACTTTCGTAAAGGGTATGAAAATTAGGTTGCGCAGGAATTAGCCTTCCAATTTGTGAGAGGTAAATCCTTTGAAAACTATACACTTTTGAAATGGCTGCCGAATAAAAAATATATGATTCTGGGGGAAAAGGTTTATATGTATGGATAGCTTATGGACTCAACTTTCATATGACACCAAAAAGTCCGAAAATAATTCATGCTTGGGTGAGCACTGCTCACTTTTGTAAAGGGTATGACAATTAGGTTGCGCAGGAATTAGCCTTCCAATGTGTGAGAGGTAAGTCCTTTGGAGCTTACAAAATTGAGGGTGATATCATAAATTAATGATCAATTGCGATCAGTTTGGGTTTGCTGAGTGAATTTTATGGTTTTTTAAACCAAACTTTTATGCATGAGTGAACAGGAATTGCATTTGTTTTATTGTAGCATTGTAACTTTCCCTGGTAGTCTCAGTGGTGTTTTCATGGGAGTCAGGATGGGGTGATGGTACATGTACCGATTGACTGATACATTGTTGATTAAGTGATTGATAGCTGAATGTTGATTGTCTAATTCACAGTATTGATTGATTGACTGATAGATTGTGATTGATTTTAGGTGTCAATGGATAATAGCAACCAGTCCAATTTGGGAAATGTAGGTAGAATTCGGGATAAGGGAAGGTGGTCTGGATATTTTGGAGTGGAGACCAACGAATATGAATTGTCGAGATATGCACAAGCACACCCAGGAAGAGAGAGAGAGAAAGAGAGAGGGGGGGGGGGGCATACATGTCCTCTTGACCCTTATCCCATCTACCCAACAAAGTCCTACCCTACATTTCACCTCCCCTGCACCATGTACCATCACCCCGTCCTGACTCCCATGAACACACCACTGAGTCTACCAGGGAAAGTTACAATGCTACAATAATAAATGCAATTCCTGTTCACTCATGCATAAAATGTTAATCCCATAAACCACAAATGTCACTCAGCAAACCCAAACTCATCACAATTGATCATAAATTGGTCATATCATCCTCAATTCCGTAAGCTCCAAAGGATTTACCTCTCACAGATTGGAAGGCTAATTCCTGCGCAACCTAATTGTCATACCCTTTACAAAAGTGAGCAGTGCTCACCCAAGCATGAATTATTTTCGGACTTTTTGGTGTCATATGAAAGTTGAGTTTATGAGCTTTCCATACATATAAAACTTTTCCCCCAGAATCATATATTTTTTATTCGGCAGCCATTTCAAAAGTGTATAGTTTTTTTGGGACGCACGGTATAATCATGTTTTTGTAAATACATTTGATTGAAATTCTTTGACGTGTTTTGTTTTTATTCTGCCAATTGCAGGGTTTTTGTCTTCTGCGAGAATCTCGACATTATGAGAGATACTGTGGCTGATGAATAAATAACCAGAGCAACCTAACAAACTTGTTTCTGTGTGTCCTTCGGCCTCATCTAAACGCACCACATTTAAACATAGACAATTTGAATCATATATAGCATAACATAACGTTCAGTATACATTGACAATTATGCACTTCGTGTGTGTTAAGCAAACGCGAGGCCACGAATCCTTCTGATCAACAACTATCTGTTGCTCCGACTACCCAATGCAATTGCTCATTATTTGTAATATCATTTAAATGTTCGTTATAACCTAATGTCACTGTGTAATGTGAAATGTTAACATTAATTTTAAAACTCCTAGACTCACCTCCACATGAGGGTAATTCACTAGAGAAGCTACCGTCTTCCCCACAGATGACCATCGGATGCCCCGTTAAATTGAAGCCAGGTGCACACTCGAAAGTGCATGAATCGTTGTAAACGACTCTACCTCCTTCGATACAAGTTGGAGATGCAGATGCTGAAGTTGTCGATAGACGGGACGGGAACATGCGTGGCAGTAGACAGGTAACAACTGAAAGAAAATTAGGTAGTATAATTAGCTAACTGCAAACAAAACAGGCCTTTTGACAAAGCCTGGCGTCAGAATGGCAGAAGCGACGGCTGGAAGAATACCAGTGTGTACAAGACGAGTTGTTGATATCTCGTGTGAAAGTCACTCTTGGCAGACTCTATCTTGTCAATCCGATACGTGGCCTTTTCTAAACGCTAGTTAAAGAGCGGCGAGGACAGGTTTGCAAGAAACTCAAAATTAAACGAATGTAGTGTTAAGTAAAGATATGTCATTGCGATAAAGGCAAAAACTACAAGATGCAATATACAATGAGCATGTGAGGCATTGGGTGATTTCAAGTATGGTGTTGGGGTTAGTGTTAGTGTTGAGGGTGAAAAACTGCCTCTAATCTGAGCTAAACACCAGCTTCCAGATTAAGCATCTAAGGTCACGAACTTTTTAATCGTGATGACCTTGAGTAGTAATCGATCAGTATCGCTAGTGTTTGTCAACACCAGAGACAAAATCACGCGAACGCCCTTAAAATGGTAACGAAAACGCTTACATGGTTACGAATTAGAGAGCAAGCCGTAATGAAGATTTACCACATACATGTATTGAATACTATAATTTTAAAAAAACATTCAAACCATTCACTTGGTCGATACGATTTTAGTGAATATTCCCTATTTTTAGTGAAATTTGTAACTAAACTCGCAAGAAATGTGCGTGACTCTCTTCTAAAAATTGAATGCCCGTCGCGCGCTGAGACATATGGCTAGCGTTAACGGTTTGCATAGCCGAAGATGTAGGCATAAATCCCGGTGACAGAAGTTCCGAGTAAATACCAATAGTACGTAACATGATATACTTTATTAAAATCGGTCACGTGATCACTAGGTGCTTGGTGGCCGAGTGGGTTAAGACCTGTCGCACATGTATCACTTAACCAGATAAATCATAGAAGTGGGTTCGAGTCCCCGGTGTGGTTATTTTTTTTATTATTATTATTTTTTTAGCCATTATTCACAACAAATTTACTACAGTTTTTAACTCAATTATAAGTTCACTGTAATAAAATGTCAAAGATGTACAGACAATTCCCAGTGCTTAGTGACTTTTTTTCGGGGGGGGGGGGGGGGGGGGGTGGCGGGTGTATAATTAGACAAGAAATACATAAAATAATTAATGTTAACAACAATATAAACATAAGGAAGAACCTGGCTATTCAAATTTTGCTTTGTTGTATTATTATTCCAAATGGTCTAAAGAATTTATGTAGTGAAAACTAATGTTTGATTACAAAATAATGAAAATATGAATTGTATGACCTTATTTCTTTAAATTACTATAGATATTCAAATCAATACATTAATTTAAAAAAATAAGATTTGCATTGCGTTTCATAATCTTCACTTAAGTAAAACTTCAAAAAATATCTAGGTTGACACCCTTTTTACATGCTCAGACAAACAAAAACACCACCATTTCAGTTCAGAATTGTGATTTTAATGCCCACCTAGCAACAGTAACACTAACACCAGCTCGATCTGTACTTGAAATGACTTTCATTTCGATCCCTATGGAAGTTGTTATCTCTATGGAGTTTTGCGTATACATGCTCAACACTAACACTATCGGGCAGATTAGCAGACGACGCTAAACACCAGCAACCACGTGCCACTGCCGGAAATACGAGGTCAAACCTCTAACACCAACTCATTTCAAGTACGGTGTTAAGGCTGCAGTTAGTGTTTAATAAACACTAACACTAGCTCAACACCATCTCTGATAGTATATTGCCATATCAATAAACACCGCCAGTCGGAAACGGAAGTTTGTACAACGGTGAAATCAGAGGTCATCACGTTAACACCATCCTAACACTAAGTCATTTCAAGTATGGTGTTTAAGCCCGATTTAGTGTTTAATAAACACTAACACCAGATTTAAACACCATACTTGAAATCACCCATTGTAATAGTACAACAGGATGAGGAAGGTGACTTGCGGATCAGATAGTAGTTGTGAATATCGTTAGCAAGTCAAGGTAAGGGTTTATGAATTAATTAAAAGTGATTTAAATACGACGATGAATGCAGTAAAATAATGAAATATAGTAATAATCACTTGTGTTTAATTACCATGGGTATCCTCTTCATGAATATTCTACTGGTTTGTTCATTGTCCACTCGATTCACACCTAAAATTACACGAGCACTTCCTGGGGAGCATTCACGTCAATACTACACTGTATAAGGTAGGTAAATGTTCGTATGTTGATCGGATTCGAATCCACAATCAATAAAGCACTCTACGAGGAGCATTTGATAAGCCATGCATTACCTTCACATGTAGGTAACTCATCAGAGAGTTCCCCAGACTCAAGACACGAAACGTTGCTGCTCCCGACGAGGTTATACCCAGTATCACATCCGAAGCGACACAATGTCTGGACCGTTACAGTGCTTGCGTTGCTACACTGCTCGGCAAGGTGGGGGAACTCATTATTCAACGTGTTGAGTGTCTGAAGAATCGGAGTGAAGGCTGGCAAATCGCATGTTATGGCTGAGAAAAAAAAGAATAACATTATTTCATTGTATAGCATATTTTTTACCATCTTTGTCTTCTTCTTCTTTTCTTTCCGTCTTACCGCTATTGCCATTTCAAGGACATTTTAATGGTTTAAAGAGGCCACGCCCTAGCGCTCCCTAACTCATAAGGAGGTTTACTTACTTTATATGAGCTGGATTTGAATTACCAGCAAAGTAAATGCATGTACATGACAATACAGGGTGGCCCCCAACAAACGGAACGGGGCACTTCCCAAAATATAATAACAAAATGATTGTGTGATTTGTGTCCACCGGATAGAGTGTCCTTTCAAATGAAAAACGATACCACAAGAACAGTCATTTTGGACGAGTAGTTTTTTGTTGTAGGACTTCTTAAGTGAGACCATGTCAGGTTCCCATTTTTGCAATTTTTTACCAAGTCACTGCCTGATAGATCGCACTTCCTGCCCGTCATATCGAGCAACTATGCCCATTCTCTCGGCACACAGCTGGATGCACACTAACAATGGCGCGCGTATTGCTCGTTGATTGACGCTATGACGGGCAGTAAGTGCGATTATCACGCACTGACTTGGTAAAAATTGATAGAAAAGGGAACCTGACATGGTGTCACTCAAAGGGCCCTAAAACAAAAACTACACTACCAAAATGACTATTCTTCGTATTGTGTTTCATTGGAAAAGACACCCTATCCGATGGACGTAATCATTTTGTTACTTTATTTTGGGAAGTGCCCCGTTCCGTTTTTTGGGGGGCCACCCTGTATATAAACAAGAATATCATCAGGATATCACACGTTTGATTTTGTTGTTGCGTTCTTGTAGTGTATTGACCTCGAGTATAGACTCGAGTATATAGACAAGTCACACACAACAAAGTTAAGATACATAGATATTCAATAAAATGTTGTCTTACCATAAACGGAAACAGTGTAGCTGCAGTTGTATTCCGCGTGGTCAGATATTCTCAAACTTGCGTTGAAAACGGAAGGCGGCCTAACACCTGACAGGGAGACGCGAGATACGTTTGCCCAAAAAATGGGCGTTTCTCCTTCCACTGCCACATCCATTGGATAAAAGTTAAACGGTTGTGGAAGAAGTTCCCAACTAACGGTCAGCTCGTACGTCGGGACTTCGATTATTACATCGGTACACAGTGGCTGCACAAGTTCTGTAAACAAAATAAACAATAACATGGACTGTAATTCATGTGGTAAAAGTATAATGAACATATAAGACTATACGAATAAGAATTGGATTACACTTTGGGGGAAGCCAAATACTGATATTTCGCTTACTCTGACATTGAAGTATAGAATTCCTATCACGTCTGACCATAAATATATTTCCTCTTAGGTATCACTAATAATGGACATAATACAATGTTTTGAGACCACTATCATCTGCCCTGACCGACCACTTAAAGAGATCTAGTAACTTTGTTGACATGTGAAAAAAGTGATGAATGGTTGATGCAATGTATATTGTTGTTTTCTGATATGTCCACAGGGTATTGTGTACAAATTTCAAGTTAAATGGACGTTGCATGGCCGAGTAATGAGCAAAAATGCAAAGTGATATTCACTAACTCACTGCACTCACTTTGTACACGGTTTCAAAACTCCAACGGAGTTTTTATTATCTGAACACTTCAATCGTACATATCTTTGTAACCATGGTAACGAAAGGGAAATTTGTAAAAAAACGAAACCTGTCCCATGATTTAATTGTCAATACGAATACAACAAGGTATGAGGGAACCGCTAGAATTCAAATTGGATTTTTAGGATTTGGACAATGTTACTATGTCCCTTTAAGGCTGCCCTGTTTTCCAACGATTCCGCATGCTATGTCATCGGGGCGTAATTTAACCAAAGTTGGTTACGTAACCGTTGTTGTCTGCTGCTACGTCAGTGGTTTGGCTTCTATCAATAATTTTGCTGAATTTCAAGATACTCTGTGAGATACCAATATTAATCGACATACCTTTTTCCATGTAAATTGTTTGTTGTAAATGTCCTATATCTTCCAATGACACGGCGCCCATTTCGGCGCAATGGTAATATTACAAACTAAATCACATCTCTCTACTTCCGAACCTTCAACGTAGACAAAGAAGACACAGTCATCTTCCCGGCCATCAACCTTGACTGATGTTAATCCCTGCGGGAATGCAGTCCCGTTAGTGGGAGTTGTGGTCAATCCTTCCCCAACCGACGGCCAAGTGACTACTGCTGTCTCCGAGAATGTATCCGCTATGGTCGTGATGTTCCCTGGGCAGTAAACTCGAGCTAAAATTTAGGTAAGATATATAACAAAGACAATTTAGCTGGTTCGTAAGGGAATAGTTTGCGGCGCATAATGATATGAAGGTAGTTAATCTGAAAGGAGGATAACATTTTTATGAGCTACAATCGTGATAATTATGTATACATAATTATGTATACATTATGTATACATTTGTTGTTTGACTAAATCAATCATATAAAAGGCATGTTCTCTCTGTATACGTTTCATTATTATACCACTCATTCACATGCGCACCCATGCAATCTGCCCCACTCTCTCCCTCTCTCCAACGGCTCGTTCTAACTTTCGATCTATCTATCTATCTATCTATCTATCTATCTATCCATATATCTATCTATCTATATCTCTATCTATCTATCTATCTTTATTTATCAATCGCTATCTTCCACTCTGCCACTCATTCTATTTCAATCTCTAGGAAGTTATTAAAGACGACTTTCATCGAAGGCTAGCAAGTTATACCTGTGACCGTGACGGTGAAGTTGCAGGATCCAATGTTGCTGTTTGCATCTACTGCCGTGACATCTACAACGGTCATTCCGAGGCTGAAGTTTGACCCCGAAGATGGGTTAGCCGATATCAATATTTGTCCTCCTGAATTATCCGTTACAGAGGGTTGCAGCCACGTCACTTGGGCGAACGAACTACCGACATCCTGTAACTTAGCGCTGTCTCCTGGACAACTCACAATGGGTGCTTCCGAATCTATTCAGAGAATAAACAGCAGACGCGCAATTTCAAATTTAACGATTTTAAATCTGACGACTCAATAGAATAAAATAATTAAACAAAAATGTAAGGTGACCACTAGGGCGAGCTTAGACACGTTTAGAATTAACCTCGATAGCGTTCAACCAGAATGTTAACCTTAATGTTAACAGTAGGTTCATGATTAAAAGCATGTTGCCTTATCCTACGTAAGATGCAAAAGTCAACACTTTTCTGATGAATGAACATATTTACTTGCTTACCTAATACGGTAACATTGAAAGAACAGTTGACTGTATTCCCGCTGTCGTCGGTTACAAGAAATGTTACTGTCGTATTTCCAAAGGCAAACAGACTCCCAGAAGGGTGGTCCTGACTAACTTCGAAACTTCCAGAGTTGTCATCAACGAAAGGAATACTCCAGGTTACATTCCCCGTGTATAATCCAGGATCGGTCGATCGAACGGTATCATCGGGGCAGGTAATAACCGGCACTTCCAGATCTGAAAAAAGTGCACAATCATTGTACAAATTAATCTTAAAGGGATGACTGTAAACTCCACGAAAAAAACTTGGAGCTTCCTCGTTTCTCTTATACCGTGTTGTTCAGCTTATGGTAAGAGAAGAATAAAATAGGGTTAGATTTTTTCAAATGCCCCTTTAGTATGACGATACATATATCATTCAGCTCAAGAGCGTTAATGAACGGTCATAAACCTCATAGACGTCACACAGTAATTTGTTGTAAAAAGCTGTAAAAGCTTGTAAAAAGCTTTTTTAACCAGGAAAGCAGTGTTCGTTTTCAATGAAACTTTCACACATCATTTGGACATATCTTACAATGATTTTGGTACAGGATTGAAGTCTCAAATGCCATTTTGGGCAATATCTGAAACTGTACAGGTGCACTTTTAATATGATCATTACGACCAGGAACAATGCTATCTTGTTTAAATATTGATGTCAAATCATCCTGTAAGAAATTCAGAATACCCAGACATTTAATAAAACATCAAGTGTACGAAACAATAGAGATATATTCATCCCTTCAATAACTAAAATGTTACATAATTACCCACGAACGGAATATACTCAGACATATCAGAAAAAGTATAACCATTTAAAAAAGGATGCCCGCAAAGCTGGTTGAAATCCAATTTTGATATGGAATTCATATCTTACCTATAACAGTAATGATAAACAAGCAACTGTCCATATTCCCGTCTCCATCGTAGGCATTGATGGTTACTGTTGTGTTTCCAAAGTCAAAGGCACTCCCAGACGCGTAGTCTGAGACGACTGTGACGTTCCCCGAATTGTCATCAACAGAAGGAGCATCCCATGTGGCATTAGCGGTGAACACTCCAGGATCGGTTGGCAGCACAGTATCACTTGGACACATGATTCGTGGATCCTCTTCATCTGAAAAAGGAACAAAGAAATCAAACACATAACTATCAACATAAATGTTGTCATTTAGACATTAAAGGAATATCACACTTTTCTAGTCATTGTGGAATTGTAGGAATAACTAAATCTTATCAAACTGCGTGTTTTCCTCTAAACAACCTGAACAGCTAAACAACAAAGAAACAGTTACAGGAGTTCCTCTGATATGTCTTTACAAGTAGTAAAACTACTTTAATGAACCGTGATTTGCCTACCTATTACGGAAATGTCGAACGAACACTCAGCCGAATTTCCACTTTCGTCGGTCGCCTGAACTGTCACCGTCGTGTTCCCGACGGCAAAGGCACTCCCGGGGTCGTAGCTTGAAACGACGTTGAAACTTCCGGAATTGTCGTCGACGAATGGAAGGGTCCAAGATACATTAGCAGTGTAAAACCCAGGGTCAGTTGGTCGAACCCTATTGTCAGGGCACGTGATACTTGGGACTTCGAGATCTGACAAAAATACAGTAACAAACAAACAAGTAGCATGTTTACGTGATGATGTTTCATCAGCTTTTCATGGTGTCTTCAAAGGATGAAATGAAATCTGCCACAGTAACAATGTGTAATTATTCATAATGTTTACTTTGCAACATATATAATTATGTACATTAGCCCACATTTACGTTTAGATGATACTTAGATGTTTTGTTCAAAATGGTAAAGTATTGCAGTTTATGGCTAATAATAATCTACGGAATGCATTAGTGTTTGTATGATCATAGTTGAACAGTAGCATAAAAAGCTTACCAATTACAGTAACATCAAACGAACAGTTGGCCGCATTTTCACTATTGTCGACTACGTGAATGGTTACCGTCGTATTTCCAAAGGGAAATAGACTCCCAGATGTATGGTCCTGACTAACTTCGAAACTTCCAGAGTTGTCATCAACGAAAGGAATACTCCACGTTACATTCGCCGTGTATAATCCAGGATCGGTTGATCGAACGGTAACATCGGGGCAGGTAATAACCGGCACCTCACGATCTGAAAAGTACACGACAATTGAATAAGTTAGCCTAATGATTAACATTACCATGAATAATAAATCATTATTGTTTGAATATTTGTGTCAATTATGTTAGAAGAAATGCAGAATGCAATATAATCAAATTAATATTCTAATGTACAAAACAATACAAACGTTCATGAAGTAAAAACTGAATAAGATATACATTTGATTTTTAAAACTTTAATCACCCAGAAGGGGAATATACTCAGTCATGTCAGAAAAGAAAAAGTTTTATTCAATATTATACAGATGTTAACTGGTGGTAGGGGAATATCATGGAATGTTCGTCTCCGAAAGATTTGAAATAATATTGAGGGAGGATATTAAGTCGAATATTGTCTTCACGAAATAGCATTTTGAGTCCTGATAGAACATTCCATTATATTTCCCAACAACAAAGTTATTTTACATGTTATATTATTTAGCTTTGTCTGTAGGTATAATTATAATTTAATCATTACCATTCAATCAGCTGAGCTGAATACAAATTGGGGTTTTCCGAAGTGATATGGAAATCATTAGACAGTCATAATAGAAAAAAAAACTACGCTGTACAAATCGAGTACACGCAGGCATCTGTAAAACGTCATACACGAGTGTAACAAGAGTGTACCCTTAACCCCGCCTGAAGTAGATGACATGTCAAGAATGCAGTACAGAAGCTACAAGTCACTTTTATCCTGTATCTATTTTAGCGTTGAACAAACGGTTGCAATCCATAGCATTGCCAGAAAATTCTTATAGATGTGCATGACAAATCTCTCATATCGATCAATCGCCACTCTGAGGGTGTAATATAACAGTTATGCGGCTAACATATTGAAACAAGTTGACATCACATGACTTAGTTTATCCAATAAACGACTCGTATTTGACCAAGTCAGATAACAGAACCCTTTAAGTACGAATGCTCGAAAAGCTTTTTGAAATCCAAACTTAATATGGTGATATGGAAATCATATCTTACCTGTAACAGTAACGACAAACGAGCAACTGTCCATATTCCCGATTCCATCGTAGGCACTGATGGTGACCGTTGTGTTTCCAAAGTCAAAGGCACTCCCGGACGCGTAGTCAGAGACGACTGTGACGTTCCCCGAATTGTCATCAACAGAAGGAGCATCCCATGTGGCATTAGCGGTGAACACTCCAGGATCGGTTGGCAGCACAGTATCACTTGGACACATGATTCGTGGATCCTCTCCATCTGAAAAAAATAAAAATAAATCAAACACATAAATCAAACACATAACTATCAACATAAATATTGTCATTTAGACATTAAAGGGAATGTCACACCTTTCTATTCATTGTTGAATTGTAGGAATAACTAAATCTTATCAAACTGCGTTTTTTCTCTAAACAACCTGTACAGCTAAACAGCAAAGAAACAGTTAGAGGAGTTCCCTTAATATGTCTTTAAAAGTAGTAAAACTACTTGAATGAACCATGATTTGCCTACCTATTACGGAAATGTCGAACGAACACTCAGCCGAATTTCCACTTTCGTCGGTCGCTTGAACTGTCACCGTCGTGTTCCCGACGGCGAAGGCACTCCCGGGTTCGTAGCTTGAAACGACGTTGAAACTTCCGGAATTGTCGTCGACGAATGGAAGGGTCCAAGATACATTAGCAGTGTAAAACCCAGGGTCAGTTCGTCGAACCGTATTATCAGGGCACGTGATACGTGGGACTTCGAGATCTGAAAAAGAATACAGTAACAAACAAGTAGCATTTTTACGTGATGATGTTTCATCAGCTTTTCATGGTGTCTTCAAAAGGATGAAATGAATCTGCCACAGTAACGATGTGTAATTATTCATAATGTTTACTTTGCAACATTTATGATTGTGTAAATTTACCCACATTTACGTTTAGATGATACTTAGATATTTTGTTCAAAATGGTAAAGTATTGCAGTTTATGGCTATTAATGATCTACGGAATGCATTAGTGTTTGTATGATCATAGTTGAACAGTAGCATAAAAAGCTTACCAATTACAGTAACATCAAACGAACAGTTGGCCGCATTTCCACTATCGTCGACTACGTGAATTGTTACTGTCGTATTTCCAAAGGCAAACGGACTCCCAGAAGGGTGGTCCTGACTAACTGTGAAACCTTCAGAATTGTCATCAACGAAAGGAATACTCCAGGTTACATTCGCCGTGTATAATCTAGGATCAGTTGATCGAACGGTATTATCGGGGCAGGTAATAACCGGCACCTCACGATCTGAAAAGTACACCACAATTGAATAAATTAGCCTCATGATTAACATGATCATGGAAAATGAATCATTGTTTAAATAGTTGTGTCACATAACTTTATAAGAAATGCAGAATGCTTTATAATGAAACATTTAGGTATATATGTGAAATAATGAAAACATAAACATGAATTACAATTCAACGCTAAGATATGAATACGATTTTGAAAACTATGTAATTACTATATGAGGGGAATATACTCAATCATGTTAGAAAAGATAAGATTTTATTCTAAATCATAAAGATTTTAACTGGTGAGGAATCCTGAGGGAACATTCCATGATGTTCCCCGACAACAAATTTATTTAATTTGTTATGTTATTTGACCTTGTCAATAGATTTTAACATTTAAGCAGCTGAGCTGAATACAAATTATGGCTTTCCGAAGGGATATGGATATCATTGTCAGTCGTAATAGAAAAAACTGCGCTGTACATATCGAGTACACGCAGGCATTTGAAAAATTTCAAATGCGAGTGTATCAAGTCGAGTAGATGACATCTCAAGAATGTAGTAAACAAGCTTGTAACTTTCATCATGTGTCTATTCCAGCGGTGAACATAACACTTGCAATCGATAGCATCGCTAGAAAATTCTCACAGATGTTCATGGACATTCTCTAATATCGACCAATCGCCGCACTTAGGGTTTGATATAATAGTTAGGTGGCGAACATACTAAATAAGGGGACACCACATGACTGAGTTTAGCCAATCCGCAATGAATAGTATGTCAGATAACATTTACGTACGAATGCCCGAAGAGCTTTTTTAAAATCCAAACTTGATATGGTGATATGGAAATCATATCTTACCTATAACAGAAATGACAAACGAGCAACTGTCCATATTCCCGATTCCATCGTAAGCACTGATGGTTACCGTTGTGTTTCCAAAGTCAAAGGCACTTCCAGACGCGTAGTCTGAGACGGCTGTGACGTTTCCCGAATTGTCTTCAACAGAAGGAGCATCCCACGTGGCATTAGCGGTGAACACTCCAGGATCGGTTGGCAGCACAGTATCACTTGGACACATGATTCGTGGATCCTCGCCATCTGAAAAGAAACAAAGAAATCAAACACATAACTATCTACATTAAAATTGTCATTTAAAAATTACAGGGAATATCATACTTTTGTAGTCATTGTGGAATTGTAACAATAACAAAATCTGATCAAACTGCGTTGTTGTTTGTTTTTATTCCAAACAACCTGAACAGCTAAACAACTTAGAACTGTTAGGGGGTCCTCTGATATGTCTTTAAAAGTAGTAAAACTACTTGAATGAACCATGATTTGCCTACCTATTACGGAAATGTCGAACGAACACTCAGCAGAATTTCCACTTTCGTCGGTCGCTTGAACTGTCACTGTCGTGTTCCCGACGTCGAAGGCACTCCCGGGTTCGTAGCTTGAAACGACGCTGAAACTTCCAGAATTGTCGTCGACGAATGGAAGGGTCCAAGATACATTAGCAGTGTAAAACCCAGGGTCAGTTGGTCGAACCATATCATCAGGGCACGTGATACGTGGGACTTCGAGATCTGAAAGTACACAATAACAAACAAACAATATTTCATCAGCACCGTCCATAATGCCTTTATCATGTTTATAGGATGAAGTGAAATCTGCCATAGGAAAAATGTGTAATTAGTCATACTGTTTACTATATACACTGTAACACAGAAAAGTGTAGCAATCATTTCTCATTTAAGAATGAAATAATCATGTGACGTCTGAATTCGTATGCAAAGATGATTTCTCTCCCTTCCTCTCCAAGCACCAGCGTCCATATTTCCACCTTGCTCACATCGCACATTCATGCTTACATGGCAAATGCTACAATCATGAACTTAAAAGGGGTTTGCTCTAGTTTAATAAATTATTGGAATGCCGACATTACAGTATCACTTGGGCACATGATTCGTGGATCCTCGCCATCTGAAAAGAAACAAAGAAATCAAACACATAACTATCAACATTAAAATTGTAATTTAAACATTAAAAGGAATATCATACTTTTGTAGTCATTGTTGAATTGTAAGAATAACAAAATCTTATCAAACTGCGATTTTTAATTTTGTTTTATTCCAAACAACCTGAACAGCTAAACAACTTAGAACTGTTAGGGGGTTCTCTGATATGTCTTTAAAAATAGTAAAACTAATTTAACGGACCATGATTTGCCTACCTATTACGGAAATGTCGAACGAACACTCAGCAGAATTTCCACTTTCGTCGGTCGCTTGAACTGTCACCGTCGTGTTCCCGACGTCGAAGGCACTCCCAGGTTCGTAGCTTAAAACGACGCTGAAACTTCCAGAATTGTCGTCGACGAAAGGAAGGGTCCAAGAAACATTAGCAGTGTAAAACCCAGGGTCAGTTGATCGAACCATATCATCAGGGCACGTGATACGTGGAACTTCGAGATCTGAAAGTACACAATAACAAACAATATTTTCATCAGCACCATCCATGATGTCTTTATAGGATGAAGTGAAATCTGCCATAGGAAAAATGTGTAATTAGTCATGTTTACTATATACACTGTAACACAGAAGAGTGTAGCAATCATTTCTCATTTACGTTAAGTATTTACTTTTTATTTTTTATTTTATCTTATAGATTGACCGATTGGTAAAGTATGGCAGTGAATGGTACAAGTCAATGTTTAAACAGCTTGTTTCACTTTCAATAAATTTGTAGGAGCACCGTTTAAATGTATAATAAGCAGCTTACCTATTACAATAACATCAAACGAACAGTTAGCCGTGTTTCCACTGTCGTCGACTACGTGAATTGTTACTGTCGTATTTCCAAATGGGAATAGACTCCCAGATGTCTGGTCCTGACTAACTTCAAAACCTCCAGAATTGTCACCAACGAAAGGAATACTCCAGGTTATATTCGCCGTGTATACTCCGGGGTCAGCTGATCGAACGGTATCATTCGGACAAACTACTTGAGGGCGCTCCATATCTGAAAATAAACAAACAAATAAGGCCTTAACATTTTACAATGATATTACAATACATTTCAATACATGTAATGAATGTCTCTTTCTTTCATTAAATTAAGAAAAGTCAGAAAAGTAGGAGGCTTAAAATGGTTGATTTGTTGATTTACAGAATAAGTAATATCATCACATCCTGATGATATAATTCCTTCAAACAAAATGTGAAAAGGATTTCACGTTCAATTATGATGTTGGAAGAATTGTTATGTATCTTTACCTATCACTCTTACACCAAATGTTATCAAACAATTGGCCTCATTTCCATCATCATCGTATGCACGAACATTAACCACACTGTCTCCGACGACATACACGTCAGACACGACGGAGACGTTTCCTGAATTGTCACCAAAGAAAGGTAGATTCCACGTCACGTGGGCGGCGGGAAATTTGGAGTCTGTCTCTCGAACTATGTCATTAGCGTCTTTTCGCTCTGCGACGCAAGTGCGGCTACGGGGGATTTAAATTAGCTTTGATCGTCCCCGTACTCTGGCTACCGTCGCGATCTATTTGCAGTTTCGCAGTGAAGAATACGCGGAACGCCTCCTTGCTCGAGTGACATAGCGCGCTGATTGGCTGACCCCGCTGACCTCTGGCTGACCCATTGAAGTAAGGGCTATACCGCCACCGATCTACATTGCTCCGTAGTCGGTGTACAGACAACGCTATTTCGGCCAACTACCGTCGTAGGTTTGGACGATACGCGGACATTTTCGGTCTGAGTGCGACCCCCCGCTAAGATTAGCGTTGTAGAACAACTTGCGTCGCCGTGCGAAAAGACGCTAATGGGACAGGTAATACGCGGGTCCTCGCAATATACACGCATGTCAACAGAGAGTATGTTCTAGCATCACTAATGACATTTTTATCTTTCACTGCTCTTCTTGTAAGTAGACATCGATATGAACTTTGTGTCATGTTAAATCCATGAACCTGCATGTGAACGTTCTTCTATATGTACATTTGAGAGAATACTGATGATTTAGCTGCCAACACATTCTGCTAGCCAGTATGCGTAATATCAGAAAAGGCAATACATGTTCATGAAATCTTTATAGCCGTTATACCGTCATGAATAAAACATAGTGATTAGCTTACCTATCACGGAAATATTGAACGAACACTCTGCTGAATTTTCACTGTCATCGTATACTTGAATTGTGACCGTCGTGATTCCAACGTCAAAAGAATTCCCAGACGCATGGCTCGGAACGACTGCAAAGCTTCCAGAATTGTCATCAACAGAAGGAATATTCCAAGTAACATTGGAAGTGTACACTCCTGGATCAGTCGATGCGACGATGCTGTCTGGACAAACTACATTTGGAGCTTCACGATCTGGAAAAGACAAACACAATAATGTTTATTAAGACTTCGAATTGTTCAAATCGAGTCATTAGAACGTCACATAATATCATTACACTATACGATTAATTGTTCCACTTCGTGTTCTAAAGAATGTATAGTCGGTTTGCGATTGCACCTTGTAATAAGTGAGGATTGGTGAGTCCTGACAAGGACTGTTACTAGTCTTTCTTGATTAGGAAAATGGAATGTGGTAGTCCTGGAAAGGAATGTTGGTATTAGTTAATATTGAGCTTGCAGTTCTAAAGGTAAAAGGATGGGTGGTAGGATCCCTGTAAGATGGGCTCAACGTTTCGAACAGGTTGGCTGTCCGTCGCCAGGAATGAGTGTTACTAGTCTGTTTAGAATTCAGTATTAAGATGCGGACTGCAATCACAAATTTCCACTGTCTTCTAAAATAAACATTTATCATGTTATGTATGCCTTATTGGTGTAATGATATGAGAGTAATGAGACACTAAATGTTTACCTTCGATGTTTATATGAAACGAACACGACTCGTGATTCCCGGCATCATCATATGCTGTCAGTGAAACCTCCTGCAAGCCGATATAGAAATCGCTTCCGTTGCTGCGACTGCTGTCAATGTGGGTTACTCCCACGTTATCACTAACTTCGGGATGTGACCACGTGACAGCACTATGGTTACTTCCCTGGGCCGTTGCATATGTTGAATTTAGAGGACACAAGATAATAGGTGAGGACGTATCTGTGGAGAGAAAACGAAACATTACACAAATTTAGTCTATGGATTACATTTATTTTAAATCCTTGAGTGCCAAGCTCACATTATTTGCGAATTAAAATGCACACAAATGCCATAGAGCATTAAAATCCCTTACACTTGTTAAAGACGTTATTGTGTTTTAAATAAGACCTACACGAATCAGTGACGGTGAATTCGGACAGATTTTCACGTTTTAAAACATAAGTAATCTAGATTAACTCCACCACATGCGGGATGAAATTGCTTCGGCCTATGATAACCTTACATCCCATGTGTAATGCGGGTGCATGCATGAACGATATTCAATATACTACGCAAACTCTATCATGAGTGGTTCTTGAAGAAACATAATTTGGTTGACTATTTTGGCATAAACATATAAAGCCCTGTGAACGTTGAACTTTGACATCATGACTTTCTAAATCGTATCCGTTTAGTAGTTCATGACGATAAAATACAGATACCAAGTTTGATATAAATCTGTCAACCTTTTCCTAAGCTACCGCAATGAACATAGCGAGTGCGAAGGGACGGATGGATAACATTACGGCCATTATTGTGCCAGATGAACAAAAAAAAGGATGACAAAATAATACAGAAATGTTGTGAAAAAGCAATATTTTACCATTTTCACATCCTTTTATGCTGACAATATATTTCACTTCATGGTGTTCATTCCAGTTACCATATAACAATATTAATAGCTACACAGAGTAGATAATGTTTACTCAAGTATATAAGAACATGAACTACACGTCACAGATACCATGTGGATGCACTTTAATGCCTTATCTTGCTAACAAGCTAACCAATAATGCTACAAAAACTCACCTTATATGTTAATCCAATACGAACTTTTCAATAATAGCCGTAAGCTCCGATAAACATATAGTTAAGATCTATAGTATGCCATACCTTGATAGACTATACTCCACACACTCGCGGCCTTTTCATCAAATCAAGAAGTCAGTTCGTTACGCAATTATTTTGAATTCTATAGAACATAACGTGCAAATGTTGTAAATTTGAAAACTTACCACGACAAAACGGAACATCAGATGACAGAGCTGCGGTCGGTCCACAAGTCACCGTATCGTTGCCTACCATGGTGTGCCCAATGTCGCAGATAAAGTTGCAGGACTCGGTATAGTTGATGTAGATGCGCTCCTGGCAAGCGTCGTTCAGTGATATGAGTGCAGCAGGGAACACTGGCAAAAGGCACTGTAGGACTGTACAAATAGTGGACAAAACGCAGTACAAATTTATGAACAAGAATAATATGTCTGAATAACTGTAAAATATGGATAATTGTTCGATTATCAAAAGTATGATATGTATAGTAAGCAAGATTGTCTAGTTCATTGTTACTGTTAATGTAGATCCGATCATGGCCATCGTCTTTCCGTAATATGAGTGCAGATAGGAACACTGGCTGTAGGCACTGTACGACTGTAACAAACGTTGACTAAGCGCAGTACGGATTTATGAATAAGAAAAAAAGAAAGAATGTCTGCATTGAATAACGATAATTGTAATATAATCAAAACTAGACATGTAGACGATCTATAATAGTACGCAATATTTTTTTAATTAGTTGATGTAGATGCGCTCAGGGCAATAGTCGTTCAGTGATATGAATGCAGATGGGAGCACTGACATTAGGCACTGTACGACTGTAAGAAATTGAGGGGGAAAAACGCAGTACGAATTAAAACAAATAAGAATCATGTTATGCCTACATTAAATAAGCAAAACTAGATAATCTATACTCTACGCAATCGTTTGTTATTATCAGTTGATGTAGATGCGCTCATGGCAAGAGTGATATGAGTGCAGAGGGGAAGACTTGCAAAATTCACTACGAATTCCCCCAAAAGTGGAGCAAAGACAGTCAAAAAGAGGACAGCACGCAGTACAGATTCATGTAAAGAAAATATAATGCCTATATTGAATACTGATCGAAGCTAGATTATCTATTCTAAGCCCAATAAGCTATTTTGTTGATAAGTTGATGTAGATCTGCTTCTGGCATGCGTTGTTAAATGAGCTTTTATTTAAATTTAAAGAATGGCAGACGGGACCAATCGACTGCCAATCAAATGTGGACACAACTCGGTATTAAATTTTGCAAGAATGCGATATTAAAACCAATGAATGTGTATAATTATCATCGCATAATCCATAAAGTTGTCCCTTGCAAATTATTCGTGATTCGTTAAGCTGCCAAACACTTACTTCCACATGTTGGTAGGTCACTGGACAGACTACCGTCTTCTACACACGTGACGGTAGAGTTCCCAGTGCTGTTATACCCTGGTTCGCACTTGAAAGAGCATGTGGTATTGTACACTAGTGTTACGCCTTCCGTGCAGTTTGTCGCTGAATTTGGCATTGGTGATGGCGCCAGATAAGACGGAAACATCAAAGGGAGATCACACGTCACAACTGAAATAAATAATGTCATCAACAAACCGATTAGTCATCTTTGAAGGTTTCCATGGTAAATGAGTGTATATAGAAGACGTGTAATATAAGGTACACCTTGTTGAAAATTCTTTCTAGGAACATTGGACGAGTGGAGACCCACTAATCGCTCAATTGCCCACTAATTATACAATTAATCAATATATTTTTATTTTATATGTTATTTGAGAATAGTGAATACTTTCATATTTCAAAAAGGGGTTCAAATAACATGTTTACGTCAACCATCAGCTAAGATTTTATTATTATATTAAACAAATTATTTATGTTAGGAGCTCTCCGTCGCAAATTCGTTATGCTACATCCTCATCTATCGAGTCTCATTTTTCGCTTTATTCATGATTTAGTATAATTTGTTTGGAAATGCTAGTGCAATTTACAAAACAAAAATCTAACATTTACCTTCACAAGTTGGTAGGTTGTCTGATAGTCCATTACTCTCACAAGTTATGTTCTCATTTCCTATTAGGTCGAGGCCGACATCGCAACCAAACCGGCAGGTTGTCCTTGCAGTTATGTTGGTTCCATTGGTACATTGCTCAAGCAAGTTCGGAAATTCCCTGTTCGTTGCAGATATTGGGTAGAGATGCGCCGACGGCAACTCAGGTATGACGCACATTGCAGCTGGAAAATACATTATGAACACGTTTAAAACACTAATAAATTACCATTTAAAACGTGAAACAATCAACTTTAACTAATTTAGTCCTGTTTTCCAAATGTAACTAACACATGCAGTTAATATGATGTTTAGAAAAAGAACATTATTTTGAGTGATATTGACGAACATAATTATCAAGTTACTTTTCAATATTTATGTGTGTTGATATCTTTTCCTTGGGGTTGAGTTGAATGCATACCAATAATGTCAAAGCCAAATAAACTATTACAAACAAAACAGCAGGAAACGCAGAGGGAAAGAATAGCACAAATCAAAGACATTCATTCATTCACATTCGGTAAAATCGGATCTTGAAGTTTCAACCTTCCTTACCATAAACTGAGAAGGAGAAACTGCAGTTATATTCCTCATGATCAACGATGAATACAGTGGCATTGGTGACCGATGGGTTGGAAGTAAAGTTGAAGGTGTATTCAGTGCCTTCGAACACAGGAAATCCCGATCCGCCATCAACAAGAACCTCAAGACGGTGTAGAGAAATCGGTTGGTCTGGAATATTCCATAGTAGACTTCCCAGGTACACGTCCGTTTCCAAATGAACATTCCGGCATACCGGTTGCAACAATTCTGTACGGTTTGACATTCATAAGCAAGGATCATGAGAATAAACTGTGTTTATATAATTTCCTTCAAGCAGCAAATGTGAATCTGAGACTTTACACCACATGCATGGAGATCAAGATATGTGAACGGATCGACATTTAAGCATATCCCTATATACAGAAATTAGATATTAACATTTGTCCAAGATACGGCGGCATAAACTGCACACATACATTGGGACTTTGGTAACTAATCAAACGGTGACCTTTTGTTGGCGACGTACTGTTAAAGGGGTAGTACAGTTTTGGTAAGGCTAAACTTTAGTAACCAAAACCTGCAAAGAAACATTACAAACTAATAGTTATAACTCCACCATGCTCGAAAGGTATACAAACTTACAAACGATTAAGTAAAAGGCCTGTTATCATTCAAAAAGAGCCATTACAACACACGTGTCACAGTACCATTACCATTTCATAGCGGGGTTATCACCATTATAGCTCTTGAAATATTACTTGCCTTCAACGTGAACGTAGAAAGTGCACTCATCCTCTCTTCCATTCACCGAGACTCGGGTCACGCCCTGGTCGAACAACGACCCGTTTGTAGGGGTCGTGGTGAGGCCATCACCTACTGACGGCCACGTTACCGTTGCCATGTACGAGAATGCGTCTGTGGCAGTGGATATGTTGGCTGGGCAGTAAATCCGAGCTGATTAGCGCATGTCAAAGTAATTAAAGGACATTGTTATTAACATCACAATATTGAAAGAGCATCCACATCATTTGGTTCACGCATCAATCTGACAATTCACGTATATAATATAAGTTATTTGCCTCAGTGTAAGTCGAATTTTGCTTTCTACAAAGTTTATTCATGTTATTTCCTGTCATTCTATGAATTTATGGTTATCTGATCAAATAGATAAATAAGAGGTACGAATGGCATATTAACCTGTTATGTTAACGTTAAATGTACAGAAACCAATATTCCCGCTGTCATCTGCAGAAGTTACGTTGACGACTGTCACTCCAAGACTAAAGTTTGTTCCACTGGCATGATTTGAAGATGGAGGTGACGCGCTGCCAGAGTTATCAGTAACCGTGGCAACTGACCACGACACCCCAGCGAACGGACTGTCAACGTCTTGATGTTGCATAACATCACCTGGACACGTCACGTTTGGTGATTCTAAATCTATTTCGGAAGGTGTAGTGGGAGGGAGAGGGAAATAGACAAAATAAACAATGAAACGGGTTTAAATGTAGTGTTTCTATCCCTGCTTTTAACATTGTTTAAAATGCAATGATATCATTTAATGCGTAGTATTATGAAATTATGATTTCCTAACATCACGTAGATTATCGCACAATAATACAACATTAAATCTTACACTATCGTACCACTAGATTTTTTATTTTTTTAAATTTTATTATCAAACAAGTCATAACATGCATATCCCAGATGCTAAACTTCGTTTCAGAAGCGACTTCAGAAGACTATTCTGTTCTGGTAAGATTTGCAGTGTGATATCAGACTCAGATACAAATTTCAATTACATCATGGGGTAGGGTTAGGGTTACTTTTTTAAATGAGTACTATGATAGATCAGTACGATTGAACTTCAATTCCTTTAGTCGTGTAATCACTTAATATATTTCCGTAAATTTACCTATAACCGTGATTGAGAACAAGCAATTGGCAATATTTCCACTGGTGTCCACTGCAGTGACTGTGACATTTGTTACTCCTAGAGCAAAGGCTGTTCCTGGAGCGTGGTCCACAGAGGAAGTAAACTCTCCAGAATTGTCGGTGATTGCAGGAAACGTCCAGTTCACGACAGCAATGCTAAGACCTGGGTCCGTATCGTACGTGACGTTATTGGGACAGCTGAAGATTTCTGGCGATGCTACATCTGAATTCAAGGTAGAGAAATTAAACACATTTCCTTATGTTAGTGTACTTTAATAATCACACTATATTAAAGTGATACCTGTAAAGTGTCTAACTCGAAAAATACTTGGAGCTTCCTCGTTTCTCTTCTGCCGTGTTGTTTAGCTTATGGTAAGAGAAGAATAAAATAGGGTTAGATTTGTTCAAATGTCCCTTTAGTATGAAGATAATTATCATTGAAAATCATTATTTCAAAAGCGTTAGCAACGCTTTTGATAAAAAGTACAATTGTCGTAGCTGAACACGTCCGGCCAGCGCGCGTGGGAAACCTTCCCGACCCGACTGAACTTTGAGCCGAGCGCGCGCAAATTCCATGAATTCTGTACCGTCTGGAAACATACACTGGTGCGGATATCGTCAAACGGATGATTATTACTGCGACAAATCTACGGCAGGCCATATTCGGTGATAGAATATGAACTCAATATTCGTTTTTTTCACTAGGTAAACAGTGTTCGTTTTCTTTCAAACTTTCACAAATCTTTCAATTGTATTTTACAATGATATTGATATAGGATTGAAGACTCAAATGTTATTTTGTGCAATATCTGACACTTTACAGGTATCACTTTAATATCGCGGGGTTAATATACCAACGTTCTATACTATGTCAAAAGGGTCATACATGTCGATCATATCACGTTTTCATGTTAAAGTTGCTGCAATGAAGATTCAGCTAGGATTTACATGAATACAATTCAAATTCAGAGCAAGTTTACAACATTACACCATTTTCTTTATTCGTGGAATAACTTTTTTAATTTTCCGCAAATTTACCTATAACCGTGATTGAGAACGAGCAGTTGGCGATATTTCCACTGAAGTCTGATGCAGTGACTGTGACATTTGTCACACCAAGAGCAAAGACTGTTCCTGGAGCGTAGTCCACATAGGAAGTAAACTCTCCAGAGTTGTCGGCGATTGCAGGAAACGTCCAATTGACAACAGCATTGCTCAGACTTGTGTCCGTTTCGTAGTCCATATCAAGTGGGCAGCTGGTAATGTTTGGTGACTCTACATCTGTATTTGAAGTAGGAAAGTTATTGCTTAGAAGGCCTGTCTTGATAATTAATTTTAGACATTGAGAGCAGCGTCCTTAGAATCGCCGCTGAAATGACTGGGTGGTCTAGAGAAAGGCATGCGTATGTGTTGGTCTATAAGTCTGACAAATTAACTTACATTGCCAATGACTGGGGTCTATTTTGTAGGTTGCATCGTGTCGGCTATACAAAGTGCTTAAAGGTATGGTAACATCCCGGCTTTGATACAGGTTTATAGCTTTAAATATGTGTCTATATTGATACACCACACTCTTTTTTTCAAAGAAATCCTTAAGTTGGGCAAAAAAGGTAAATTTCATGCAATTTTTTTGTTTGTTTTCGCATCGGCGTTCCACTGCTGCTAAAAAAGTTATTTATAGCGGAGCGGGAATGGGCGCACGTGCAACCCGGATCATGACATCACAAGCAGACCGCAACACGGAGGAACTTGCATGGTTTACATGCAGAGCCTATGACTTGCTAGTAAAACAAACTCGTTTTTGCTTGTAAATTGAGGCTTAACTGAAAATATCTAAGAAATGAATTATAGCAGCTTGCAGCAACACATCTGAGTGTAGATCGAGTATATTATTATTATTATTTATTAGATCGTCCATGATATAAACTTTAACAAATGTTTGCAAATATTGAACAAAATCGAAATAATATCTCTCTGTCAACGTGAGTATTTCACTCAGCGTGTACGTCTATGACCGAGCTATACTGCGATTGCCTGCATGTGACGTCACAAAGATGACGTCACTTTTCTTCGCCCGGACTCAATTTGTTTACGGGGATTACTAAAGTAAATTAAAAAGTTGATTTTTTTTTAATTTTACTGGGTTTTCCGACGCGGAAAATATGTTTTTATTAGTAATCTTCATGAAAATCTACCTTAGATACAGTAAAACACAATTTCTAGGTAGTTTTCTTGTCAGCCAACCTTTAATTGTTTATTGTTTATCGACTTATTATCTGGATAAGAACTGATGAGAGAATGGGGGCGATCTCGACAGAATCGTGAGATTTTCTCAAGTGTCACTACTATGTTTCTTTTTAGAAAGAAAATATATTTCACACGACAACTTAAACCTACAGTCATTCTCATATGCCTATAATATCAAAGTAGTACTACAGATAATTATACAATAATTCGAGTGACAAACGATCATTCTTACCTATTATAGTAATGGAAAATGTGCAATTGGCCTCGTTTCCAGCTTCATCGTAGGCACTGATAGAAACTGTCGTGTTCCCCAGGCCAAATGTACTGCCAGACTCGTAGTCTGAGAAAACTGTGAAGTTCCCAGAATTGTCATCAACTGAGGGAGTTCCCCACGTCACACTGGTGGTACTGAGTCCTGGAGAGGTGGACTGGATCGTATTGTTTGGACAAACCACAAGAGGGGCCTCGCGATCTGGGTGAAGAAAAGCACGTTGACAATCAATCTTTGGACCTATATTGGTCTTTTGAATAAACTATTCAGTACAGAACTACACGCAATCTGTATTTCGCCATCGATATGTTTTATTTACCCTCTAGGACAAACGGAATATGTTGAATTGACATATAAAAGCGTGAGTAATTATTACGAATATAACAACAACAAAAACATTTAAACGTAAGAAAACTCCCGATTGTTTGACAAGTATTCAACCAACAGGTGATGTCATTCGGTTTGTGTCAGGTTTATATATAGCACATTACTTCACTAGGATTTGGGGTTCTGGGACCCATATCCATCACAAGAGCTATCTGGTCCAATTAGCAGAGCACTGTTCTGGCAGTCCGGAGGTATTACATTACTATCAAGGTAAACGTAATCCATTCTCTACATCTAGTCCTATAGAACATTTGATACGTAGTCTTTTTAATTTTTTTCTGATCAGTTCATGAATCGTTTTTAATGGAGACATTGTTGCTCACCTATTACTGTGATGAAAACCGTACAATTGGCTTGGTTACCAGATGGATCAGTCGCAGTAAAGCTTAAATCATGACTACCTATGTCGAGGATTGTCTGGAATTCTTGGGTCGAGTTGTCTGCCATCGCTTCTGAATTATCACTAACCGTTGGCGAAGGGATGGTCACGATAGCAACGTTGAACCCAAGGAGTGTTTCTTCAATGATGTCGGCTGGGCAGGTTATTACAGGTGGCTCAGTATCTAAAGACAACAACAAACTTATACAAATAACATGCCGCAAGTAATATGTTAAGAAATGTAACGATCGTCTATGAGAACCTAGCCATACTATGAATACTAGCAGCTTCATATTTGTGCAAGATCGCGTGGAAAGGGTGATTTCGTCGTTAAATTCGGAAATGCGCACAGTGTTGGGATCATCATGACTACATTGGCAAAGGCCTCTCCTGCGATATTTGGCTCTAGAATGTTGGCTAGATATTGTATTATTGTTGGCTTTGTGTATATTGTCACTATAATAACTTAAATGTTATTTTTGATAGAATACAATTTAGTGATAACATAATTTCAATCTAGGAAGTAACGGGTTAAGATTAGGAAGTCAGAGATGTATGATGTAGTGACTTTGTCGTTGGACTGTTCATTTTGGAGGTGAAATATCAACAGTCATACTTCCTTGTGGCCTGGGTGTTATGATACTTCGTTTAGAAGTTAAATTTAACGCTCCTCCGAACGTAGCTCACTTCCTGGGCTGTCTTCGTAGTGTTCATCTTCCGCGCGCGAGAGCGACTTTGTGTGTTACTATTATGGACGGAACCGACGCATACAGTATTAACACACGCACGCTCGAATATCCTTGCCTAGAACATAATGTTTTGTTCTCGAATCCCGTGCGCGATTAATTGACAGGATGCACTCGTCAGGATGATGATCGCAAACTTCTCACGCAATATATCGATAGGATCTGAGAGAGGGAATCCCATAGCAATAAATTCGACACGAATCTTGTCTACTCCAAACACTATGTTCGTTTTTTCATCATTATCATTTCTGTTCCTATCTTTATAAACTCGAATTAGTTTGCGATTACATTACACACTAGAGTTCACATCATGTTTCAAGCTTAGACGATGTAAGCATTATATTATCCGCTCATTCAGTACATATTTTAGCACAGGACATTACTCATATATCACTGAATCATTCATCCATTCGGTATAACTACTACCTTACATGTTTGATAACAAATCAGTACATGGATCAGTCCATCTTGTTCAGAAGTGTTTAAATATTTTATCAACAGAACCGACACTCTGAAACCATTTACCCGTATACTTATAAGAGGTGAACCTGCCTTGGACAGCTTCTGATCATCACACACATTGGAATGGGTTTCAGGGATGAACACCATCACAAGGGCTTTTTCTAGCTCAGTTGGTCGAGAACCCATTTAGCAATCCGGTATCGGCTTGGAATGCCGGGGGAACTCTATTTTCTTTGTTCATGTTCATTTATATTATATATTTCTGGTCAGTTTTCCTCTATTTCAAATACAATTTTTCTTTAGTTATAATATCTGGAAAAAATTGCAATAATGAGCAAATCCTAAATATTCAAGTTGCCTTGGACCTTTGACTTTTGACAACATAAGACCAGACTTTTAGAAAAATCATCCTCTTTAGGAGATGCATGTATATACCAAGTATTATGCTTATTCCACTTACGATTCTGGAGATATTCATAATTTTCTAAAATGTAAGCTCCTCTCCTCGTGCTCCCTCCACTACCACCATGCAAAACGGCTACTTGGTTTTAGTAAGTTGGTTACTACTAGTAGACAAGTCAACGATCGACATAATTATCTTTAAAACAAAATTGATAGGTTGTCAGTTAAAATCCCTTGAAATTGATAGTTAATCTTACTATGTAAACTATAATAACATTTTAGTTTTAAATTGTATTTTTAACTCACCAATGATAGTGACATTTACAGTGCAAGTGTCTTCATTTCCAGAGGAATCGGTAGCTGTAAACACTACTCCACGACTGCCTATTGTATACGAAGCCTGATGCACTTCGCTCAGATTGAAGGGCGCCGATTGAGAGTTATCCATCGCTACTGGAGATGGGATGGTGACATTAGCAAAGGCCTCTCCGGGAAGAGTTGATTCCAGAATGTCGGCTGGACAGGTTACTACCGGTGGCTCTGTGTAGAAAGGGAACGTATTGTTGTTAATATTGCAACGCTGATGTTATCAGAGTATTATGTGCGTTGTGTCAACCATAATACTGCGAGTTGTCCGACACCAATACAAACAGTATGGTCACATTTGCAAAATCCTTCACATATAATGTTGATACGATAACATGAAATATACAGCTTATCACTAAAGCTCAAATTACGAGTTTTCAATTGGCACTGACATATTTTTCTGTATTACATATTTTTTTTTTGCAGCTGCTATAGGTATTTACTACAATTGGCTCTGTGTCTATTATGAAAAAAGAAAAAAAGAAGAACCGTTGTTGTTAAGTAACGAACGAACACTAGTGATACCAGAAGATTGTGTGGATCGTGACTGCAGATGAACAGCACAATTATCATGATTGCAGATGAGATAGTCACATTCATAAAGGCCACAGAGAGTTGAATCTAGGATATCGGCTGGGCAGGTTATAACTAGTGGCTCTGCGTTTACAATAAAATCAAAATACATAATGGTGCTGTCCACTGAATGGTTCCACATTCTTAAGTTAGAACGGTATTAGTTATTGTCATAGATTTGATTTGATTTATTTTCCCTGCGAATACAATTATTAACAAGTGCACATACAATAATAGAATACAAAACTATGTAGACTTTATTGTAATAACATTTGGCACTAGTTTTAAATTATTTTTTTTAACTCACCAATGATAGTGACATTTACAGTGCACCTGTCTTCATTTCCAGAGGGATCGGTGGCTGTGAACACTACTCCACGGCTACCTATCGTGTACGAAGCATGATACTCTTCGCTCAGATTGTAGAGCGCCAATTGAGAGTTATCCATCGCTACTGGAGATGGGATGGTGACATTAGCAAATGCCTCTCCGGGAAGAGTTGATTCCACAATGTCGGCTGGACAGGTTACAACCGGTGGCTCTTTGTCTATTATTTTGCATAAATGGAATGTGTTGTTGTTAATATTGCAACGCTAATGTTATCAGAGTATTATGTGCGTATTATGTGTCAACACCAATCGGGATAGTCACATTTGCAAAGGCCCTCACGTTGAGTATTGATATGAATTAATACACTTGAATAAATGAATGAATAACTTTATTACCAATATGTTCAAAGATAAAAATATAACAATCATTGCTAGTGGGGAGTATGACCCTCTGTAGATGGATGGATGATATATTTACATCTGAATAATGCAAGAAACTATGATTAAATAAACATTCTAAACTAAGTTGTTACAATAGTGGACATTCACCCACTAATAACAACTAAACTATAAGATTATATAAAACATGTAAAATCCTTTCAAGAGAATAAGCTTAAATTACGCGTTGTCCATCGCCACTGGAGGTGGGTATGGTCACATTTACCGAAGTCTTCTCTAGAAGAGTGGGTTAATATCGTTCTTGGAAGAGTTACTTCTAATACCTATGTCAGCTGTTTGGTTAATTACTGGTGGCTCTGTGTTTATAAATATTGTGGTTAAAGGGAGCGTTGAGTATTGGTATTTTACGAAGTGCCTCCAAAAAATTAATTGTAACTGATTTGGTTGATTTCAATTCCATGTGAAAGATCATTAAAAAAAAACATGGGAAATAATAATAATTCCCATTCAAATGCTCTCATTGTTGTGAAATTTGCTTTCAAAATATAATATAAAAGTGATTGACGTCCGGCTATCACTTTTAGAGAATGCTAGCGCGAAGCGCTAGCGTTCTATGCTTACCGCGCATATACAATGTGTATCGCAAGCGCCATTCGCCATCCAACCGATAGTTGGATCACATATTGGAGAATCGGTGGTAAGTACCGTATCATATGTATAATTTTAAGCACAATTAGCGTGCAAAAACAATATTCAGTTTGAGTCCCGTATTAGGAGGACCTAGAACGCTAGCGCTTCGCGCTAGCGTACTTTAGAGTTAATTTGACTCTTGAGTTGTAACGGCTCTTTTTGAATGATAACAGGGGTTTTACTTTGTCGTTTGTAATTGTGTATACTTTTCGAGCATGGTGGAGTTATAACTATTAGTTTGTACCGTAATGGTGCAGGTTTTGGTTACTAAAGTTAAGTTTGACCAATACTCAACTATCCGTTTAAGTAACAAACGGACGCTAAAAGAAGATTGTGTGGATCGTGTCTTCCAAATGACTGCAGATCAACAACACCATTGTACATGTAGAGGAGATGGTCACATTCGTAAATCCACCAGAGATTTGAATCTAGGATATTCGCTGGGCAGGTTATGACTGGTGGCTTTGCGTCTACAGTAAATTAAAAATACATAATGTTGTTGTCCGCTGAAAAGATCCACATTCCGACGTTGAACGTTATAGGTTATTGTCATCGACTGGGCATTGAAATATTCCTTTCGAATAAATGGATTAACAAGTGACAATACAATACCACACAACTTACCTGTTATGACGATGTTAAAGGAACAATTAGCCGCATTTCCAATCGCATCGTAAGCTTCGATGATGACCGTCGTGTTTCCAAAGGAAAACTGACTCCCAGATGCGTGGCTTGAAACGACTGTGAAGCTTTCTCCAGAGTTGTCATCGACGAGGGGAGGATACCATGACACATTGGTTGAGTACAATCCAGGGTCAGTCGATTGAACCGTGTCATTTGGACAGACTATCTGCGGAGGTTCCAGATCTAATGTGTAGACAAAGAAAGAAGATCAGTCACATGTAAAAATCCAGTCTACTTTTGAGTATCTTATTTCTTTCCGTTTGTGTTGTTGTTTTGTTAGCTACTCCATGATTTATCTCGTTGATATTGTATGTCAAATTATTGTCAATGTTATAATCTACACGATATACACGATGTCGCATCATTATGCATATTATGAGTTTAAGACAATCGGAAAAGGTAAGTTAATCAATAAATACCTTCCACTAAGATGTCAACAACGCAGTATGCTGTATTCTCGGCATAATCAGTAGCCTGCAAAGTCAGGCTGTGCTGTCCAATCTCAAGTTCTAGACTAAATGTCTCATTTACGTAGATGACCGAGCCTACCGCATCCACGGCGGATGGCTGTGGTATGGTGACGTTGGCAACGTTTCTTCCTGGTAGAGTGGTTGTTGTGATGTCCGGAGTACAGGTTATATTCGGGGGCGTTGTGTCTTTAATATTTCGAGACGGAAAACGCAGAATTCAGAGTGCGAAAATCAGCGGCAGAATGCAAGAAGGTACAATAGGGGACACTCATAGCATTAATTTGTTTTAAACATACATGTATGGACATTTTCGTTGATATCAAGACATATAGGTGAAGGTACTTTAGATTATCAATTGACCTAAATTTGATTGTTGGGTATACAAATTATAATCATCATCTTGTACAAGATGTTCTGGCAGGGTTTTGTGGCGCATATTCAAGTAATGTGTTTACAACGGAAACATTCATGGAAATTGTTATAAAAATCAATAAAACATTATCAAGATAATCAAAATAAGAAACAAAAACACTTGAAATTGCTTGTTTTATCGACTATATTTAGAGTATATGCTATTTCTTTTGAAAAAAGTGCTAGCCTTGATTCGGTTCTCTGTTTGGATTAATATCCTTTTTACAAAAATCAAATAAATGTCCTTAGTGAAAAGTCTCACCTCGAAAAAGATGCAACCCCGTTGGCCTTGAAAAGTTATTGCTGAGGTATGTAAAGGTAAATGTATCTGTTTGATCCACGTTGGCTATGCCGAGACCATTAATGGCCCAGTCCGTCCAAAGGATGACATCGCCAATGACGACGAGGTCGAAAGGGTGTATGCCATCAACAGAGACAATCAATCTTCGGTTGTTGCCCCAGAGGTCAACTGATTCTATTGTATCGTTTGATGCGTCACACCAGTACAGGGTAGTACCTTTTAAAAGATAACGTATACCTCTTCAAGTTCATATCTAGAGGTAAAACTAAAGGGGGCTTTCTGTATGTAGAGGTTTACAACGTGTAAGTCTTGATATGACTGATTGTAATTGTAAAAGTACGCCCACCTTGCTCACTATGCGAAAGACACACAGGCTCAGTGTCAATGAAGTGCATACACATGTTCGTACCACAGTGCAGCACCCTAGTCACACCAAGCAGCTATTATATTCTGGAGTCATAATATATTAAAATCCTTTAATAGATGTTCGATGCCACCACGGTCCACTATGCATTGAATGTGCTAATTTGAATTGGGCCTACATCTTTCTTGCAGGTGAAACACAAAATGACGTTTCGGGTGATTTCATACGCATTTTGCATATTTCAAAGGAAGGTGTGCTTTGTTTATTATAATCACCTTTCGCAAACCCGAACTCGACTTACTCGAGTGTTTCTCAATAATAGCAAGTACGTACAAAATAAGACGCAGTGAAAACTGAAATATTCATAATGAAAATTAACGCAGTGGGGATGCTTGGGCAATATTGCGATATGTATTATCGGTTACAGTCCGTTATTCCGAAGGTTCGTTATTCCGAAGGTTCAGTTATTCCGAAGGTTCGTTATTCCGAAGGTTCGTTATTCCGAGGGTTCGTTATTCCGAAGGTTCGCTATTCCTAAAACGAAATCGGGTTCGTTATTCCGAAGGTTCGTTTATCCAAAAACAAAATCGGGTTCGTTATTCCGAAGGTTCGTTATTCCGAAGGTTCATTAGTCCGAAAATAAAATCGCGTTTGTTATAATACTATAATTTGTGTTTTGTTTATTTAATTTACAGCCTGCATTATGCATACCCCTCCCTCCCACCCTTTCCCCTCCCTTGGCCAGACCCATCAAACATTTAAGTTTATTTTATCTCTTCTTATATGAAATTATAGCATTATAACAAACCCAAATTAACTTTCTGATTAACGAACCCGATTTCATTGTTAGAAATAGCGAACCTTCGGAATAACGAACCCTCGGAATAACGGACCTTCGGAATAAACGAACTTTCGGAATAACGAACCCGATTTTATTTTCGACTAACGAACCTTCGGAATAACGAACCTGATTTCTATTTTAGGGAATAGCGAACCTTCGGAATAACGAACCCTCGGAATAACGAACCTTCGAATAACGAACCTTCGGAATAATGCAACAAATGTTCGGATTAACGAACCCTATTTCATTTTAGGATTAACGAACCCTCAGGTATACGAAATGTGCGTGTTCGGAATAACGAACCTTCGGAATAACGAACCTTCGGAATAACGAACCGCACCCGTATTATCACAATAGTGATATCTCAAGATCACTATGTGTTAAAATGAGTTGTCGGACATGATCGAAAAGTAGAGAACTATTGTTTCATAGAATTATATTAATTCAATAATGATCTAGTGTGTTTCTCAATTCATGCAGGTTATGATTATATTTTCATTTTCCATTCGACAACGTATCTATCAAGAGTCAAGTCTACCAATAGCCATACAATATTTACAAACGAGAGAAACATTGATTGAATTATCTTGAAATTTCAAAATCTTCGTTTTTGGTAATCAGCTAGTCGTTCGCGTAACATACGAGATCGAACTTCAAATAAACCGCACAGCCCTACGTTTCCTCCGTTCGCCTTTACAATATTGACAGATGTTTTTCAATTAGTGACAGTTGTGACTCAAATCATAGCGACTCCTGGGTTACACTAGCAAGACCCCCAAACCCAAACTGACACTAAACCAACACATCGGGTTGTGGTCGAATTCGTGTCGGTCTATTTATGTTGGGTCTGTAGAATCGGTCTGTATTCCGAGCCCGAATTTAGTGTACAATCGGAATTGAGGCACGCAACTAGACAAAAGCGAATCCAAACTGACACCAAATCAAATGAAAACCGATAACTACCGAACGCAAATTTACAAATTCTGGGTGTTGTCGTCTTGTCCATTTTAGTTCGGTCCGTTATCGGGGTGTCGTTGAGCTGGGTGCGGTTTGTATTCGGACCCCTAAACTTTGTCGTAATTGATTATTTGGAGCGCGTATCCTCCTTGACAATTTCAGAGTTCGAATCCAAACCGGATAGAGCCCGACGGCGGTCCCAAATAGACGGAACTGAATCCGAGAGCCCATGGGACACCACCCCAAATTGTCGATTTGGGTTCGTTTTTTATCGATTACAAATCTGATGACGGTTAGGGTTCGGTCTGGTGTCGGTTGGAATTCGGTCTGAATGTGTTTTCTTTTCAATACCGAATGTACACTGAAATCGGGCGTGGGAATACAGATCGACAAAAGACCTAACATATAATGTTCCCCAAACTCGTCGATTCGGTCTACCAAATGGACATCACTCGCATTGTTTGGGTTCGGTATCTGTCTGATTTCGTTATGACGTTGTGACTGGGCTATCACACAAGTTTATCAGAATCAAATCACATATTACTGAACAATAGCATGATAGGGTTATACTGACGATAGACATTCATTCCATGAAATACGTACTGTTTACAATGCATAGTCTCACGTACAAGTTCCTTAAAACAACAATTCTCTCTCATTAAGAAACTGGAAGCAAATAAGAATAACTGTGTTTGTAAAAACAGTAAATTGTACCTTCTTCGTCGAACGAAATCCCGTTTGGCCAAGTGAGGTTTGTGTTGACAATAACATGTCTGTTTGTCCCATCAAGATTGGCTCTTTCTATTTTGGGAGAGGCCCCCCAATCTGTCCAAAACATGACCCTGGAAGAAAAACATTAAAAGTTAAATTTAACGTACGTCGTATTTTCAAGAGATCTAAGCATGACATCGTAAATAAACATAGACATTATTACAGCAATCATTTAATAAATTAAATGAAGCTCTATACAATTATCATTTCAGTATTTAATCAATCACCATAATCTGGTCTTACGTGACTATCCCAGTTCAATACCCTGAAACTCTTTTATTATTTTTGTTTGTGTGTGTCTCAAATATTCGCCAAAGCTGCTTTAAAGATGAGACAAAAAACTCATCCAGTATTAAAATCATTTGTTTTTCCTGCGATATTTCAGTTAAAATTGTTTTTATTTAGAAGACAGTTTTGCATTACAGACCATTTTATACCTTTAATTTATTTCTATGTCATAATTTCAATTAAATGTATTTTAATATTTGAAATCTTACCCTAGTTCCTGGTGTATTATAATGGCCCTTGGCTCATCCAAGTCGGTATTGAGAACTACTTGCAGGTCTGATCCATCCAGGTTGGCAGAGACAATGTGGTCGGATCCGGTGTCAGTCCAGAATATCTTGTCATTTGTCAGATCTAAGGCTATACCATCCGGCACTTTTGGGGAAAATAAGGCAATATATTTTGCAATGCACTTGCGTCAGCCAGTAATTAATTTTGATATTAAGTTGGACACTCCCTCTACTTTGCTAAATCACCTCTCATCCAGTACACAATGCTTAACCAAGAATCAAGCTATACATGTATATACACTGTTGCCCATAAAGTTGGGATACTAATATATACTTTTGTTACAACTTTACACGAAGTAAAATCTGTCACTGTGAATTATTTATGATATGTATAATATGATATTTATGATATATGACGGCAATTCTTGTATTTATCACGTTCTTAATACATATCACAATGAAATTAAAGTACAATATTCTTCGCAAAGTGTATATTGGGGGTGAACAAAAAAAGGGGCAAATAAAACAGCAGTGTTCAGGTACATATTTGGTCAGCATTCAAGATGACACATGTTGTAGGGGATTTTTTGCATTAAAATGTTCAATATTCAAATGTATATCAGTCAGTCAGTCACTAATTTCGAATATGACACCTGACCCCTGATGTGGCCACTCGGGTCAGTGGTTAAGACATCGCATGATGCTGGCATCGAGCTTGTTGATGCTGTCGTCCAACTCATTGGTCAGAATCCGTACTAAATGTTGTTGAATAAGAAGAAAGTTACCTCTGCTATTGATAATTTTGGATAGGACATCCCAGGCCTTCTCAATAGGGCCCGTATCAGGGTAAGAAGCAGGCGATGGTAACTGCTGCAACCCCTTCTCATCAATAAATTATCTAACTGCTGCTGCCCTCTGGGAAATTAACGTTGTCGTTTTGCAGCCGAAAATGGTTGCCGTGGGGCCTTATTGCGTGTGAGAGATAGTAGTTGTACAGAATTTCCCGGTGGACGATGGCGTCAACATTTCAACCTAGCACCACCAGTAGCGTTTCATAGCTATAGTGAATAAGTGCCCATACAACCATTGGGCCGTCATAACCTCTAGTCGTTTTGTGAATGCAGTAATCGACGAAACCGTTGTCTTCCATCTGTTCTGGCAATGTTTTTATGGATCTTATGATCTTATCCATTAAGATGACATATCACCAGTGTCCAAGTGGCAATCCATTGTAAACCCTAGTCCAGTGACGTCCGGTAAATATGTGTTCCATGGTTTGGAATGGATACTTGGCAGGGGCGGATCTAGTTTGTTGCTAAGGGGGGGGGGGGGGTTGACCCAATGACGATGCGGATACTGTGTGGGTCTGGACACATGATGGCGTTTTTCTATGCACATCACATTTTCACTTGGCAGCCCAAGGGGGGGGGGGGGGGGGTTAAACCCCCTAACCCCCCCCCGTAGATCCACCACTGCTTGGTAGTTTGTCTTGCTCGGTGACTCAGACCCCGTTTACAGTGAAAAAAAAGGCCGGGCCGAGACGCGTCTCGGCCCGGCCTTTTTTTTCACTGTAAACGCTCAAAAGGCCAAATGCGGGGCCAAAAGTGGCCGCGCATTTGGCCCCGCTCTGGAGGTATCTCGGCCGCGGCCGAGACGCGTCTCGGCCCCGCTTTTTCTCACTGTAAACGCACGCAGGGCCAAATGCGGTACCAAATTGGGAAAACAATTCATTGCAAATAACGCGCCTTTGTTCTGTGACCCCGTCACGCCCACAAAATAATGGTTTGTTTACATGCAGAGAGCCACTGCGACAAGATATTGAAAAGGCGGCCGGGCCGCGAGGGCCGAGACCGCCATTGTAAACGCACCAAAATTGGGGGGGGGGGGGCCTAGTACCGCAATTTAAGCAGGGCCGAGACGCGTCTCGGCCCGGCCCTGCACTGTAAACGGGGTCAATGTTAGAGCGATCCCCGATGTACAGTTTGGCGGAACGCGTTGATTCCATTTCATAGACGGCGAAGGCTCCTGTTTGGCATGTCCGGTTTCTACGGCACATGTTAAGCAGTGTGCGATCTATCATGGTGGTAAACCGTGGACGTCCTAGAGATTTCCGTGGCCTTAATTGACCCTCCTCTCGATGACGTTTGAGGACCTGCGATGTTCAAACGATAGAGGACATTTAGGACATTGCTTGTTGACGCCCCTTCCTGGTGGAACACAAGCATCGTTGGCGTGTAGCCAATGGAGTTGGGCGGAGAATGGCCTCGAGAGCCTCTGTGCCAATTTTGGTTGAAATTTATACAGCCAACTCTGAGAAATTACCTATCGATGACTTGCTGGACGTACGCTTAAGGGATGGAAATGAGCTTATCATCAAATATCCTGCCTTTCAAAGCTCAAAACAAAAGGCTAAATTATTTAATGCAAATTTATGAAACCATTCATAGTACCTTGGTTGTTTGAACACATTATATAATCATTATACTAAGTCTAAAATGGTTCATGTGGCGCAAAACAACATGAAAAAGAATGAAGTTGGATCTGAAAAATTAAAATTCATCTTTATGGGCAACAGTGTATATATACAAAGGTTGGAAACAACTTCGAAACGAACCCTGGAAATATATTATGACTTTTGTAGAGTGTTTTTTTGCTAAAGGTGTACTTAATTAACACTAATAACTATACTGGGTTTTAGACGATTAATCAATACCTTAAATGGTAGCTTTCAAAACTTGGTCCCAAAAATCTTCTGTACAATTTCAGAAACGTTGTGCAAGTCACTGAGTGTGTGAATGACTATACCAGTTGTTTTTAACCCTCCTTTCCACCTGGATTTCTAGAAGCTTGCGGCTTACAACGATTTGTCACGTAATCACGGGATCACGTCACGTTCAAGTTTTGAATACTACCGTAGGAGTTGCCCCTACTAATAGACACATTGCTAGGATGACATGACGTGATACCTAGAGTTAGTTTTTCAAGTAATAGACGTAATTATATCCTACATGAATGAAATCCTGTTCAGTGATTGGTCTACATAGCGTCATGTGACCAGACATAGTAATGCCCATGGAGAAAAATGTGCTATGCGTGACGTCATTCATGGAATAGTAAATGCTATTCCATGAATGACGTCATAGACGCCGGGTGATCATATTGAGCCCATAGAGATGCGTGTTATAAAACTTCCCTGCGAGCAGAGGTCTTGTTTTAGCTTGCGAAAGATGCTCGACGAGATTTCTCAAAGAGTTTTTAAAAAAGAAATACAGCATATTTTCACCCGTGAATATCAATAAGTTCCAAAGAATATTCTAGAGATGCATTTCATGTATAACGTAGCGGTATTCGAATTTAAAAATTACGACAATGGTGCACATTGTGCATCGTTGTCCTTCTGTGGTCGTGACACTAATTCGTCATTTAACAATCGGCCGCGGTGTGCACTGCACTAGCTGTATGTGTAATGTATTTTCTCCATACAATTACACGTGTGTAGTATGTAAAGCAGGTTAATTATTCACTTTGATGCGCGCGTTTTGCATTTGGGTGCGCATTAGTTGTTAAGGCGCGTAACCATGAATGGAAAGATAGCGCAATACGCGCTCTGCGCTAGGACTATTGCCAAAGACTGTAGAATTACAAGACAGCTCACTGGCGGTCGCGCAGCGATGTCCCTTCAAACAGAATGAAGATTCAAATCGAGCTTAAGCCTAGAGCTTAGTAGCCATATGAAATTTATTATATCACTGTATTTGTGTCATTTTTATTAATAAAAAAACATTTTAAAATTATAGACGATTGCTTTTTTTGGAAATTCAGTTCCATTCTTTAGTAAGAATTTAAAAGAAAATAAGGATCAAACTGTACTTACAAATACTCGGCAAATCAGGCTAGCATGAAGATTGAGCAACAGCTTAAGTGTCGACCTTAGTAACCTATAGGAATATGTTTTTATGTAGAATTAATATTATCCTCATGATAAGAAAAATATTTAAAAATTATAGTCGATAGCGATTTTACAATTGAAATCAAAGCTGTGAGAAACATATTTTTTAAATTTAAAGATTTGTTACCGTGTAGAGAAAAATGGCAATGGCTACTCGCGTGTTATAATGTTAATGCGCGCTTAGTCCGCGCACTGTCTTTATTTAATTCTTTATAATTGTACGCGCAAATTGTGCGCAAAGCAAATTTCACGCGCAAATTTAGGGTCGTCAAACTTTATCACGTCATCTTGAAGTTATTTTTAGTCAGGCGAAGTAAACATTGTTATTGTGACGTCATAATGAAAAGCCTGCGTATCAAAGTGCGTGTTAATTTTGTACATCGCGCTCTGCCCATTCACGTTGTACAGGATAATTGCACAGTGGTCGGTCTTTCCATTAAGCGTCTTTGCTATTGCGCAAAGGGGGTCAGTGTCACAAACAGAACATAGTCTGTGCAGTGATGGTTCCATGATCAATGTTTAGTTTTTCTTTATATTTTTCTTTAATTGAATTGAAATAATTTGTTTTTGCGATGATTATGATTATGCGAAGGATATAAAACAAATATATCATGCACTATTTCGAGCCACTAGTGAAATCGGTGACAGAAAAAGCACTATGTTCTTCGGGTCTACGACCCTCAGAACATAGTGCTTTTCCTGTCACCTCGGAATCCATAATTTCAACTAGAGGCTCTCAGTGCATGGTATATTTGTTACGAACTTTACGCAGCAATCTACATTTATTTAAATAATTACCGTGTATGTAAACGAGACTAAATCACGACGTCACACAAAGTACACATTACATACACGAATTGTCACAGCCTCGCACGAAATTCACGCGATGACTTATATTCGAATCATCATATATGAATAATCAAAGAACATTATTGGGATCACCGTCAACAAGTAAACAACTCAATACATATAAGGTATACTATTTGTTAGCTTGTTTGCTTGTAGATAATTTTGAGTGAAATGAGTTAATTGATGTTTAGATGTTATTGATGTCCGTATTTGGCTCAGGTTCAATCATGTCTTGTGCTTACATCACCTTACTTGTTACTGGCTTTAGTCCGCTCTCATTGGCCATTTTCATGTATGTTTTTGTTAACTAATTGCGAGACTGTGGCGTTTTGTATATAAGGGGTGGTCATATACACGTTAGTGGACGTAGGGTAGATTTCCGTGCGTCAGATGTGGTGTACGTACGTTAAACTGGGTTAAACTGCGATGAACTACGTTAAGGTATGGCGGAATATTGGTGATGAGCCACATAAAGGTACGGATAATACGATAAAGTATAAAGATAAACCACGTTCAAGTACGATAAACTACGCTAGACTGCGCCAATTCGGATGCAGCTCGCTCACAGACAGGTACGGAGTGGTACGTCTGACTACGCTTGAGTATGGTAGCCCTTTATGCTAGACTACGCTAAAGTACGTATATTTTTCAAACAGCAGGTCTATACATTTTGTCTAGAACTTTTGCTGAAAAATGCCTGGACAAAGGAGGTCTAATAATTCTAAGAAGAGTGCTGATGTTGATTTTGTCCACAGTAAAGTACGTTTGAGTATGCCTCTACCGTACCGCTCTTTTGAACATGTCCAAAAATGAAATCGAAGATCACGGCTTCCCCGAGTTAATACCAGGTTAGCATCACGGACAACTACGGCACGGTACGGTTGCCGGTACGTTCAACTACCTTCTACTGCGGTCAACTACGTTCAATAACGTATATGTGACCGGCCCTAACATGTCCACAAATAAATCGAAGATCCCAGCTCCCTGATGTTAAAACCAAGGTAGCATTACAGGCAACTACGATACGTTACGGATGCCGGTATGTTCAACTACGTTAGCATCCACTACGTTCAACTAAGTACACTAATGTATATGTGACCGGCCCTAACATGTCCACAAATTAAATCGAAGATCACAGATCCCCGAAGTTGAAACCGAGGTAGCATCACGGACATCTACGATACGTCACGGATACCGGTATACGTTCAACTAACTTCAACTACGTTCAACAACGTTCACTATGTATGTCGTTCAATACGATATGCATACGCCCAAGTTATTCACGCTGCAGAATGTTCGATGCTTTTTTGTGGCGTATGCCGACGTGTTGACATTATTTACGATTTTCCATACGCTAGCTATAAGTTTATCTAAAACGTCATAGTGTGACCGGGCCATAACGCATATGCCCACCCTTTTAAGGGCCGGTCATACTTGCGGTAATGGACGTAGTGATCCGTACGGTAATTTAATGTGGGTCAAACGTGGTGTAAGTACGTTAAACTAGGTTAAACTAGGTTAAACTACGTGGAACTACGTTGAACTACGTTAACGTACGGTGGTTGGCCACGGAAGGGTACGGATAATTACGTTCAAGTACATTCAACTACGCTAGACTACGCTAATGTGGGTACAGCTTGCTCACGGACAGGTACGGAGTGGTACGTCTGACTACGCTTGAGTACGAGAGACTGTGGTAGCCACTACGCTGGACTACGCTAAAGAACGTCAAACTACGGTAAATAGCAACCCCGCACGGAGTATAACAGCCAACCGGCGGTGTGGTACGGCCATTGCGCTTGTTTTTCAAACATAGCAGGTCTGTGAAATTTGTCTTATTTTTTTTAATTAAACATGTCTGGATCAAGACTGTCGATGCTGGTGTTGTGCACGGTAGAGTACGTTAGAGTACGCTAGAGTACATTTAAGTACGTAACGAAGTACGTTAGACTACGCTAGACTTCGTTAGACTACGTTAAACTTCGGTTTAGTAAATATTACTACGGATGCCTTTAACGTACCGCTCTTTTGAACATGTTCAAAAATTAAATCGAAGATCACGGCTCCCCCGAGTTAATACCAAGTTAGCATCACAGACAACTACGGTACGATACGGATGCTAGTATTCAACTACCTTCAACTTCGTTCAACTACGATCAACAACGTTAGCCACCAATACGTTCAACTACGTCCACTACCGCAAGTATGACCGGCCCTTTAGTCCCTACCATCAATTAGATTACATGGCGTGTTTCTACGGACGTATGCACATTGTGATTACGTGAACGTACGTGACGTGCTTAGGTGAGGTTGTTCCAAGGCGAAGCTTGCCCAGTCTAATGTAAAGGTGATTTATGTGTGACCTAGGGAAAAGTAACTCGATCAGTAACTTACCTGTGACATTAGAATCCGACAGTAGCTGCTGATTAGATCCGTCCAGATCGACCCTCCATATACCTCCATTGCCGATCTCAGTCCAGAATAAGGCATTATAACCAGGATGAAAGTCAACAGCGATTGGACTGAACGGTCCTTGTATGTGTAGAGGTTCAAATGCGAGCAATGCATGGTTTTCGTCCAAGAATGTTGCCGAGAAATATCGTGTGCGTCACTGTCTGCTATGAAGATCTTCCCTCCACCAAGAGACGCTGAAACAATAAACCCAATCAGTGTCGGTGCAGATTTCTCAAAGGGGATGGGGGGGGGGGGGGGGGGGGATGTCGGTAAAGATTTTTTCGAGGGGGGTGTGTCGATAAAGATTTTTGGAGGGGGTGTGTCGGTGAAGATTTTTCGAAGCCAAGTCCGAGATCCTTCAAAAATGTTCAAGACCGAGACCGAAACCGAGATCCGTCAAAAATGTCGAGGCCGAGACCGAGACCATTTAGTTTTCGGGGGCCGAGTCCATTAGTAATGATTGTCGAAACCATTAAAAAATTGGTCTCGATGCCACTTAAATGTTGTGAAGAGGGGGGGGGGGGGGGGAGGTTGACCTCCCCCCCTCCCCCAGTACGCCTATGACCGCAATGCTGCTATGTAAAGTGAAAGCGGTGTTAAAGGTAAGCTGTAAAATGTAAGGAGGGTGAGGGGTGAAGCGTTTATGGTAAATACATTTCAATTCAAGGGCGGAGAAGGGCCGATAGACCAGATAATTATACCCAAATGATATTAGATAATCGGTTCAAGGGAAGATCAAAATACACATTATACAGTATGTTAGGAATGATTCCAAATTGAATTGTCCGAGTTATTACCATTACACTGGTATACCTGCACAGGCGTAGACAACGGGGGGGATGAGGGGGATGCATCCCCCCCACCTCACAAGATGGGGGGGGGGGGGGGGGGATGACATGTACAATCATCCCCCATGTTTTAGCAAAGGATATATGTTTGTGTGTATCTGTATATGAGTGGGAAAGAAAACATTAGTTGTATGAGCTATGACTTGTTAATTCTATTAAACGTTAAAAAGTAATTTATAAATCCACTTTCAATTTTCGCTGCGCGCTTCGCGCGCGAACAGATTATCTCAGTTTGTTGTGTAACTTGCGTATGGTCTGGGGTGAGTATTTTTTCTTATACCGGGCCACGTAGTTCCAGTGTAGGCTGGAATTGCTCTGGCTGCTTGTGTGACGTGCACCAAATTGCACTATTTCAAGTATATAATTATATTAATGCAAAATCTTCTCCATGGGAGGGGGATACCCCCTCCCAAACCCTCCCTATTTGGCTCTGCCCCAGCTCTCGGCAGTTTCTCCCCCCGGGACTCATTCTTGGCAATAGGCTAAGTTGTTAGATCATGCATAATGTGGCAAATGGCGATGTTGGAACTGTGTCTGACGCTAAATATAAATACAATATTTGTGTTTGTGTTGGGGTGCATATTCATTACTGTGTCATTTATTTGTTTTCTCGTGAAAATATATTTAACATTTCTGGTCTATCAAATCATAACACGCTTTCCCAGATACAGTCAATGTTAAGCCCGAATTTTCTATCTAGGTAAGTACCAGATTGCACAATTTCAAGTCCAAAAATTCAAAAGCTCCCTACCGTGGGAGGGGGGACACCCCCCTCCCACACCCTCCCCCTGCTCAGTCACTTCGCTCCTTGCAATGTCTCACTCTCACATCTGGCTCAAAGTTGGCAGCACTGTGAGTGTGGTTGGGCATGAGCCCCTACACGCACAAAATCGTGAGCCCCCATAGGTTTTGCCCCCTAATCCAAAACTGTTTCCGGCCCGCCTGGTCACGACCATCTTAACATCTAACCCCCACTGAGAGGACTTTCAAGCAATTGTCTTGGTCTGGAAATATTTCGGCAGGTGGTCTCGGCCGCGAACAAATTGGTCTTGGTCCGGTGAACGGCAAATCATCCCCTCCAGGTGTAATAACCTGTCTACGCCACTGTATACCTGTTTGGTATTTTAATCGTGTTATGTTATTTTTTAGTTAAATTAGTAGTAAAAGTATCAGCTCACATACTTACCTCTAACTGATACGGATATGGTACAGAACGCTGTATTCCCAGCATAGTCTGTTGCTTGCAGTGTTACGTTGTGCTGTCCGATCTCAAGTTCCAGACTCACTGTCTCATTAACGTAGATGACCGAGCCTACTGCATCCACAGCAGATGGGCGTGGTATGGTGACGTTGACAACGTTTCCTCCTGGTAGAGTGGTCGTTGTGATGTCCGGGGCACAGGTGATAATCGGCGGCGTTGTGTCTATATGTTTCGAGACAAATATGATTATATCAGACTTCTATAAATCCGAGGCAATGCAGGAAGGTAAATATAATGGTTGACTAATGACATTTAGAGTTATATGTATTTTAATGGGACCACTCTAGGCATAGAACATTTCATAATCATATATGTTAGTACCGTTATGTGATATCAAATATATGCCCAACACTTTGAATAGGGATGTGTAATTCAGAAACAATGTAATTAATTACCAACAATTACGGAACCATAATGGCCTCATGGTTCCGTACGCGCCAAATGTCTGGGAGTGCGCCAATTCTATTCACGTGTACGTTTTGGAGACATAGATTCACGGACGAGCAATCGTCCTAGAAAATAGTATTCTTTGTATGCAGAAACATCAACACATGTTGTAGTACGGTGATGTGTTTACCAATTATACAGTTTAACTTGAAATATACTTTTCTGAACTTTTGGTGAAATGGACTACTAAACCTGTTACATTTTTTGTTTATAACAGTATTATTTGTGGGTACTGGTACCCTTTAACATGTAAAATTACTATGATATAATGAAAGTGATTTGAATTGTATCAATTCAATGTTCTCTGATCGCTAATCAAAACATTCTCCGGGGTTTTGCGGCACAGACATACAGGAAGTGCAATTAAGTATTAGTTATATCGTACACGTATCTTTTGGAAAATCTTTGTTTAGACTATTTTACATTAACTTAAATAAATTTGAATTTGATTTAATTTAATAAAAGTAAATTCTAGTTCATAATAATTGTTACGCTCAAATTATTTGCACTGATTACATTATAATTGACATAACAAAACATAAAATATCCATAACCATTTAAATATAAGATCAATCGACTGGAAATCTATGTCTTTTGCTTTACACACCCTGGAAAAAACAAAACTTATTTTAAAAATAGTTCGCATGAATAAAATTCAAACCTCGATAAAAATGGATGCCCGCTGGTCGCGCAAAGTTATTATTGTAGAATGTGAAATAAGATGTGTCTGTTTGATTCACGCTAGCCATGCTCAGACTGTTGTTCGCCCAGTCCGTCCAAAGGATGACATCACCGATGACGACGAGGTCGAAAGGCGAAATATTAGGAGCATAGACAATCAATCTTCGGTTGTTGCCCCAGAGATCCACTGATTCTATGGATTCGAAGTTTGCGTCACACCAGTACAGGGTAGTACCTTCAAAGAGAGAACGTGTAATTCTTAAAATTCATACGTGTATACTATCGTTCAAACGATAGGGGTCTTTCCTCAATGAGTTAAAGGGTTGACGACGTAAAATGATTATCGAGATTCTCCTCTTGGAGGTCAACCGACCAGAATTCTGTTCAAGATGGTTTGGATTCGTTTACAAGGTAAATCAGCCGCGCAGTGCCACCTTGCGAACGCCTGGCGCACGGTGCGAAACACACACTGGGCTGTCACGTAGTGCCTTCAAACTAACCTAACGGTGGTGTTCCTCATGCATAACAATTTATCAGAGATTCTTAAGAGGTCAGCTTACTTTGGACTTCCATCAACAAATAAATACTGCTCCCAAAGCAAAAGTTCTCACACATAATCACTTGATTATATGCCGGTATTGACAACTTTTAAATAAGAAATTACGGTGCTCGTTAAAACAGTACAATTTACGACTTACAGCGCATAGATACATTATGTGACATGCGCGTTATAAATACAACATTATAACTATTATTATTACCTTCCTCGTCGAACGAAATCCCGTTTGGCCAATAGAGGCTTGTGTTGACAATAGCATGTCTGTTTGTCCCGTCAAGATTGGCTCGTTCTATTTTTGGAGAGGTCCCCCAATCTGTCCAGAACATTACCCTGGAAGAAAACGTTTTAAGATCGCGTGCTTACAAACAAAATCTAGAAAACAAGTATTACTTTTAATTAATCAATTGTTTGAATTAAGTTCACAAATTCTACTCAGCATGATCTCCATAAGTGGACCTTTTCTAGCTTACTTATTAGTTAAAACCCTTTTCATGTCAAGCTAATTAGTCTTAAATACCCTGTTTAAATTGCAGACTCGACGATACTCTAACTTTGTATTCTTTATCATACCGATATGTCAATAATTATCAGTAATTTTCCAGGAGACCATTTTGCATTTACACAGACTATTTAGGAGCAAAAAATCTTATAATTCAGACTTTACAAACCCGCGAAAAAAACATGCTGCAAAATTCTTTTTCATTTTCTTCTTCCCATTGAATAGATTTACTGGACATTTTGCGTAGCGGTAGGAGAAATATCAGGGAAAGGCGTGAGCTAAACATATTTTCCTCACATTTGAATGCAATATCAAATCAATCGTTATTTCTGAAGTTCGAACTCTCGCGACTTAAGGCTCCCCTCCGGAAGACAAACACATATTACTTATTCGGTCCTTAGTCATTCATTTAATAAAACAAAAAGTTTAACTTGCATCTTACCCTAGTTCCTGGTGTATTATAATGGCCCTGGGCTCATCCATGCCAGTATCTAAGACTACTTGTAGATCTGATCCATCCAGGTTGGCAGAGATAATGTGGTCGGATCCGGTGTCAGTCCAGTATATCTTGTCATTCGTCAGATCTATGGCTATGCCATCCGGCACTTTGGGGTAAAATGATGCAGATAAAAGAAAGTACTGTAAACACACATTGGCTCAGGCTTTTATGTTTTACATCAGTTGATTAAACCCAGCTCCTCATCCCTTCATATAGAAATACAGTCTATTCATCGTGAAGCTATGCGATTTGTTGAATTGTTCTTCTGCGGATTTGTTTGAATTACTATATTATACATATTCTGATATGTTCGTAACGTTCTTAAATGAATAATGTCGGTAAACTGATTTCAGCATGTTTAATATCAGATTTGAAATATTACTAGAGGTGACATATACATGTATGAATAAATCATGTATTGCAATACACATATAAATTGATTGTGTATAAAAGCGTTTCATATAATGATTCCCCCAAACCAGTGTTCTAATTATGGCTTATCTATTAGTCAAAACTGCAGTGAACTTCTCACAGGCATGTATGCATGCATAGGCAATTTAACTGATATACTCGCCCATCCTTTTCAGATTTATTTTCTCACGTGACAACGATGTACTATTCAAAATAATTTTATAAAGAAAATATGCACTGTATTATTCAAATTACACGAGGGTTCAAGTTATAATGTCCATCACCCATTCAGGACTAATGCAGACACTACTCGGGCTATTGTCTATGGAGAAAACATGTTATAGCAAATTATATCAGTTTTGAATGGGTTAACAAATCAGTAGTTTGGTCACTGGCAGTAAGGTATCACATTATAAACAAAACAATTAACAGTTACACTGGAAAATTAGCTGAGAGGTACTTACCACTTCCAAGCATATGCGATAGTAGCTGTTGATTGGATCCATCCAAATCCGCTCTCCAGATTGATCCATTGATTGTTGAGATGCTGTTTCCATCGCTTATCTCAGTCCAGAATAACGCGTTATAACCAGGGTGAAAGTCAACGGCGATTGGTCTGTACAGTCCGTTTATGTGCAACGGTTCAAATATAAGCGATGTATGGTTTTCGCCCAAGAACGTTGCCGATAGAATATCGTATGAGTCACTGTCTGCTACGAAGAGCTTTCCTCCACCAGGAGTATATGCTGAAATAATAAAAGCAATACTGGTCTTTAAAAAGTGTAAACGATGCCAAACTAATCGGCGAAATGGAAATGGAAGCCATTCTGGTTGATATTTTTGCATTCAAGTGTCGGGATTAGGCATTCACTGGTTGATTCGGACGCTCGCCACCTACTTAGTAATAATATCAGATAGTCGGGTCAATGGAATGGCACAATTTAATAAGATTCCAAGGAAAAGTGTTTGAGTAAAACTGGGTTTTGGCATTTTGAACAATTGTTTTACATTCTAGTTAGCATTGCTATTAACTGTATTTTTTTTCTTAAAGCATCAGCTCATGTTATTACCTCTGACTGATACGGATATGGTACAGTACGCTGTATTCCCAGCATAGTCCGTTGCTTGCAGTGTTACGTTGTGCTGTCCGATCTCAAGTTCCAGACTCACTGTCTCATTTACGTAGATGACCGATCCTACCGCATCCACAGCAGATGGGCGTGTTATGGTGACGTTGGCAACGTTTCTTCCTGGTAGAGTGGTCGTTGTGATGTCCGGGGTACAGGTGATAATCGGGGGCGATGTGTCTATATATTTCGAGATAAACAAATTGATCTCAGACTTCTATAAATCCGAGGCAATGCAGGAAGGTAAATAATAATGGTTGACTAATGTCATTTAGAGTTTTATGTATTTAAAAAGGACCACTAGGCATAGAACATTACATAATCATAATTAGTACCGTTATCAAATGCCTAACACTTTGAAAAGGGGATGTGTAATTCATAAACAATGTAATCAATTACCAACACTCACATAATGGCGTCATGGTTCCGTACGCGCCAAATGTATGGGAGTGCGCCAATTCTATTCACGTGTACGTTTTGGAGACAATAGATTCACGGACGAGCGTTCGTCCTAGACAAATAGTATTCTTCGTATGCAGACACATGAACACATGTTGTAGTATGGTGATCTGTTTTCCAGTAATACAGTTTTACTGGAAACATACTTTTCTGAACTTTTTGGTGGAATGGACTAGTAAACCTGTTACATTTTATTCACAGGAATATTATTGTTGGGTGGTGCAGGTACCCTTTTACACGTAACATTACTATGATATATTGATAGTGATTTTAATTTGTATCAATTCAATGTTCTTTGATCGCTAAGCATAACATTCCCCGGGGTTTTGCGGCACAGACATACAAGAAGTGTATTATAATTACATCGTACACGTATCTTTTGGAAAATCTGTTTTTGAACTATTTTACATTAACTTTAATTGATTTGAATTTGAATTAATTGAATTAAAATTAATTCTAGTTAATAATTAATACGCTCAAATTATTTCCACTGATTTAACATTATAATTGACAAAACAATACATAAAACATAGAATTGTATTTATAAATATAATAACCATTTACATATGAGATCAATCAAATGAAAATCTATGTCTTTTGCTTTACACACCCTGGTAAAAATAAAAACTTATTTCAAATAGTTCGCACGAATAAAATTCAAACCTCGATAAAAATGGATGCCCGCTGGTCGTGCAAAGTTATTATTGTAGAATGTGAAATACGATGTGTCTGTTTGATTCACGCTGGCCATGCCCAGACTTTCGTTCGCCCAGTCCGTCCAAAGGATGACATCACCGATGACGACGAGGTCGAAAGGCGAAGTGTAAGGAGCATAGACAATCAATATTCGGTTGTTGCCCCAGAGATCTACTGATTCTATGGATTCGAAGTTTGCGTCACACCAGTACAGGGTAGTACCTTAAAAGAGAGAACGTGTAATTCTTCAAATTCATATATTATCGTTCAAACGATAGGGGTCTTTCCTCAAGAAGTTAAAAGGGTTAACGACGTGAAATGATTATAGAGATTCTCCTCTTGGAGGTGAACCGACCATAATTCTGTTCAAGATTGTTCGGATTCGTTTACAAGGTAAATCAGCCGTGCGGTGCCACTATGCGAACGCCTGGCGCACGGTGCGAAACACACACTGAGCTGTCACGTATATAGTGCCTTCAAACAAACCTAGTTACAACTGTTCTAACCGCGGTGTTCTTCATGCATAACAATTTATCAGAGATTCTTAAGAGGTCAGCTTACTTGGAATTTCCATTTAAAAAAACACCACTGTTCCCAAAGCAAAAGTTTACACACACATTTTTATTGTAACAATAGTCCCTTGATATTAAGAAATTGGGATTAAAGACGAACTTACGGTGCTCGTCAATTCAGTGCGGCTTCCGACTTACAGCGCAAAGAGACAGTGTGTGATATGCGCGTTATAAATACAACATTAATAATGTTATTACCTTCCTCATCGAACGAAATCCCGTTTGGCCAATAGAGGCTTGTGTTGACAATAGCATGTCTGTTTGTCCCGTCAAGATTGGCTCGTTCTATTTTGGGAAAGGACCCCCAATCTGTCCAGAACATTACCCTGGAAAAAAACGTTTTAAAATCGCGTGTTTAACGTTATTGTAATAATAGAGATAGCCAGTTATTATTACTTCAATCAAACAGTTCTTAGAATTAATTTATAAAATTCTACTCGACATGATCTCCATTATCGACTTTATCTCGCTTAATTATTATCGTAAAGGATTATGTACATTGTATCCTCCAAAACGATAGTCATGTCTCCCTAATTAATCTTAATTACCCTGCACAAATTGCCGATTCGAAGATACTTTATTTTTTGTTTCGTTATCAAACCGATAATATGTCAATAGCAGTAATTTTCCAGAAGACCATTTTGCATTTATACAGACTGGCTAATTATTCCTCATTTCTTACTCATTCATGTAATAAAAAAAAAAGTCACTTGCATCTTACCCTAGTTCCTGGTGTATTATAATGGCCCTGGGCTCATCCATACCAGTATCTAGGATTACTTGTAGATCTGATCCATCCAAGTTGGCAGACACAATGTGGTCGGATCCGGTGTCAGTCCAGAATATCCTGTCATTCGTCAGATCTAATGCTATGCCATCAGGTACTTTGGGGGTGAAATAATGCAGATAAAAACGTCTGTTCATCACCCATTTGGGACTAATCTAGACAATGCTCGGGCTATGGTCTATGGAGAATACATGTTATAGCAAATTCTATCAGTTCTGAATGGGTTAAGAATAAGGAGTTGTGCCACTGGCAGTAAGGTGTAAAAACAAAACAATTAACAGTTACACTGGAAAATTAGCTCAGAGGTACTCACCACTTCCAAGCATATGCGAAAGTAGCTGTTGATTGGATCCATCCAAATCCGCTCTCCAGATTGATCCATTGATTGTTGAGATGCTGTCTCCATCGCTTAGCTCAGTCCAGAATAACGCGTTATAACCAGGGTGAAAGTCAACGGCGATTGGTCTGTACAGTCCGTTTATGTGCAACGGTTCAAATATAAGCGATGTATGGTTTTCGTCCAAGAACGTTGCCGATAGAATATCGTATGCGTCACTGTCTGCTATGAAGAGCTTCCCTCCAGCAGAAGTATATGCTGAAACAATTAAAGCAATATTGGTCTGTAAAAAGTGTACTAAACGATGCCAAACTAAACGAGTAAGTGGAAATGGAAGCCATTCTGCTTGATATTTTGCATTCAAGTGTCGGGATTGGGCAGTTATTGGTTGATTCGGACGATCGCCATCTACATTAATAATATCAGTAAGTCAGGTCAAGGGAATGACAAAATTTGAAAAGATTCCAACGAAAAGTGTTTGAGTAAAACTGGTATTTGGCATTTAGAACAATTGTTTTATATTGTAGTTAGCATTACCGTTAACTGTATTTTTGTCTTAAAGCATTAGCTCACGTTATTACCTCTGACTGATACGGATATGGTACAGTACGCTGTATTCCCAGCATAGTCCGTTGCTTGCAGTGTTACGTTATGCTGTCCGATCTCAAGTTCCAGACTCACTGTCTCATTTACGTAGATGACCGATCCTACCGCATCCACAGCAGATGGGCGTGGTATGGTGACGTTGGCAACGTTTCTTCCTGGTAGAGTGGTAGTTGTGATGTCCGGGGCACAGGTGATAATCGGGGGCGTTGTGTCTATATTTCGAGACAAAAACAATACATTTTTGAGATTGTTAGTACATGTACAATCAGCAGGAAAATGGAAGAAGGTACAGAAGTAAAATCTATTATTAGAAATAATTTTTCTTTTTCAGGAATGTACGTATAATATTATTTCCTTGAATACAAATTGCTGAAGTTACTCGAGACTATCAACTGAACTTAATTTGATCGTTGATCCATGCAGTATCCGTAAAAACATAATAAAAGAACTTTACACGATAAGCGAAATACGAAATAGAACCATTTCAAGCGATGTTTTGTCTTATATTTCCATAATGTTTCATCTATTGAAAAGAAACCTACATTCGGCCATCTGTTATCTGATAATCGCTCTTAATGCTTACTACACGCCCATGTAAAATATTTCAAAAGAAAACATCAAATTAATATAATTGATAAAAGTCGCACCTCGAAAAAAATGCACCCCCAATGGTCTCAAAAAGGTATGGCTGAGGTATGTGAATGCAGATGTATTTGTTTGATCCACGTTGGCCATGCCCAGTCGATTGTTCTGCAACTGCGTCCATAGGATGACGTCACCAATAACGACGAGGTCGAAAGCGTTAGGAACAGAGACAATCAATCTTCGGTCGTTGCCCCAGAGGTCCATTGCTTCTATTGTAGCTTCAAACGCGTCGCACCAGTACAGGGTAGTACCTTTAAAGAGAGAATGTGTAACTCTTGAAGTTCATATAATATATATACAATTATTATATTTTTTCTTCATGTACTAGAGGGTTTACAGCGTGTAATTCTTAAGATTCTCCTCAAGCGCGAAACCGATATTTAATTGTAGTTCAAGGGACCGTTTCATAAAAGGGTCTGAACTATTAAGAAGAAGGATTATATTCAAAATAAAACTTGAAGTTCCTAAAGCATAAGTTCAGGTACAAATTCCTTAAAAATGCAATTTATTTTTACTAAGACATTGAAAACAAAGAATTGATTGTGTTTTAAAAAAACAGTAGTACGATTTACCTTCTTCGTCGAACGAAATCCCGTTTGGCCAACTGATGTTTGTATTGACAATTGCATGTCTGTTTGTCCCATCAAGGTTTGCTCGTTCTATTTTGGGAGAGGCCCCCCAATCTGTCCAAAACATGACCCTTGAAGAAAACACGTTTACAAGCAAACAATTAATTGGGAGAAAGGAATATATGTATATAAATAACTTTGATCATTTAACTATCTGAATGGGGTTCTTTCATTATATTCCCAGCATAATTTCATTTAAAATCGAACTCCATAATCTGCTCATGCATGATCAACCCAGTTAAATGAAAGTTAGCATCTATCTATCTTAATTAGTTGCTCATGTACCTTATCAGGATACTATAATACAGTTTGAACAGAACTGTACTATCCCTTTTACAAATATCAATCATCCTATAAACATGATAAACATACAGTTGAATATTCGACGTTTACTGGGTGCGGCATATAACTGTGGGCATTTTCTGTGGATGATTCAACAAGTGTAACGTGGCTTTTCACTTTGAAGCAGAATGTAGCTGAACGGAGTGGCATTGCATAATTCAAGCTCGTGTTATCATCAGGGTGATCATAATTAATCAACATTTTCCAATGTAGATTGCAAAGTTTGGTCAAAAAAAAAATTTCTGGACAAATTGAGTGTTTCCAATTCAATAATGAGTGTTTGTGCCAGTGTATATCACAATGGACATTGCATTTTGTGTTTCCTGTCCTCGTGAATGTAGAGAGGCTAGCAAAATATTATATTGTTGCCCAATTATGAACATGTCCTGGAATGGATTTTAATGGGCTATATATATGCAACTAATTCATATGGCTGCAGGGACAATAAGCATTATGTGATGTACATACTTGTACACACTCATAGTCATAGACTTATGCACCGCTTCTCAATATGATTGAATCCAACACATATTTTTTTTAATGCACACTAAGGCACACATGTAAAGCATGCTGAGCTCTACATGATGCAATCATATTATTTGTTTTTAAATCACCAAATGGATACGCTATTTGCGTTCGTACTAATAATAACAACATTTAAAAATGTTCTCAATTTTCACATTTATGATATTTCTATGAAGAAGGCACTATTTTGAGAAAAGTGATTCTTTGTAATCATTATGCAATCGTACACCTTCTAGAATATCAGACCCGAAATGTATGCAGTGTTTGTTTGTTGTATTTTAGGGTCTCGTTTCCTATATAAAGAAGGTGACCTTCATATTGTGCGTTTATCCAGTGTGATGCAAATTAAACCTTTTCGGTTATTTTTACCTTATCAACCTGGATCTGGGTGATATTATCCCTTCCAGGATGTTTGTGAATATCATTTGAAACCCCCTTTATATAATTATTTCAATGTGGACACAACAAAATCCTCTGAATTGTATGGTTACGATGGCATATTGATATGCCCAACGTGGGCAAAATTGATACCAACATTTTTGCAATACGTTATTAACACAATTGGTGCAAATTTGACACGAACTGTAAAAGTGGCAACCAAAATTATAGGGGGAACACTGTGCCCCATCCCCTTAAGCTTGTTGTATGCTTAAAGGGATAGTTGAGTTTTGCGCATAGTTGATATTTGAGTTGAGTTGAGTTTTGCGATAGTTGAGTTGAGTTGAGTTTTTATGCGCACTAAGACTTAAAGAAATCTAGTAACATAATAAATGGCACATTTACACATTTTGCAATTTTAATTTTACTTAAGAGTTAATGCAAACATTTAATATAATTTTAAATATAAATTTGGTTGTGGTTATGCATGCAACAAATACTAAATAAAACTATCGAAACGTGCGTGTACAGATGTCAATTAATTACACATGTACATAATAGTCACGATATGCGACCAGAAATTAAAAATGGCCTCCAACCTGTCTAATTCGACACCTGTCTATAACGACCACTTTTCGCCGGTCCCTTGAGTGGTCGCTATAGACAGGTTTGACTGTGCGAATACACCAAGGTATGAGGGAACCCTAGAATTCCAATTGGATTTTATGGATGTGGACAATGTTACTAAGTCCCTTTAATTGTAAGATTGCGCTTTATAAGAAATGATTAATATTTTGTTGGTATAGAGGGCGCTACACAAAACAAATGTTTGAGAGAGATAATGAAAAACTGAATGTCAAATTTGAAAGAACATACAATTTTGATGACAGAATTAACTTTATTTCATCAAAATCGGTTCAGAAACGGCTGAGATATCCATAAACTTAACCATCTTTAATAATTGTGGGGTCCATAAATAATGTTGAACCAGCCGTTGCAATATTTGTTTGTAATGCTTCCTCTTTTCAAAGATTAACAAAAGTGGTTTTTAAATAATTGTTGATTCTCTCTATATAAAATCATTATTTCCGCAAAACATGCACATGCACAATATTTTATTCAAAATGGTTGAAACCAATGAGTTTTCAGAAAGCGCCCTCTTGAGTTTTAACGAATTTTTATACTTAGTCGATTGAAATTTTGTATTCCTTTCGAGCATGGTGGAAATATAACCATTAGTTTGTAATGTACTAGTGCAGGTTTTGGTTACTAAAATTCAGATTGACCAAAACTGGACTATCCCTTTAACACCAAGTACTCAAATTGTTTCTGTTTTATTCTTATACCTAATAAGGGGAGGGCCAACATCGAAAAAGTGGCTTCCTTAAGGACTTAGGTTGCCAGATCTCCACAACAAGTTTAAACCAATTTCATTTGCAAGTATTTTTAGTGAGACAAATTAATTCGGAGGTCTACCTCAAATATTTTGTTGCGAACACTTTCAAATCCAAGATGGCGTCCAAAAAAGTAGTCGTTTTGACTTGTTGACTTTAAAGTTTTTAAAGTAAATATTTGTTGATTTAGTATATCTTTGTCCATAATCGGCTGTTGTTACCATGGTTACACGAGTACAGTGTAGTGCAACAAAATAAACATTCGGCTTGCTGAGGCTTTTCGCGGGTGTCGTGCATATTAGTTTAGCAATTGAGATTGTTTTGTTTTAATACTGAGTCAGACAAATTGTATAGACATTTATGGTCTCCAGGTACATGTAATAAGATATGAGGGGTATGAATGGTGCGTTCCTCGCGATCAAGATGGTGTTCGAAGCTAGATACGCTCTGCAGATATTACAGTACGTCCCGAATATTGTGTACTTCAGTCCTTCAGTAAGACACTTATTAAAGATAATGAGCATGATCTTGATACTGTTTTAAACACATCATGGACACCCAGTATGATTCGAATTCGCAATATGCATGGCATGCGCGTCAGTATGCAGCTGACTGGAATGCTTCATGTGGAGTGGAATTAAGTTCATTTCTAGCGTTTGATTTATGATAAATGCAGTTAAACAAAATATACTGGACCAACACAACATCTACGCGGACTATACATAATGATGGTGAAATATTCATCATATTACAAGAAATTGTGTTTCTTTTTGTATTTGTTCATAACTGGAACTGAAGGTGTCCCGAGATTGACGCAATCATTTGGTATACAAATCCTCTTATTAAGATTACACATTTTTGAGACACCCTGTATAGCATGAGAAATCATGCAAAACTACCCATTTTGTGGATAGCTAATGCTGACTTCAAAGTACTATAACTTGTTGTTCAGATACGGTATACACTTGAAATTTTCAGGGTGTATTGTCGATATCATTGGACAGTTTTTTGAAAAGTATTAGATTGACTGCTAATACAATTATTGATTTATATGTAATTATGTAAATCAATAATTTCATATTTTGGGGGGAAAATTCATAAAATTTGAGTTTGGGGCTAAAAATGACCGTGATACATATCCTGAACCTCACGGTGTTTGGTATCAGGTTATAGGAAATTTAATTGTCTTTAAAATGATTGCAGAATAATCTTGATATAAGGTGTCGTTTGGGAAATCTCGCCAATTATCTATAGCAATACAAAACGGCTGCCTTTTTGGACGCCATCTTGGATTTGGAGGTGTTCGCAACAAAAATTTTGAGGTAGACCTCTGAATTATGTTGCCTTATTAAAAATACTTGCAATTAGAATCGGTTTAAACTTGTTGTGGAGATCTGGCAACCTAAAGTCACTTTTTTCGACATTGGCCCTCCCCTTATAATTTACCTTTTTAATGATATATAGTTTAGAAAAAAAAAACGTTTGCAGTACAGACTATGCATAATGCTTAAAGGGGTAGTTTAGTTTTGGTAAGGCTGAACTTTAGTAGCCAAAACCTGCACAGTAACATTATAAACTAATAGTTATAACTCCACCATGCTCGAAAGGTATACAAAATTACAAACGACCAAGTAAAACGCCTGTTATCATTCAACATAGAGCCATTAAAACACAAGAGGGCGCTTTTTTAAAAGGCATTGGTTTCAACCATTTTCAACCAAAATTATGCATGTGATGTTTTGTTGATATAATGATTAAATAGCGAGATCATCAACAACCATTTAAAAAACGCTATTGAAAATTTTTGAAAAAGTGCAAGCATTTTTTTAATTTTTTCAAAAAATCATCTAATTATATGGGCCCCAAATAATTATAAGATCAGATATATTTATTGATATTTCAGCCGTTTCTGGGTCGATTTTGACCAAATAAAGTTTATTCTGCCATTAAAATTGCATGTTCTCTCAAATTCGACACTCAGTTTTTCATTACCTCACAAAAAAATTGCGATGTGCAGCGCCCTCTCTACCAAAACTAAACTATCCCTTTAATGTGGATCTTACCCTAGTTCCTGGTGTATTATAATGGCCCTGGGCTCATCCATGCTGGTATTGAGAACTATTTGCAGATCCGATCCATCAAGGTTGGCAGAGGCAATGTGGTCGGATCCGGTGTCAGTCCAGAATATCTTGTCATTTGTTAGATCTAAGGCTATACCATTCGGCTCTGAATGGGAAAATGAAACAATATATAAGATACCTATATGTTGACCTTAGACTCTACCCACAAAACGCACCGAATCTACGTATATAGCTTTTGTTTAAAAAAAAAATGTGAGTCGTAGTGCATTAAAAGAAATATATATACTCTTGAAAAGTCGAAGTATAACGTTTACTCATTTGCATGCCCATGCAGTGCACATTACTTTACCAATTACTATTAAAGGTTTTAAGTAATGGAAAGGCAGCTATATGTACGAGCGAGGCCCAACAATTGTTCATGGTATTCAGCATCATCTAGAGCCGTCCCTTTGGGAGGGGTTGGCGGCTATGCACCTCCATCGACTTCTGTCCCGCACACTTGTTCAAACATCACCATAGCTAAGTCCAGTCCATTTCTTGACATCATCAAACCAAGTGATTCGCTGTCTACCTCTTTCCCGCTTGCCTTCTTCCATTCCTTCAAGTAACGTCTTCTGCAGTCCTCCTCCACTCATCACATGACCAACATACACAGTTTCCTCTTCTGAATTGCCTTCATCAGATCTCTTAACTTTGCTTGCTCTATTCAATACTTCTTTGTTACTAATTTTCATCGCCCAGCTGATTCATGGTATTATAAACAAATAGAGTTGCTGAATTGAATAAATATCAAATTTTAATGGATATGCTCCAATAATAGAAAACAACAATATACAAAACATAAGGGTAGAATTTAGAAAAACAATACAGAATACATACGGTGTGCCTCTCGTCCCCCTATCATTCACGTACCCCCCCCCCCTCCCACCCCCCCCCCCCCCCCCCTTTAGTCCAACCCCTCTACGCTACTGGTAGGAACCCCTGAATCCCTGGATCTGAAGATGCATATATAAGCCGATAAGGACCCTTGCTGAGATGAATATCAAATGCAGTTAGACATCGAACCAACAATAAAGAACTATAATAAGCAAATTCGAAAAGGTAGCTCAGAGAATCTCACCTAGGACATTAGTATCCAATAGTAGCTGCTGATTTGCTCCATCTAGATTGACTCTCCAGATACCTCCATTGTCGACCTCAGCCCAGAATAAGGCATTATATCCAGGGTGAAAGTCAACGGCGATAGGGACGTGTGTTCCGTTAACGTGTAACGGTTCAAAAACGAGCGAGGTTTGGTTATCGTCCAAGAACGTTGCCGATAGAATATCGTATGCGTCACTGTCTGCTACGAAGAGCTTCCCTCCACCAGAGGCAGGTGCTAGAACAATGAACACATAGAGTAAAACGGTTATAACTTGGTTACAATCAAATTATGTGGAAAATTTCTGGCTGGGGAAGCCAATTACAGAAGCGAAATTGGTGCTTTGCTGCAGTGATGAATTTCCTCAGCAACCATAATAATACATTGGGGGCAGCGGGGTGGGGGCTGGGGCTGCACCCTCCTTGCACTTCCTTTTATTTTTATGGCACGTTATTTTCAGGCAAACCCGTCTTATATCCGACAAATCTTCGTATTTAACCGCTTTTTTGCTTGCTATTTGAACAGGCAGAAAGGATGATCATACGGGTAAAAGGCCTCAGCCCCCTGTGAAAAAGTGCCAGCAACCGTCCAACCGTTTACAAAATTGCGCCAATCATGTTGTATACTCCGAAATACGGTTACATTTGTGAACCATGACTTTCTATGATGGAATGTTCTAAAAATCTGGATTATGTTTTTGTAACGCCGTTATGCTCTGATTTTCAGAGATGACCAATTTTCAGATGAAAGTTTGGAGGGTGATTTAGCAACCCCCGATTAGGAATGCTATTTTCTCTTTGTAAGAACACTTGTTATAACGAGCCAAAGGAATGAACAGTGATGCCATGATTTAAGATTTTGTTAATGTTTAATTTACAGCGAACATTGCCGTTTCGTTTCGTTGTGTTTATGTTTGCACGGTATTTCGTATTCATTAACGATAAAATATATGATATTGTATATCAAATAAAAGATAAAATTACCCTCTTTAATATTCGCATGAATTCCAGATGAAATCATTCATGCATGACTTGTCACGGTCAATTAAGCACACCAAGGTCTGTTTTCAAAAATAGCAAAAATGGAACATCCACTCAACCATATAAATGTTGATAAGCATAATCTAAAACGCTATATTCATGAGATGGCATAATTTTTCATTACAAATGTGACCTTTTCTATCTTCATCTCAATAAAGAGTATAAATGAAGACAAATTGTGAACGTTATAGGTGTTATTTTCATCCAAAAGTAACAAAATGGGGAATTCCATGGCAAAGCTTTATTAGTCAAAACCACAGTTTGTGCCCTTATTTCAGCAGGAAAATGGTATAAATTCTTCTCAAGAATTATACCGTAGTCCAAAGATCTTCAAAACCTGAAGTCACCCTTGGTCAAACATTTGGCAGTCTTTAACATGACATTTCTCTTGGTAACTATGGTTAAAATTGCAGGGGACACATGAAATAGACAAGCCTCATGCCTGTAATACAGACCAGTATGATAATGCTCTCATAACCTGGCTCTGTTTTATTGACAAATTTGTATTTCCAGAGTTTGTTCATAACAATAAAGTTGAATAATGTCATAATTTACTTGCCCCGCTCATCTTGTTTTAAGTGAAACGCTTATCATTTCAGTCGAATGGTGTGGTCCCCCATTGTTTTGCTATTTTTGAAAACAGACCTTGCTAGTGTTAATTGACCATGACATTTCATACATGAACGATTATACCTTTAAGTTATACCCTGCATGTAGAGGACTAAATTCCCTTTAATTTGATATATGATCATGTACACTTTATCGTACATTAATATGAAATATTTCAACTTATACAAGTGTCCAGTTTCTTTTTTTGCGGAGTATAGATTCAGTCGGTATAAATAAAGTGGTCGTTTACCTGTAGCTGCTGCTGAAGGGCTCCCAGTTGTTGGAGCTGCTGTTGCAGGGCTTCCAGTAGGTGCTGGCATTCCTGCTGTAATAGGGTATAATTGTGTGTATTTTGTCATAATTTATTCTTCCACTCATTTTGATTATTACAGGTGATTTTCTGCAAGTGTAAGAAAGATACGTGTGTCAACTTGAACTGGGCCCCGTTGCAGAAAGAGTTGCACTTGATTGTCAAAGTTTCATCTATTTGCTAGTCGGAAAATATGCACATTTAAACCAATCAGATTTGCGCATTAAGTCACATGATCTGACTTGCAATTGATTGTTACTCTTCAATTTTCTGCAACGGGGCCCATTTAATTATGATAAAAGCTGGGACTAGTAACTTATTTACTATTATGAAGCAAGATTCACGATCAACAACTGCAGGGCGCATTTGTAAAGCAGTTTTGCATAACTGAACAGGCCTACCCTGCAGTATAAAATAAATAAAACAAATAAATAAATAAATAAATAAAGTATCTGATCTAAACCAAGTTTTGCGTATTATATCTCAGATCCTAAATTGTACATTTGAAGCCGCTGTTGTTGTTGCCTAGCAAGTACACTTCTACTGAATCATTGCAGATAGCTCATAACATATTATTTGAAATATTTGGCTCAAATATGTTTATCTCAAATTTTGCTGACGTATTGAAATAAATGGATAATTACTAAACAATCAAATTGCTGTAAAACATGAGTTGTTGACAAAAGCTAAACTTTGCCAGAGCGGGAGTGTCGTCCAATGAGTTGCAATCGATTGTAAAGTTACAATTAATCATGTTTATTGCATGTCAGAATATGTGACTAAATGCGTAAATCTTATTGGTTCAAATGTAAATAGGTTCTGACTTGAAATACATTTTATAAAAAGTTATAATCGGTTGTTACTCTTTGTGTATAGTATATGTACATGTCCTTACGTTGTGCATGGGTGTTGCCAAGGATGCACACCACGAGGAGAAGCGAGGCGTAGACATTATAACCCTTCATCTTGTCTACAATGGACTCAGTGCTCGGAGATGATAGCCGCTGCGACGATTGTCATTGCAGGAAACTCACGTGAGGGCTACCATGGCTATGTAGAGTGATGATGATGAAGATGATGATGAACTCTTCAGTGGTGAATAGAGAGAGAAAGACAAAAATGTAATGACATAGTATTACGCACGATAATTTAAGCAAGGCTGTTTAAGTGTTATTTCTGTAAAGATGATATTTAAACAAAATACAAATGGTAGCTAAATAATAAAAACAAAAAAATTGATCAAATGCTACACACAAGTGCTTAATTGGTCCAAAATGTGTGACTGGAATTCAAGTTTAGAATTAAACTTTAGTGCTGCATTTTAACGGACATTGCACCACTTTCATTGCAGTTTGATTTTGTTGAGTATATGTGACCCGTCACAGCCAGAAGAAACAGAAGTCGGATAAATAATTTTCTGAATTTTTATCTAGTTCGGATCAGCATTATCTAAGCTTTAATATGATATAAAAGTTGTATTATAGTGTTTCTGCAACGCGGAGTTATTGATGTTTTTCTAAGGGCAATTTCCAACGGTCTGGAAATAAAATGCAGAGAAAATCCCTCAAGAAGTTTTACAGCCGTTTCGAGAGCAAAATTAGCTTTCTAATCAGGCCATACTTGAACCAGTTGCATGAATAGAATGTGGTAGCAACCTTTATCCAATTTTCTTGAAAACTTGCATATCAGTACATATGTATGATTTACACCTTCCCTCCAAAAAATGTTGAATATAATCCATGCTTTGTAGAGATATGTAAAGATTTGATCGAAATGTAAGTGATTTTGGAATGACAAACTTGGATTCAAGTACACACCGAGCACGGGATACAAAAGCGAGCACTTTTACCTAACAAAAGGGGGTCCACTCAGCTGCGACGGGGGCACGCCTCAACGACAGCGTTACCCTAAAGAGCGTTCTTTTTTAAACAAAGGAGGCCATTTGAGTCAGTAGGTGAATAGGGATTAGAGAATATCGATGTGCGCTGACTCTTGACCGCCAGCGAGATTTGCAACTTGGCACAAAGGGGTTGTTAAGAGGCGGAGCTTAATATCGATCGCTTTTGGGAGCGAAGAATTTTGGAAAGCAAACTTTTCAAAACATGCTTCAAAACTTTCCTTAATTTTCACCTTTCCACTTAATATTTGTACTGGAGATTGTGCTTACTGGTAGAACAAATATCAGGGAAAGGCCTGAACTAATAATATTTTTTTCGACATTTTAATGCAATTTCAAATCAATCGTGATTTCTGAGGTTCGAACTCGCGCGACTTTTGGCTCCTCTGAGAAAGACGGGACACATATGATAATGTAATAGGTTAATTCATGAATAAATATTTGAGTTTACCAAAGATATCAATTAAAATGTAATCGTACAAACTACCGCATATAACCTTCACCAAGGCAGTTTATGACTTGATGCATAATCTAAACCTAGTCGAGTTTCTTGCCGGTTGTATTCGTTTTTATTTCCCCCAATGGATCAAGCCCGTAGAGGGCGATACCCACAAATCGAGCGCAGAGCTAAGCCGTATAATAATATACTATTAGATCACGTGCATACGGCTCTGATTTACCGACGTGTACGAATCTGCACTCCCGAAAAATAAAAGTGGACTATACTGTACTTATAATTATCTGTCTGATTATATAGCTCTTCCTTTCTACATTATTAATGTGTCCTTCTAGTTTGACTTAAGTGAGAAACATAACTGCTAATAAATAATTTCTCCTGAATATTGTAATTGCTAGAGATTGTAAAACGAATCAGTTTGCGCTATGACATTGGGAGTTGTATCATTATCAGACTGCCAATATCACGAATGCCTGTCTAAGTTAAAGGGGTAGTTTGGTTTTGGTTTAGAACAAATAAAAACATTTATGAGGTAAAGATAATAAGTGTAATATTTGAAACAGAACACAATTTTAATGACATAATCAACTTTGTTTGATCAAAATAACTTTAAAAATGGTTGAAATATCCATAAATATATCTGATTGAAATAGATGTAGGGGACCAACTTTTATTCAATAATTTAAGAACATATTTACAAATCCTATACATTTCTGAAATTATACCAAAGTTGTATGAAAATTGTTTTTGACATGTTTGATGACCTCTCTATTGAATAAATACATATATTTTGTTTTTACTAAACATCACATTTGCATAATAGAAGAATGGTTGAAACTTGAGGTGTCTGGAGGGCGCCATCTTGTGTTAACAGCTGATTTTTGCATGACAGTAGACCTGTAGCTAAGCCGTTTATATTATGGTCTTCTACCATTCAAGCATCATTTAATTAAAGTTGTTAGTTTTTAAAGATAGCTGACAAGTTTTAGTTACTAAGATTATGTTTGACCAGTACTGTACTTTCCCTTTAATCTTGTTCCAGTCTCCTACACCTTGCTGGATTATGATTTAATTACATTTGTATTACAGTTAATGAAGGTTGTATGTTCGGTTAGTTCCTAAATTCATTGAATGCCAACGGGGAAAATGAAACCAACATTTTGGAAATTGTACTAGTGTTTGTTTGAAGAGATTGGATTGAGAAGATTAGACTACTGATCAAACAATTACGGATGGTTATCATTTCGTCATATTCGATTTCAAACATTCAAAAGTTGTCAACTAGACCGTGAATATTATTGCGGGTACCGAATTGAAACACCTTTATAGACTCCAAGGTTGGCTGATCTTTTGTTACCATGGTTATTATTATTTTTCTTTGGCAAATAAACAAAACAAACACATACTACAATAACTACAATATGAATTGTTGACTATTTGGCAATGTACCGAATGTTGTGTATAAAGTTGGGGAAAGGCTGATCAGATGCATGAATACACAAATGTGTTGTATTTGCACCTTTTCCGTTGCCAAAATATTATATCAAGAAATATTAAAACAAATTATATTGATATATAAATACATAACAAGCTTTGATTTGTTTGGATATAAGAAAAAAGGTTTAGGTACGTCTACCATATGAAAGGAGTTATTTATCGTTTTTTAAATCAAATACAACTTCAACAATTGCCAATTAGATCGTGAATATTTGTCATGGTATTAAACACCCGTAGCATGGTTATTGTCATTTGACAAGGCAACAAAAGAAATGTGTAAACAGAACACTGAATTGTTGATCTCGTGATAAATGCACGGATTGTTCTCTATAAAGCATGATGATGATATAAAGATATAAAGATGACAAGAACCAAAGGGAGCTCATACAGGTGCGTGAACGATATATCGTACGTGCAGATATGTGAGCACACAAAGGGGGTTTAAAGTAAGCCAACTGGCTTCTATACAGAGTCTTTATAAGCCAGAAAATTTTATTTTTGCATTTTTTTTTCTCAAAAATTCCAATTAATACAATACAATTATGATTTTAAAAATAGATGAACATACTTCAAAAGCGAACAATTTTCTTTTTTTAACACATATCCAATGTAAAAAAAGTAGTAAATAACTTCAGTAATGTACTGTATACTGCCTAATGTAATAATTGGAAAGAAAAGGAAGAAGATGCAGAAGACCGGCATCGTAAACATGAATTGCTTGAAGTGGTATCGGTCTTGCGAGAAAAGAGGAAAGAAAAACAGAAAGAAAGACATGGTGGGGGAGGGGTGAATGTTAGTGTGCGGTGCAGTGAGTGGGTCCGATTAGTCCTCACAATTCTTTACTTGCCAATAATAAAACAAATCTCTAACGAAAGTGTCTAAAGTTTTATCGAAATTAGAGTTCAATTTTCATATTGTGTGAGTAAAATATTGTTTAGCCGTTAAAATATAGTACACCATTGTTTCACGTTATTGTTAAAGAAAAAGGTATACAGTTCAATCTTCGAAGGTGACCCTTTTATGTAACGTTGGTAGCCCATTCAAAGGTTGAACTTAACAATCCTATAAAGTAACCAGCCCAAATCCTAAAATATAACTTAACCATACATTAGATAATGTCACTAGCAACAAAATGGTCTAAAAATTATAACGAACGCTAACCCAAGTTAAACCAAACGTGCCATTATACTTGCCAGCCACGCGCCCTTAACCACTCTACTGTGAAGTTGATTCTCCTATCTTACCATTCATGATTATTAACAGGGGCGTAGACAACGGGGGATGAGGGGGATGAGGCTGGCATTGCTTTGGCTACTTGTGTATATGTATATATATATATATATTGTGTATATTATATAAATGCAAAATCTTCTCCGTGGGAGGGGGATCTGGAGGGGGATACCCCCTCCCAAGCCCTCCCTATTTGGCTCTGCCCCAGCCCTCGGTAGCTTTGCCCCTCGGGACTCATTCTTGGCAATAGGCTAAGTTGTTGGATCATACATAATGGCATAGTGGCATAATGTGATGGAACTGTGTATGACGCTAAATATAAATACAATATTTGTGTTTGTGTTGGGGTGCATATTTATTAGTGTGTAAATTATATGTTTTCTTCGTGAAAATATATTTAAAATTTCTGATCGATCAAATCATAACACGCTTTCCCAGATACATTCAATGTTAAGCCCGAATTTCCTATCTAGGTAAGCACCAGATTGCACAATTTCAAGTCCCAAAATGCAAAATCTCCCTACCGTGGGAGGGGGACACCCCCCTCCCACACCCTCCCCCCGGCTCAGTCACTTCGCTCCCTGTGTTGGGGTGCATATTTATTAGTGTGTCAATTATTTGTTTTCTTCGTGAAAATATATTTAAAATTTCTGGTCGATCAAATCATAACACGCTTTCCCAGATAGCCCGAATTTCCTATCTAGGTAAGCACACAATTGAATAATTTCAAGTCCAAAAATGCAAAAGCTCCCTACCGTGGGAGGGTGGACACCCCCCTCCCACACCCTCCCCCCCCCCCCCCCCCCCCCCCCCGCTCAGTCACTTCGCTCCCTCGGGCTTGGTCGCTTCGCTCCTTACAATGTATCACTCTTACATCTGGCTCAAAGTTGGCAGCACTGTGAGTGTGGTTGGGCATATATCCCTACATACACAAAATCGTGAGCCCCCATAGGTTTTGCCCCCCCCCCCCAAGAAAAATCAAAAACTGCTTCCTGCCCGACTGGTCACGACCATCTTAACACCCCCCCCCCCCCCCCCCACCCACCCACTGAGAGGACTTTCAAGCAATTGTCTTGGTCTCGAAATATTTCGGCAGGTGGTCTTGGCCGCGAACAAATTGGTCTTGGTCCGGTGAACGGCAAATCATCCCCCCAGGTGTAAGAACCTGTCTACGCCACTGATTATTAATACGAGTAGATTTATCTGAAGTAAGTTCACATTATAGTTTAAACAAAAAACATGCATGAGACTCTTGACTCCTAAAGCGTAGTTTAAATTCAATACAATTTCATGATGAGAATATCGCAATAAGTGATAAAGATACTGTTTGTATCATGTTTATTTTTCGAACTTCTTGATATATGCGACTCTCTTGCCCTACCCCCTACCCACATGTAGGGTGACACTGTCTACGCGGCCCGTTTAATTGTTTTGTACATGTATTTACTCTGTGTGTACCTCAAATATTTATCAAATCAAAACTTTGTGACCAAAACTTTTGTCATGGAGTTTTGATTTAATTGACTTTTGATATAATCCGTGTGCGACTCCGAGCCAACCTTTTACATGTAATATGTACCTATGTTTTATTAACTGATATTTACACAGTTTGTATCATTGTTGTGATTAACATCTTAACAACCAACAAACATGGAAATATGGGTATGTATGTGCCGCTTCCAAGACTTCCAAGACTTTCCGTTCTCAAGCTTTGCGACTTGAATACGGCCTCCAGGCAGCAAGGGCTCGACAGCCGTTCTGCTGCTCTTGCCCCGTTCTGTCTGCGTTCTCTTGCATGTACACGATTAACTTCACTCCCTTCCAAAGTCTGCGCAATGTTCAATGTTTTATTTTGCATGTCACCCTGTCAAACGGCCTTAAGGAAATTTACATTTAGCACAAATACATACATATAAATATATGAAACACAAAATTAATACATACGCTACATTACATACATTACATTTAAAAGCACACATAAAGACCCGTTTCCCCTTCTTTTGTATAAGCATTTCTTTTTTGATTGATTGTATTGTCTTTATTTGGCAGGCGCTATGTGCCCGCGTAAATAGCGTACTTTTAATAACCTCTTTAATAATCTCTTCTTTTTTATTCTTATTATCATTATAATAGAAAACTAATATATAACATAAGACCAACAGGAAATAGTTTTAGTCCAATTTAAATTTGATGACACAGGTTTAACATTAGAAATGTGGAGAACATTCTTAAAAAGACGTTAAAACATGTTTGATCAAGTTATATTCTTAAAGAGGAGTATCTCTTAAAATTAGACATTAAGTGTGAGCACCCAAACCACTGATCTACATAAAACATGGATAGATCATTCCCTGCTCAACTCTAGGTTTATAAACAAGCTCAAAATGTGACCAGCCATCCCGTTCACTACGAGATTCTAAAATCCCCATATACTTTGTACATAGCCCACCGGTTCACGTAAGCAACGGGTTAATTGATTAATAATGATGACAATTTAAACAAATAACTCCTGTTGCAATAATCTGGCAGATAACTTTTGACCGTAATGTAAAGTAAGTTTATAAAAATGTACTTTTCGAAACTCAATAGACTTGACTTTCATATGGGCCTAAGTCACCATATTTTTTGTTTGTATATTGATGAATAATCACTTTACTTCTAATGTAATGTACAACGTACGCAACGTGTGTCGTAATTGTGTCGTCAAAAATAAAACCGAATACGAGCATGGTGAACTAAAATTATAAATTGATCTCGAAAGCTGAAAAGTCAATAGAAAATGCATTACATGGAAACATCGCTGTAGAATTAACTACATTAATTTGTAACAATACAGGATAGGCACTTTTGGGGATGATGCCATGTAAGTTTGCATTAACATACTTGTTAAAAAAAACGGACTGCACTTTCTTGATGGCTGAAATTGAGTATACGTAAGTACATGGGAATAGTCACATTATAAGAATAGTCAGATAGCTTAAAATACTTTTTAAAATAAATTAATACCATACTGAACAGGCGTTGTAATTGCAAACTGTAACTATTTTATTCTGGAGCGGTGTTATTATACAATACAATAATGGCTTGATTAAATTATTGATTTCCTTTTCTATAAATACACTGGACATTCGAAGAGAAAATGACATTCATCCCCTAATATACACATAATGTACAAAGATTAGATAATTATTCAACAATTTGTTTCTAGATTCCATTATATCTTCTGGTTTCTACGGGCAGTCTATGATTCCCACAACGGACTTTCGCAAAAAACAAAATATTTAAAGGGATCTTGTAACTACATTATGTTGACATATGCAAGATGTAATCCATGGTTAATAACATAAGTATTGGTGCGACCTGATACGTCCAATGTTGTAATATGGCCACGTAATGAGGGGAAATGTAAAGTGATATTCGTTAACTCATTGCACTGACTTTAAACACAGTATTAACTTCCCGGTGGATAACACCGATCACATCAATCGTAAATATATTTTATGCAAAATGGCATTTCGAAGAAAAAAACCGAAACCTATCTCATGCTTAAAGCTATGAGAGAATCACTAGAGTTTTAAGTAAGATTGGTTGATTTGGGCGACGTAATTACTACACTGTAAAAATATCAATTCAGCTAGTAATATTATCACCTTTTAAAAAATTAAGAATTTAAACAAAAACGCATGTTTTTCCTGCCGGCCTACTCAATATAGGTTCTTTAAACTTTAACATAACAACTCAATAATTCATGTAAAAATGACATTAAGAACATAATTATTATGCTTAACACTTTGAGTGCCAGGTATTCTAATGCTCTATGGCATTAATTGTAGCTCGCATAAGCTCGCATAAATGCGAGCTTGGCACTCAAGGAGTTAACTCAGCCCAAGTGGCTAGGGGGCATGAAGAATAGGGCAGGAATAAGGGTCTTTATGAACGGCCATCGTGTCCGAGGGACACAGCGCACCTCCACATACCGCCCAGCGGCAAAACAATGCTCAACTCGCCGTCCGCTCCGGGCAAGATTTATAGCAGCGCGTCTATGCAAATATGCAATACAAGATGCGTGCAGATGTTTAAAGAATAGTTAATGCAATTATGGACATTGCATTTATACTAACATATTGGACTAAGGTCGTATAATGTCAAATTATAAGTCACTAATCGATCACGACAATATTTAGTTTGAGTTCTTATAATATTACCCACGATCTACTTACTTTATCATATCCATACCACAAATTTGTCATTCCTATTTCATGTAAGGTATTATGTTTACATAATTATCTAGATTGTATACAGAGGACAATATTTTGATATATTGGTTACTTATACTATATCTAGAGGATCATTATCTCGTAGTGGTTTCAAAATATTACACACAATAGTTGAAAATGTGACTCCTTTACCGGATATAATTTTAAACCAGTAATTATAACCATTCTTTCCTTAACAATTAACAATATTTCAAATCTACCTAATTCGGCCAGTGCCATCATATTCATTGTACTTTTTCTAAATCTTATCAACTGCTTACAATATTGACTAATTTGTTTTCTCTGATCATTTTTAAAAGAATTGTTATAATTAAAAGAACTTCGCCCAAATATGCTTACTCCATGACAGCGTCTACTTTTTCTCCATCAAACATAAACATGATAAATGGTTTATATTTTCTTGCTTTTCTCCTGGAAAAACTCTCGTTTTACTTTACAAAAGTTTGAGTGACCATACTTTGCAATATTCGCTTACGGCATCCAATGCCAATTGTAATTCGCTTGATAGTTACTAAAACAATCTTTTCATCGGCATATAATAACGAGACGAGTTTCATAAACACTTGCATTCCATTACTGTATATCGCAAGTTCTTGTGGCAGCAAAACAATCCACACCCAATATAATTATTTAATAGATATTGAAAATCATGAATAATTATGTACAGCGCAAAAAGTTATTATCCCAACCTTGTCTCACACTTATGTTACTTACGTTTTAAGTACCTAGATCTTTGGAAATCTTTTACGACACTTTACCTAAGATTTGCATACATTAATATGATTCACTTTTAATAGTTTCGCCGGATGTTTTTTTCTGAAGATGTTTTTACAAAAGTAATACTATATCTATCAAATCAAATGCTTTCTCTGAAATGAGTACAAATCTAAGATCGAATGAAATACAAGTATGGTTTAACTTTCTCTAAATCCTGCTCGTTCCTAACCGATTAGAATGTACTCAATAAGTATCGATGTAAACAACTTCCCAATGCAATGTATACATTGCAATAATTCAACGATATTGTCAGGGTCGTTTGGTGACATTTGTATATTTTATTTTGACAATATAAGACCTTAGTCCAATCTGTTTGTATAATTGCAGTTTCCATAATTATAAGAAATAATTTGTGACCGGCTGTAGCAAGACCCTGCACTTGTCGGTAATTCATGTTTTGAAGAAATTGGCATTTTAAGTTCACATAATGTGTTTAAAAGACTTATGATTGTACAATTGAAAAAAAAATCATCATATCTTCTACAATTATTTGCCAATTTGTTAGAAAAAAGCCTCAAATGAAAGCTTGTGATGAGGCCTTTCTAATTTTATTTTTACCGACATGTGCATGGTTTTGCTATAGCCTGTCACATTTAGTGATCACTCTTATTCGAGATCCAGTACTATACAAATAATACACTGTCTAGAGTGCATTGTGTAAATGCAGCGCACTCGAGGTTATGTTAGGTGTGCGATGTGCACGAGGCGCAAGCCGAGTGCGCATGCGCACACCTAACATAACCGAGAGTACGCTGCATTTACATGATGCACGATAATGACCGTGTATTATTTGTTTTATAAAACAGGCTCAACCACGGATTGTTTTATTTTGCTAGATTATTGAAAACAGGCTCTCCACAATTAGTAACCACGTCTATCTACTCTCTAGAGTGTGAATTTATTAGGAATTTACCAAATTAATCATCACTAGATTGCACTCGCTTCACTGAATTTGACTGCAGCTCAGCAGATCAAATGCAGTCGCCGAAAATCCGAAAATTTTCCCGTTAAAAGTGAGAATTATCAAAGAATTGTATGCATTTCCATTCCCAAACTTCCCAATATCAAACCACATACCATATAATTTACGAATCTGCTAAGATTTATTTACTACAGAACACATTATTTACAGAACGAAGCATTTTCCATCTTTTTTTTTTATCACTTTCGCAAGTTTGACTTCGTAGAACTATGTCAACAAGCATTGTGACGTCACAGCCGTGCAAATATCGCGCAACAAAAAGTGACAACACATGTGTGTTACGCTTTTTCTTGTTTGTTTGTTGAAATGTAATGAATAGTCACGTGACTGGATTTAACCAATCACGTTACTGAATTTACCAGAGCCGTTTTATAATTTTCTTTAAACATCTGCACGCAGCTAGCATCGACGCGCTGCTGGAATCTTGCCCGGAGCGGACGGCGAGTTGAGCATTGTTTTGCCGCTGGGAGGTATAATGCCATGAATGCGGAGGGACTGTTGCGCTGTATTCCTCGGACACGGTGGCCGTTCCTAAAGACCTTTATGTTTGCCCTATCATTCAGGCTCCCTAGCCGCTTGGGCTGAGTTAGGCTCACCCCCAACAAAAAAAACAAACAAACAAAACAACAACAACAAAAACCAAAGCAAAAACAAAACAAACAAACAAACAATTGGTGTCGCTATTCAACACATATCCTTTTTCATGAAGCCAAAAGCCAAATAACAGTATACAATATGCAAAAGCTATGCAAGCGCACGTATGCACGGCATGCGGGTTTTTCTACCGTATAGTCACCAATACACAGCCCATCGGAGAGGGGCAAACGGACGATAAATTTAGGCCCAATCTCAGCGTCGTGCTGGCGGCACGAATGAAGTTTCAACTGATATTTCTGCTTTTAACGATACCAATGTTCAGATTTTACCGCACAGTTTTGTTTTGGGTACTATGGTATTCTAAAAAGAGTTTATCAATTAGTTTGGCCAATATATACAGTATGTTTTTGGTAACTTTACAAAATAATGTTGGTTAATATAATTATGCACATGATTTGCATGCCACAAAAACGAAATGGTCATCTGTGTACGCAATCCATGCGGTGATATTATTTTTTGTATTTATGTTGTGGATTTAAAATCATGATGTTTGCCCTTCACCTACATACGTTGGTAAAACCCCGAATGCTCACTGCCTATTACAAGCGGAAGTATAGACGGAGATCGAACCCATAACCTCCTGATTGCATACAGCATACGCGACCACTACCAGGAGGTCGCAGGTTCTGTCCCCATCCGAGTCGTTTTGTGATTGTTTCAAAGCGAGTCAAACATGCACTATACGAATCTAATGTTTAACCATAAATAATCTACGTCCGTTTAGAACATAAATTGCGCAATTTAACGTAATGTTTAAATCAGCATTGAAATATGTTCAAGTTTTCACTTTCTTGGCTGCCAAACCGAACATTTCTTACATATCATGCCTTGATATAACATAATGCCTGTTTAAAATTACCTACCTGCACGACAGTGGCAACCTTCAAGGAGATATTCTCGTTTTACAAGCTTATAAACAATGTCCTGCTATCATCCGTGTATATCCTGAACATGCTGAAGCGACGAAGCTATTTTGGCACCAGAAATTACCGCTAACTCTTTACTGAACAATACTAGGCTATAAATCATTCCAGGTAAACGTTGTTTTCGATGAGAACGGACCTACTCAATGCATGTGGTGTTCCAATAATGATCTATCTTTGAAAGCACGACAGTTGATAACAGAGAGGGAGAGAGATAGAAGGAGAGAGCTGGCTCAACAACACACAAATGACAAAAATATATGCTCGCTCACCCATGGCAGCATTGTAAAGAGTTCATTACACTGAACAGGCAGCTTGAGTTATAATCCCATCGTATCATTGTTTAAAAATATGCATTTATTGCCATTTATTGCCAATAACTGCAAAACTTAAAGTAAGAAGCACTTTGTTAGATACTTAAAGGGAATTGAGTTTTGGTATAGAGGGCGCTGCACGGTTCAGAAACGGCTGAAATATCCATGAATATAACCATTTGTAATTATTGTGCGGCCCCACAATAATGCAATAATTTTGAACCAGCCGTTGAAAAAAAGCTTACAATTTTCCAAAATTTAAATGAGATGTTTTGTAAATAGTTTTTGATGATCTCTCTATTTATCAAAACATCATTTGTATTAGAAATGGTTGAAACCAATGCGTTTTTAAGAGCGCTATCTTGATTTTGAACGGCTCTTTTTGAATGATAACAGGCTTTTTGCTTAGTCGTTGTAATTTTATATACCTTTCGAGCATGGTGTTATAACTATTTGCATTGGCATGATGCCTATTGATTTTTGTAATCACTTAATTTATTAATTGATATACAAAAAAACAATAATATAATTTACTGTCTTTCGTTAGTATTCATGCATAATTCGTGACACAATTCAGGTATATCTTATGATTTATGTCATTAATCATTATTCATTAATCATTAATTATTGTATAAATACATCAACGTTTCTTTATCGTAAGTTCATTAATGTTACTTCCATGTTTGTAAATAGTGTTGTAACTAGAAACTTGTAACTAGAAATCAGTTTGACCAAAACTGTACTCTCTATCCAAAAACTCAAGTATCCCTTTAAGTGAAATTAGTGTTGCTTCTTCAGAAGAGGATGGTTATTGAATATCATGTTTTAAGTATTGTTGACCTTGCAAATGGACTTTACTTTGTGTATGACATTTGTCTTTCACAAAATTGTGTTTTAAAACATTAAGGAAACTGAATATAAATCTTCGTTAAAGGGGTAGTTTACTTTTGGTATAGAGGGCGCTTTAAGAAAAATTGTTTGTGAGATAATGGCAAACTGAGTGTACAATTTGAAAGCGCACGCAAGTTTAAAGGACTTAGTAACATTGTCCAAATCCTCAAAATAAAATTTTAGCGGTTCCCTCATATACGTTGTATTCGTATTAACAATAAAATCATTGGATCGGTTTCGGTTTTTCAAATTTCCCTTTCGTTACAAAGATATGTACGATTGAAGTATTTAGATAAGAAAAACTCAGGTGGAGTTTTGAAACCGTGTACAAAGTGAGTGCAGTGAGTTAGTGAATATCACTTTGCATCGTCGCTCATTACTTGGCCATGCAATGTCCATTTGACCTGACATTTTCACACAATACCCTGTGGACATATGAGATAACAACAATATACATTGCATCAGCCCTTCATCACTTTTTGCACATGTCAACATAGTTACTAGATACCTTTAAAGGCAGAATGAACTTTGCTTGATCACAATCGGTTGGGAAACATATTAAATACCAATAAATATATCCGATTGGAACTAAACAAATATTTGTTATGCCTACACTTTTTTCCAAAATTTATCAAAGAGGTTTTTAAATAATTGTTGATGATCTCTTACTCTATAAAATTGGTATTTGAACATTTACTATTTTTTACCAAAAAATGGTTGAAACAAATATGTTTTTAGAGAGCGCCCTCTTGTTGTTTAACGGCTGTTAACAGGCTTCATACTAAGCCGTTTTGAAGTTGTTCTGCCTTTCGGGCATGATGGATGGGACAGATTTGGGTTATTCGAATTTATTAGTTTGTAATGATATAGTGCAGGTTTTGGTTACTAAAATTCAGTTTGACCACAGCTGTAGGCCTACTTTCCCTTTAACAACCCATTTTTTACTAGCGGGGTTGGAATGGGCAGTAAATAAAAACATATGGCACATTATTATGATTGCATACAATTAACAGTACACGAAAAAGGATTGATAAATTCATGGAAATATACATTCATCAAAATAATATCACAATATGTTCAGACTTGGACATGATGTGATTTCTACATTAAAGTGAGGCCTACGAAAATTACTTGGAGCTTCCTCGCTTCTCTTCTACCGTGTTGTTTAGCTTATGGTAAGAGAAGAATAAAATAGGGTTAGATTTTTCGAATGCCCCTTTATATGACGATATCTATCATTCAGCTCAAAATCGGTCATAAACCTCATAAACGTCCGTTGTAAAAGCTGACGCATATTTTCGCCTTTTTAACCAGGAAAGCAGTGATCTTTTTTAATGAAACGTTCTTACATCATTCAGACATATGTTACAATGATTTTGGTATAGGATTGAAGTCTCAAATGTAATTTTGGGTAATTTCTGACACTTTACAGGCCTCACTTTAATGTGTTATGTTGTGGGGAAAGGTGATGCATTTTGTATAATTTTGTATACCAATATGACCATATAAACTAGAAGGCCGACAAAGTCAGCATACCCACGCCTCCCATTAGCCCTGTTCTACCCCTTCGTCGGCCTCAACCCTGTTTTGCTTACCGATGCATCCTAAAAAAAGTTCAGATCAGCGTGTTGCAATTCAATTCCGTTCCGTATTAATTAACCCGGAATCGAAAGTACCGTACCATAACATATGGTACCGTGCGCGCGATCGCGATGCACACCTGGACTAAACTTGTTAGTTGCTGCTCGATTGGATTCAGCGAGGTTACCGTACCGCGCCTATAACGTGCAGATATTATTTAGGCACACACGTGCATTAAATACATACTCAAACTTCAAGGTTCCACAGAATTTGCAGGGGTCAACCAATCATCACCAAAATCTAATCGATTCTTCCATGTCACTATCCAAACATTCCCTGAAAATTTGGTGCAAATCCGTTCACCCGTTCTCTAGTTATCTTGTACACAAACAAACAAAAAAACAACAAAAAAAACAGACAAACAAACAAACAAACAAACAAACAAACAAACAAACAAACATACGGAACCCTTTACATAACCCCCTGCCGATTTCATCGGCGTGGGTAATTAAATGAAAAGACGATATTTGATATACTTCCACCAAGGGTTTTGTCTACTATTACTCTCACTATTTGTGACGTACATATGATGGGTGTTATATCAACTCTTGTCACTTTCATTGTAAATGGTTAAAAAGTATCAGACGGATTATGTTCATATGGCAACATATAATAGTTGGTTTTTAGTTGTGTATGGTCGTGCTGCATGTGTCATGCTAAATTTTCAAGTAATGAATTAATATTTTCAAAGGTAGATTGCAAAATATTATTTGTAAAAATCAAGCTGGCGTTCACAAAGTTGAGATGATATGTGCTAGTGTGTATCCATTTTGGTGATCATTCTATGAAAGGAAGCGCTGGCACAATTCATTATTAAAACAAAAGCGTTCAGGAACACTTCTCGATTGCAGTCAAGGTAAATAAGCAGTAAGTGATAAAATCTCACATCAATAATCACATTTTCACTATGTAAACAGTGTTCCTTTTCCACGAAACAGGCACACATCATTTAGAAGAGTTGTTTGATAATATCGATATAAGGTTGAAGTCTCAGATATTTGTTTTTGTTAATCTTGTAATTTAATAGATCAATTTTATTACATTGTCATTTAGCGTCAAAATATAATAACTTTATTAGTGATTTGATAAACCGTTTCACTGGGACGTTATAAGCGACTCTTTATCTGGATTCCATTTAAGCAGATGGAGCTGATTGTATGACGAGAAAACATGAGCATTTTAATCATACCACATCGTATCCATCGATGGGATAGCATGCACGGGTGTGAAACGGTTATTCGGTTTGCTGGTAATTTATGTCGTTTTAGTCTGGTAAAAGTTGTAATACTGAGAATATTTGGGGCCGCTGAATGGTGTACAATTTGTTAACTTTTATACTGCAGGAAATGTTGCAATCTACGCTTGAAATATATTGATCTGAACCGTGACAATGAGAGCGAGTTGTGCCAAAATTACCACAATGAACAAACAAAATATACAGCTTTATTCTCCTTCAATCATATGAATAGAATCTATATCGTACTGTAAATACATTGTTAGACAAGAGTGACAATAGGTTTAGTAGTAATCAGCATAAAATAATTATGTTAACATGTACTCGAGTGAATAGAGCTTTACCAAAGCAGTTTTTTATGATCGCATTAATATTACTTAATATCTGATCCATTGAGGATTGAGGATATATTGAGGAGTGTATGTATTTATTTTCGAAGTAAATCAAATCAAAATGAGCAAATAAATTTTATATAAAATCCCTGAATTCTCACACGCCCAAAATCTATGTCCCAATCATTGTCATTGATTTCACAAGTTAATTCAGGCATGCAGCAAATCACTCTCTTCTCACTGGAAATGAAATAACGAACCTCACTAAACAAATATCCAAAGGGAGACAATTATTATCGAGACAAAATAGGAAGTTTTAAGTGAAAATAAGGAATGCCGATTAAAGGGACATTTAGGTTTACGCTAATGTTTTAAATAGTTAGAGAAGTTCGCAATGCAAAGCAGTAGTGCACCAAATTTTGCACCATATTTTGCAATCTAGATCTGAAAATATTAAATAATTTCGTGAAAACTATGCAACACGACCATATCCTAAAATACACTCTTTACCTATCGCCTGATTCAATAATACGAATTCGATTCTAGATGTCTTTGCTTATTTCTATTTAGTTAATGTATTTTCTGGTCAGCATCATATGGGATGTAGTAGCATTGTCGAACTGTCCACAGGCTTACAACTCTAGTGGTTATGTCATACCTTGTTGTATTCGTATTACCAAATGGAAGCATGGAACAGTTTTCTTTTTTGTGTGTTTCCCTTTCATTAAAAATATATTTACGATTGAAGCGCTGTCACAAATTATTACTAAATAAAAAGCGTTCAGGAACGCTTCTCGATTGCAGTCAAGGTAAATAGGCAGTAAGTGATACAATCTCACATCAATAATTACATTTTCACTATGTAAACAGTGTTCCTTTTCCACGGAACAGGCACACATCATTCAGAAGAGTTGTTTGATAATATTGATATCAGGTTAAAGTCTCAGATATGTTTTTTTTGTTAATCTTGTAAGTTAATAGATCAATTGTATTACATTGTCATTAAGCGTCAAAATATAATAACTTTAATATTGATTTGATAAACCGTTTCACTGGGACGTCATAAGCGACTCTTTATCTGGATTCCATTTAAGCAGATGGAGCTGATTGAATGACGAGAAAACGTGAGCATTTTAATCATTCCACATCGTATCCATCGATGGGATAGCATGCACGGGTGTGAAACGGTTATTCGGTTTGCTGGTAATTTATGTCATTTTAGTCGGGCAAAGGTTGTAATACTGAGAATATTTGGGGCCGCTGAATGGTGTACAATTTGTTAACTTTTATACTGCAGGAAATGTTGCAATCAACGCTTGAAATATATTGATCTGAAGCGTGACAATGAGAGCGAGTTATGCAAAAATTAACACAATGAAAAAAATATATATACAGCTTTATTCTCCTTCAATCATATGAATAGAATCTATATCGTACTGTAAATACATTGTTAGACAAGAGTGACAATAGGTTTAGTAGTAATCAGCCTAACATATGTTAACATGTACGGAGTGAATAGAGCTTTATCAAAGCAGTTGTTTATGATCGCATTAATATTACTTAATATCTGATCCATTGAGGATTGAAGATTTATTGAGGAGTGTATGTACTTCATTCGAAGTAAATCAAATATTTAATACAAATGAGCAAATAAATTTGATATAAAATCCCTGACTTCTCACACGCCCAAAATCTATGTCCCAATCATTGTCATTGATTTCACAAGGTTAATTCAGGCATGCAGCAAATCACTCTCTTCTCACGGGACATGAAATAACGAACCTCACTAAACAAATATCCAAAGGGAGACAATTGTTATCCAGAACTAAATAGGAAGTTTTAAGTGAAAATAAAGGAATGCCGATTAAAGTGACAATTTAGGTTTACACTAATGTTTTAAATAGTTAGAAAAGTTCGCAATGCAAAGCAGTAGTGCACCACATTTTGCACTATATTTTGCAATCTAGATCTGAAAATATTAAATAATTTCGTGAAAACTATGCAACACGACCATATCCTAAAATACACTCTTTACCTATCGCCTGATTCAATAATACGAATTCGATTCTAGATGTCTTTGCTTATTTCTATTTAGTTAATGTATTTTCTGGTCAGCATCATAAAGGGATGGTAGTAGCACTGTCGAACTGTCCACAGGCTTACAACTCTAGTGGTTATGTCATACCTTGTTGTATTCGTATTACCAAATGGAAGCATGGAACAGTTTTCTTTTTTGTGTGTTAATTTCCCTTTCATTAAAAATATATTTACGATTGAAGCGCTGTCACAAATTATTACTAAATAAAAAGCGTTCAGGAACGCTTCTCGATTGCAGTCAAGGTAAATAGGCAGTAAGTGATACAATCTCACATCAATAATCACATTTTCACTATGTAAACAGTGTTCCTTTTCCACGGAACAGGCACACATCATTCAGAAGAGTTGTTTGATAATATCGATATAAGGTTGAAGTCTCAGATATGTTTTTTTGTTAATTGTAAGTTAATAGATCAATTGTATTACATTGTCATTTAGCGTCAAAATATAATAACTTTAATATTGATTTGATAAACCGTTTCACTGGGACGTTATAAGCGACTCTTTATCTGGATTCCATTTAAGCAGATGGAGCTGATTGTATGACGAGAAAACATGAGCATTTTAATCAACCACATCGTATCCATCGATGGGATAGCATGCACGGGTGTGAAACGGTTATTCGGTTTGCTGGTAATTTATGTCGTTTTAGTCTGACAAAAGTTGTAATACTGAGAATATTTGGGGCCACTGAATGGTGTACAATTTGTTAACTTTTATACTGCAAGAAATGCTGCAATCTACGCTTGAAATATATTGATCTGAAGCGTGACAATGAGAGCGAGTTATGCAAAAATTAACACAATGAAACAACAAAATATACAGCTTTATTCTCCTTCAATCATATGAATAGAATCTATATCGTACTGTAAATACATTGTTAGACAAGAGTGACAATAGGTTTAGTAGTAATCAGCATAAAATAATTATGTTAACATGTACTCGAGTGAATAGAGCTTTATCAAAGCAGTTTTTTATGATCGCATTTATATTACTTAATATCTGATCCATTGAGGATTGAAGATTTATTGAGGAGTGTATGTACTTCTTTCGAGGTAAATCAAATATTTAATACAAATGAGCAAATAAATTTGATGTAAAATCCCTGACTTCTCACACGCCCGAAATCTATGTCCCAATCATTGTCTTGATTTCACAAGTTCATTCAGGCATGCAGCAAATCACTCTCTTCTCACGGGACATGAAATAACGAACCTCACTAAACAAATATCCAAAGGGAGACAATTGTTATCCAGAAAAAATAGGAAGTTTTAAGTGAAAATAAAGGAATGCCGATTAAAGTGACAATTTAGGTTTACACTAATGTTTTAAATAGTTAGAAAAAGTTCGCAATGCAAAGCAGTAGTGCACCACATTTTGCACCATATTTTGAAATCTACATCTGAAAATATTAAATAATTTCGTGAAAACTATGCAACACGACCATATCTTAAAATACACTGTTTACCTATCGCCTGATTCAATAATACGAATTCGATTCTAGATGTCTTGCTTATTTCTATTTAGTTAATGTATTTTCTGGTCAGCATCATAAAGGGATCTAGTAGCACTGTCGAACTATCCACAGGCTTACAACTCTAGTGGTTATGTCATACCTTGTTGTATTCGTATTACCAAATATAAGCATGGAACAGTTTTCTTTTTTGTGTGTTAATTTCCCTTTCATTAAAAATATATTTACGATTGAAGCGCTGGCACAAATTATTACTAAATGAAAAGCGTTCAGGAACGCTTCTCGATTGCAGTCAAGGTAAATAGGCAGTAAGTGATAAAATCTCACATCAATAATCACATTTTCACTATGTAAACAGTGTTCCTTTTCACGGAACAGGCACACATCATTCAGAAGAGTTGTTTGATAATATCGATATCAGGTTAAAGTCTCAGATATGTTTTTTTTGTTAATCTTGTAAGTTAATAGATCAATTGTATTACATTGTCATTTAGTGTCAAAATATAATAACTT